>PVKE010000049.1:0-201968 GCA_004027555.1 Craseonycteris thonglongyai | reverse complement strand
TAAAGCGGGACACCATTGACTGGGGGGGAGGGGGTTCTTGATTAAAAATTTGGTCTATCTCCCGCCGTTCCCTAGCTTGTCATGCATTCTTTCCAAAAATCGGGACTTTTTAAAAACGCCGCGGGACGAGGGACAAATTGTTAAAAATTGGGATTGTCCCGCCAAAAGCGAGACGTCTGGTCACCTTAGTAATAAGGGGAGGACATCCCTGCATTGAACTTCCTGTCCAATGCGAGCAGAGGAGTTCAGACTCAGCTGCACACCTGCTGTGCATCACGCGTGGGGTCCGGCGCTCACATCAGCCACGCGCCCCCGGGGGCCGGCCCTGGCCCAGGCTTCAGGGACATGATTCGTTTCCCACCGCAGCAGTGGGCTCCAGCCTTCTGGGATTTCTGAATCTGCCTCGCCTCACTTGAGTAGAGTTTTTCAAAAGCATCTGAAATATTTTCCATATCAAGTGTTTCAGGGACCTAATTATGAACTTCATTATAATCGTTCATTAGTTATATTTTGTTCAATTACTTTAACACGTTGCCAAATGTAACACAAAGCTAGCAATTAGCATTATGTAATTGTAACGAGACACTAAAATTGGGTTACTTAGCGCTGTCTTTGTGTGCCTGGTTTTCCCTCAGAGGAAGACAGGCCAAGGTGGTGGCCGGATTCCCCACCCGGGATTGGTCCCTCTGAGCTGGGCAGGACGGGGAACGGTCTTCTTTGTGTGTGTGTATGTGTGTGTGAAGTTCACGTGCGGTAGAACAGACATGGCTAAGGTAGCACTCTTCCCCCCGTTGGATCCCGGAGGTGAGAGCTCCCAGCTCCCCCCATTTCGCAGATGAAGAAAATCAAAGCACAAAGTCTGGGGGACTTGCTCAAGGTCCTGCAGCCAGGAAGTGCTGGAGCTGGGCTCACACCCAGGCAGGCTGCCCCCAAGGTCCTGCCCTCAACCTCTGCCCTCTGCTGATGCTGGCGTCTCCGAGAGAAGCGTGCTTTTGGAAAAACACAGTTACCCACGGTATCAGTGAGCAGCAAGGTGACATTGCGTGGTTTGGCCTCTTATGGGTTGAGATCAGAATTTAGTTTAGAGGTCGGAGTAGGAATGCGACTTCCTGAAACTCTGTCATACACCTAGATCCCCACGCTGTGTCACGTGGCTGCCCTTGACCCAGCTGCTATGGCTGAGGGGAGAGACAGGCTGACCCACAGGCTATGGTCCCTGCTCAGACAGTGCGATCTGTGAAGATGCTTTGACAGGATCCCGTTACCTAAAGCACTCTTGTCACACTTAAAGAAGCCAGTGTGACCAAAGGTTAGAGTCTCTGCAGTGCGGGTGGCAGAACACTGACCCGTGTGGCCTCAGGAAAAGGCAAGCCTTTAAGTTAATGCACCTGGGAAGTCTGCTCCCCCAAACTCTCAGGGGTGTGGCGGTGATGCCGAGAGATGGCAGACAGATCGCTTTGGCAAAAGACAAAAGCCCGTTCACTCACATGGAGCCGGCCAGCCGACTCCTTGGTAAGAAATTATTCTGCTTGCAGGGGCAGGGAGACCTTACTGTGGCGCCTTAGTTAGAATTACTTCCTCATTTGCCAAGAATTCTGGAGGTGGTGATGGAGTTGCTCAATGACGACTGTGCCAACCAGCTCTCTCTCTGGGTTTCTTGGCTGTCTCCTCATGGCCACAATGTGACTACTGCAACTCCAGCCATCACGGCTGCATTTAACGCAGGAAGAAGGGGTCAGGCCTGATCGGGTACCTCTGCTCCTATTTCTGGCGGACAAAGGCCATCCTGGGCTCTCTCCAGTCCTCTTCTATTTACCTCCCAGGACAGACCCATGAGCCTGAGGCTTTCCTGCTGCCGCTGAGCACAGGCCGAGGAGGAAGGAGTCGGGATGGGGCGGGGTGAGAGCGCTACAGACTGATGGCTCTGATGGAGTGGGAAACAGCCACGGGGGAGCTCGGTCCCCAGGCCTGTGGCTGCTACCCTGGAACCCACGCCTGTCCGGAGGCCGGGCTGCATCTGAATAGCTCGCATTTTACTTCGGAGGTGGAATTACATTAAAAATCAGATGCTTGTTGTTATGCAAACGGCTGTCTCACCATGGCTTAGGATTTTCACTCTTCTATGAACATTCCTTTCTCCTGGTGCCTTCCCCGCTTCTTGGAAGAAGTCAAACCAACTGCTGACGGATGAGAGGAATTTTCTGACCGTTTGGAGAGCGGATACTCACGGAAGGCCGTCGTGTGTGGGGCGCTGTCCTAGGCTCCAGCGAGCAGCGACGAGAGAGGCCGTCTTTGTCATCTTGGAGCTTACATTCTGGTGGAGGAGAGAAGCAACAAGTCATGAATCAGAGGGCGTATGAGGATGGCGCGCTGGGGGGCGGATAGAACACAGCTAACAATAGAGGGGGGCTTCTGTAGGTGGGGTATTCGGCCAAAGTCTTTGAAGTGCTGTTGCGTCAGGAGGAACTTGAATGCGGAGATGAGGCCTGGCACGCGGTGATGGGGTGGGGGGGAAACGGTATTCCGGGCAGAGGGGACAGCACGTGCAAAGGCCCTGAGGTGGCAACAAGCTTGGCGTGTTCGAGGAGGCAAAGGAAGACCAGGTGGCTGGTTCCGAGGACAGAGGAAGAGAGAAGCAGGAGCCGAGGCCGGGGGGCCAGCCGAGTCACACCAGGCTCTGGGAAGTGACGTGGCTGAAGCTCTGCAGGTGGGGGCTGGTGTCTGCTGGCATGGAACTCACCGGCTGGAAGAGTCGGGGCCTTGAGACTCTGCCCCGGGGTACTGGCCCCCAGGTCTCAGCTTTCAGGAACACCCATCACCCCCACCCAGCGCAGCCTTGTTCTTGTCCTGGTCCTCCCGTCGTGTTCCCTAGTTCCAAGTCAGCCCCGTCTGGACGGAAACCTTATCTGTCTTGCCCATGGCTATGTCTCCAGTGCCTAAGAGGGGCCGGCATGCCGCAGGTGCTCACAAATCGTCAACAGCCATGCTGGTCTCAGTCCTGGGGCGTCCTGACTATTCTGTGTGCATGGAGGCATCTGTGTTGTCCACTCCGACATCTTCCTCCCCATCAGGGGCCAGCTCCCTGCCCCTGCCAGCGAAGCCGCATTGGCCCGTGGGCAGCCCCAGGCTTTGTGTTCTGGCTGCTGCTGGCCAGTCCGGGCTATGGGCCTCCATTGGCGCTTTTGTAATGGCGGCGTGGTTCAGCCCCAGGGCCTTTGCACTTCCTGCTTCCCACTGCCCGAGGGCTGTCCTCTCAGCAGCTGTGTGTTCATTGCCTCACGCTCTAGTATTTGCTCAGATGTCACTTTTTCAGTGAAGCCTCTTCTGACTCCCTTCCCTTCTGTTCTAAACATACTTTCAAACCTTGTTTTACTTCTTCTTTGCATGTGTTTTCATCCAGCTTACTAGATAGGTTGCCCAGGTGTTTGGTTTATGGTCTCTTCCCTGCATGGAATGTCAGCTTCCCACAGGTAGGGAGTTGGCTCTGATGCTCTGTCACATCCCCAGCACCTCCCATGGGGCTTGGCACATTGTAGGGACTAAAGAAATATCTGTCGTGGGAAGGAGTAAGTGAATTTTCAGGAGGACAGTTCTTCCCTGATCTGTGTCTCTCTGTCTCACTGGAAAAACCCGGACTGGCAGGAGCCTGCCTTCCCAGGCAGCCTCCTTATATAATCAGGCCTCCGTTCCGCAAGAAGCTTGCAGCTCCGCTTCATGCCGTTCTCCCAGGGTTCACAGCCCCTCCTTTTATCTGCGAGATTGGGCTTTGCTTCACTGGGGACAGAGGGCTCCAGGCACAGTGCAAGGTGGCCCTGGGGACTGATGGGACACTTGTGGGCGGCAGCCCTGACCTGAGGGTCAGCCCACAGGCAGCGCCATGCTCAGAGCACCCTCTGCCTGGGATGGAGCCGCGATCAGGTCTGCAAATCAGAGCTGGGAGAAGCTGCGTGTCCTTGAGTGCCCCACGGACCCATCGCCCCTGGGGATCCCGGCAACACAGCTTCCCTCAGCTCCCCTCTGCAGCTGATTGGTCAGAGCCGGGCCACGTGCCTTGTCCAGAATACTCCTGGCAGGAGGGAGCGTGATTGGCTGAGACGTATCAGGGTTCACCCCGGACCCCCGGGGCTGGGAAGGAAAAGGGGGGGACCTGGGTTGAGCTGAGGCGATGGTGGGGTGGGGGAG
The DNA here is from genome assembly GCA_004027555.1 of Craseonycteris thonglongyai. NCBI lineage: Eukaryota > Metazoa > Chordata > Mammalia > Chiroptera > Craseonycteridae > Craseonycteris > Craseonycteris thonglongyai. Next base: position 197,786 of record PVKE010000049.1, on the reverse strand, counting down.
GGGTACCCCATCCAGCTAACAGACCCTGGAGTCGGACTGCCCCGGGGTCCCATCGGGTCTGCAGCTCACTGGCTAGCGGTGTGACACGGCCCGATGGCCCAGTCTTGGTGCCTCAGTTTCCTCTATCGTAAGACAACTGGGCGGTTGTGAGGAGTAAACGCATCTAAACGTGCAAGCCCCCAAAGAGCTGAAAACAGGCGTTCCGACAAAAATGTACACTCAAATGTTTACCGCAGCGCTATTCCGATCAGCCAGAAGATGGAAGTAGTCCCAATATCCAATAGCAGGTGAATGGCTGAGCCAACGTGTCCCGTCCATACGCTGGGACATTATCCGGCCATAAAAAGGCCATAAATGCGGACGGAGCTCGGAAACATTACGCGCGAAAAGCCAGACACAAAAGAGCACGTATGGTGCCGGGCCCGGCATCGGTGAGCGCCCAGAGACGAGGGAGCGTGGCTGCTGCCAGGCTGTCGGGCTGTGGGGTGTGGGGGGCCTCGGGGGGCCGCGGGGGGCCGCGTTTCTCTCTGGGCTGATGAGAATGTTCCGGAAATGGATAGCGCTGACGGCTGTGCTGAATGCCACTGAATTGTGCACTTTCCAATGGCAATTTTATGAGATGTGTCTTTTACCACAATAACAAAACAATGACAGGTAAAGCCCTTACAGCCTGCTGCCTGGCAGGTATTATGTGCTGTGCCTTTGCTCGTTACTGGTCTTTGCTGCTCCCCATAGACAGAGAGAGACAGAGAGAAGGGGGAGGGCCCAGAGCAGTCTCCGTGGTTGCATGTCATCAGTTTTCGACATGGTTTTTTTCCACACAGGTGGGTGGGGGTCTGTGCAGGGTGGGAACCAGGCTTGGGGCCTCCCGCATGGGAGACACGCCCCTTGCACCAGGGGCCAAACCAGGGGTTGAGAACCAAACCGGGGGCCTCCTGCATGGGAAGCTCACCCCAGTTCAGCATGTGGGTCCGCACAGGCCGGGGCCGGGATTCGATCCTCGGTCCCTGGGGTTGCAAAGCGAACGCTTAACCCGCTGAGCCCTGCTGGCTGCCCCTCATCAGGACTTCTGACACCTCCCAGGGCTGAATCCCTTGTGCAACCCTGAGCTTCATTTGTTTATTCATTCGTTCATCCAGGCAGCCTTCATGGGCGTGCCTCTCTTGCTCAGCACTGCCCTGCCCACCACCGTGGAGAACAAGACAGGCAGACGTTCAGCTGGCAGACCAGCAGGAACGAGGTCCTCGTGGCAGCAGCTGTCCTGCAGAAGCGACAGAGAGAGATGGGATGCCTGAGGCCCGGGGTCCCCAGTGTGGTGTCAGGAGGGAGTCCGCCCCTTCCATCCTCCGCCCGTCTTAGCAGAGAATATAGCACCACGGGGGGTGCGGCCTGAATGTTGGAAATGCTGGAGGTGCAAAGGATAGAGGGGTCTTTTAAGGCCTCTGTGAGTAGGGGGAGGTGGGGAAATCTCTCCACCTAGCATGCTCCCCAGTCTTCGGGGGCTGCTCAGGCCGGGGCCTGCAGTGCCGGTGACAGCCACGAGATGGCAGTGTCGCTCTATGCTTGTAGCCCGGCTGGTGCGTGGGCCGAGCAGCCGCCGCAGAGGGGTCGGGGCTGGGGCAGCGGGCTGGGCAGCTGCCCCTGGGGCCTGGGGAGTCCAGCGCTGAGCGCAGGGCCTGGGGTCTGGAGTGAGGCTGGCCCCTAGGTGGCTCTGCCTCCCACCCTTAGAGAACCTGGGGTAGGGCCGTTCCTGGCCTCAGTCTCCCCATCTGTACACAGGGAGAGAGCTGGGGCTGTGTCGTTCTTGTGATCCTGCCCCAGACTGTGAGATTCTGGGTTCGCTGGGTGGACGGATGGGGTGGGAAGGAGCGGGTGGTTCCGATCAGCCCTGGGGTTTCCCAGGTCACTCTGCCAGGGCCCCCACCCCCTTCCCTGAGCCCCTCCTGGTCAGGAAGGCTGTTTCCCTGCTCAGAGTAAGTCCGGAAATGCCCCCGTTAGAAACAGACTCCTGGTTCTGGTTAATGTGCAGGAATCCTCATCCAACCACAGGACAGGCTGAGCTGCGATTCGCCTCTCCACTCACAGAGCTTAGAGACGGCTAGGTGCTCATCCAAAGTCACACAGCCGGGAGATGAAAAAGCCACCCCAGAACCAGATTTCCTCTCCTCCGCATCCGGTTCAGCCATGGTCAGCACCCTCTGTCCCGGAGGTCGGGGAGCCCGGCTGCCCCCCTCAGCCCTCAGGGCGCAACTGAGAGCAAGATGCCCGCAGGCCTACGGGGCGTGGGAGTCTGCTTTGGACGGGGTGGCCTGGGAGGGCTTCTCTGAGGGAGTGACCTTTCAGCTGAGATCTGAAGGGGGAAGGAGCCCATCACAGGAAGACTGGGGAAGGGGGCCCAGGTGGAGACCGGAGGCAGGTGCAGCTGCAGGGCAGTGGGTGGGGGAGGGGCCCGCAGAGGTGGGCAGGTGGGTGTGCCCAGCCCAGCCCAGGAGAAGTGGAGTCACTCTGTGGGGTGTGTCACCGTCACCCCACATGGGCCTATGCAGTGGGTGCTCCGCTCAGCAAATGCCCAGCAAGGGGAGGGTGGGAATCGGAGGGAGGCCAGAGAGCATCCGGGGCTCATGCTCCCAGCTGGGCAGATGGTCCCTAAGAGGGGACAGACGGGCCCTTGGTAGGGCTAACGCCAGACCCAAGGAGCCTACCTACCGTCCAGCCCGCTACTGGGCTCTCCGTGCACCACAGGGACCCACGGGGGCTGGGCCAGCGCTGGGTTCCATGAAAAGGAAGCGTTTCAGCTGTCCGGGAAGATGCTTTGTGCTTCCCAGTTAAGCACTGCCGGCCCCAGCTCTCTCTTCCTCCTTTTATCTAAGAGCTGAGTGCTGCGTCTGCTAATGAGCCTGTCTGTACTAATGAAGCTGCCCTGTTCCCCCCACACCCCCCGCGCCTGCTGGGAGGGGGAGAGGATTGTTCTGATGTGAGCTCTGGGCCTGCAGAGGAAAATCAGATACATCATCATAATGACCGTGCTGATGAGACTAATCATGTCGACAGCCGAGCCCTTCGAAGGATCTCCTGCTGCCGGGGGCAGGGGTTACCTGGGACCCCAGGTGCATGCCACCGTGGCTTGCACTTCTCAGACAGGGCGGCAGAGGCCTGAGAGGTGAAATGACTCGCCCCAGGCTGCACAACCAGAGCATGGCACAGCCGGTGTGCTCGGCCAAGACTCCAGGATGCAGAAGTCCTCCATGGCTGTCCATGCGTGGCCCCCGCTGCCTTATTGACCGTTTCCAAAGAGTTTGACCCACTTTTTTCATGGCAAACAGAGACACTGCAGCAGCAGTGGCTGGTATGCTGGGGGTTAGGGCAGAGCAAGGACCCCAACCCAGGCTCACCCCAGCAGGCCCCTTGCTCCTCCCGCTGGGGGGACAACTTCCGTGGTGTCTGAGGACTGCTGGGGGGCACGCCCGCCCCACGCGCTCAGCACGTCCATCTAATTTGTCACCCCGATTGCTTAGCCCAGATTGGGGTTGGGGCAACCGCGGCGATCTAGGACGTCTGGATAATAGGTACTGTGACCCCCGCCGAGGCCCCGCCCCTGGCAGGAGGAATCTGACCACCCAGTCCCCATCCCTGCCCCCCGGGTCATCCCACTGCCCGGCCGGCTCTGGTCAGAGCCCCCTGGCTGCCGCCATGTGTGCGTCCTGCCTGTGGGAAGCCGGAAGCTGCATCCGGTCACTACGCAAAATAAGGACTCCTGAGGGCCCCTGCCTCTCACCTGGGTAGACGTCCCTAATAGACACTAAGGCACCTGGGTAGACACCCCTAAGGCGCCTGGGTAGACGTCCCTAAGATGCCTGGGTAGATGCTCCTAAGGCGCCTGGGTAGACGTCCCTAAGATGCCTGGGAAGACGTCCCTAAGACACCTGGGTAGACGTCCCTAAGGCATCTGGGTAGACGTCCCTAAGACACCTGGGTAGACGTCCCTAAGGCGCCTGGGTAGACACCTAAGGCATCTGGGTAGACACCTAAGACACCTGGGTTGACGTCCCTAAGACGCCTGGGAAGACGTCCCTAAGACGCCTGGGTAGACGTCCCTAAGGCTCCTGGGTAGACGTCCCTAAGGCTCCTGGGTAGACGTCCCTAAGGCGCCTGGGTAGACACCTAAGGCATCTGGGTAGACACCTAAGACACCTGGGTTGACGTCCCTAAGATGCCTGGGAAGACGTCCCTAAGACGCCTGGGTAGACGTCTCTAAGGCGCCTGGGATCTGATTCGGGATCCCTGAATCGCCCAGCCGACGCTCCACCCCCGCACCCCCGCCCTGTCCTCGTGCCCTGTGGGAAGTCCTCAGGTGCCCCGACTCCCAGAGGCCACCCCTGCTTCCCCCCAACCCGCACCCTGAGCTTTGCCAGATCTATCCGGGCACCTTGCAGCCCCCGTCTACCGCACACACGTCCTCTCAAGACGTCGCTGCCTCATTCCAAGGCCCCTCGCCCGTGTGCCTCAGGCGCCCCCCGACCTTGGGACCTTCCACCGCGCACCCCCAAGTCCGCCCCAATCCGCCTGCACTTTGCCCCTCCCCCCGCACCTGAGGCCTCTGCAGCCAAGCGCCCTCCCCCGGGGCCGCCGGGAGTGGCACGTCCCGCCGCCTATCGCGGGGCGGCCGCCCGCCGCCCGGCCTCCGCGCCCCGCCCTCCCGCCCCGCCCCGCGCCCGGCGCCCGCGCGCTCGCTCGCTCGCTGGCTTGAGGGGCGGCCGGCAGCTGGCGCGGGCGGAGGCGGCGGCGCGGCGGGCATGGGACGGGCGCGAGGGCGCAGGAGCCGCGGCGGCGGCGGCGGCGGGGGCGGCAGGGGCGGCCGCGCAACTCGGGCCAAGTGCGGGGCGGCCAGCGAGGGCGTGGGGCGCTGAGCTCGGGCCTCCGCTCCCCTCAGCGCCCGGCCGAGCCCGGGAGGGCGCAGCTCAGGAAGCGCCGGCCGCCTGCGTCCCGGGAGGAGCCAGCCATGCCCGGCGCCCGAGCGTAGCCGCCCGGGCTGCTCCGCGGAGCCTCGGGCCGGGCCGGGCCGGGCGCGCCACCGGAGCAGCCCCGCGCCGCGCCCACCGCGCGCCGAGGACCATGCCGACCGCGGGCCGGGCGCCGCCGCTTGGGCTCCTGCTGGCGCTGACTGCACTCCGGTGCCCAGGTAACGCGTCCGCGACACCCCGTCCCCGACCCCGGCCGCCGCGCAAAGTTGGCTCCCCCGCGGGGGGCGGCCACCTCCTCCCCAAGTCCCTGGCAGCTCGCCTCTAGCGAACTTGGACCGATCGGGGGCGCCCGGCACGTACCCTTTTACCCAGCGCCCTCCTCCGTCCTTCCCCGGCTCCCTTGCGCATCCTGCCAGGGCGCGCGGGGGGCAACAGGCCGGAGGCGGCGAGCCAGGCGCACCTCCGCCCCGCCTTGGGGCGCCATCCCCCCAAGTCCGGGCTCTCGCGGGGTTTTGCTGTGACGGGGTGTCGGTGGACACCCCCCCCTCTCGGGTTCCTGATGCCCGCGGACGCAGGGCCTGGAGTGCCCAGGACACCTGCGGGGCCCCAGGCTGCAGGTCGCCTCGGTCGCCGGTCCCCATGCCCCTCCCCACGCCGCGCCGCGCGCTCCCGCCGTCCTGTCCCCTTCCGTTCCCAGGGGCCTCCCTCTGGCCCGCTGCTCGCCTCCGGGAAATCGGGCAGCCCCCGGCGCTCAGGGCCTCCTGGAATGTGGAGATGCCCAGAGCCACTGCCTGGGTACCCGGGAGCGGTTCTTCCAGCTGGCACGGGCGCAGTTGTCGCCCCAACCTGGGAGTCGTCAGGGGTTTTCTGTCGCCGCTGGAGTTGGGAACGCTTTCTACCGCCTTGGGGTGGCTCCGTATGGGGTCTAGAGGAAGCGGTTCCGAAAATGCCAGTTCCTCCCCTCCCCCCACCCCACGCGGTGGCGAGCAAACCCTGAAGGCTCGGAGGAGCCGCTAGCAGTCACCAGCGATGTTCACGTGCAGCTGGAGAGCCCCGTTCTCCAAACCTGTGATGAGGGCGCAGGTGGCTTGGGCTTTTAGACCTTTCCTTCTCGTTTCCTTAACACCCCCACCCCGCAGACACTCGGAACCCGGTAGAAAAAGACAACTTTCACTTTTCGGCTTTAACTGGCTTGGAGGATCCGGGTGAGGACCAGACCTGGTACACTCACTTAACGTGGGATGTGTGTGCGTGGGAAGAGTAAGTACTCCTCCTTTGAGATGCCCTCCAGTGACCCACACTATTGAATAAAGCTTCGCCTGGGAGCAAACCTGCGGGAGGTGCCATGGGCATCGGTCGGCTGGGGCTCAGCCTGGCGCATGGTGTCCCGCGTGGCCGTGTGGACGGATCTTGAAACTGCTGGGCCGGGAACCGGCCCGGATGCTGTTTTGCTCTCAGCCTCTCTGCGTGCTTCATCCGAGGGGCTGTGGCTGAAGTCCAGGCTGCTTCCTGGGAGCCGTAGCCCTGAGATCTGTTCCCCCAAATGCACAGCCCCCTCGGCCTCGAAAACGTCAGTTTGTCTCTAGTTTGCTTCGCCGCGGGGGGCCCGTGTTGGTCCGGACGTGTGCTCATAAGTGAATGTGGAACCTCAGAGAAGCCGCCTGCCGGGTGCTGCTTTGGAGGAGAACGTGGTGACCCCGCCTCTGCCTCCCCCAGCTACGGGAGAGCGTGCGGCTGACCCCGGGAGGCCTGGGTCCTGGGCGGGAAGGTGTGCCAACCCTGAAACCTGCTGCCGGCCGGGCCCCTGGCCGGGCTGCCCTGCTGGGTAGCTCGTGGGCCTAGCCCCTGTGCCATCATCCGGCCCCTGGAAGCCCATGTCTGTCTTCGCCCGGTCCCCACCGGGGACATACAGGGAGACAGTTTGATAACTATATTTAGCACCAGTTAGGAGAGCTTGGAGAAAAACAGGGCTGAGATTCCTGAAAGATAGGCACTCAGCTGCCTGCCGTTGGCTGAGGGGTTTGCAGGAATGGGCCGGGGCTTCGGCTCAGAGCTGGGTGGGTTTGGGGGATAATGCCTGGCGTGGTCTGCTGCCCACCTTTGGCCCAGACTCTGGTGGGGGAGGGGCTGGACGAGTCCAGAGGCTCTGAGGGACGTGCTCTGACACCCCCTCCCCCCACGGGGACCGTCTGCCGTGGCCCCCGCCCCGCGCCTGCGTGGGGAGCTACCATGGCAAAGAGTGTGGTGGGTGTAGTTCTTTCAGCCCTGCAAGGGCTGCAACATAGGGAACTGCACTTGCTAAGAGTCAGCACGAATACCCCAGCGTAGCGACCAGGGGCCCCCATTATTCACACTCCCCTTGGGCATGCCGGGGCTTTGCAAATTAGCGCTGCTTTGACGCTCCCCGCTGGGGACGCAGCCGCGCCTTGCATCTTCCACGCATGGTGCTCGGGGTCTGTAAACTCTCCTTGTGAGTGATACCACCTGCTCATGGCGGGTGGGGGGACTTCAAGGCGGAGACATTCTTAGCCCTGCCTGGCCCCGGGGCGTGGGGCATGTTTCCCTCCTCGCAGTCCTGATGAGGGGGCCGCCCGTGTGTGGCGTTGGGAGGCGCGGGCAGGGGTATGCAAATGAGGTCGCCTCGCCTGGAGTGATTTAAGGGCTGTGCACGGAAGTTCCCAGAGTAAATCATTTCACCCGCCCCCTCCCCCGGATGCCGGGGGCTTGGGGGGAGGGCATGTCGGGATTCTGCATGAGCTGCGATGCTGGGAGCCGGCAACCAGCGTGGCATTTGCCTTGGTCCTGGGGAGCCAAAGAAACCCCTCCCCTGCTGGCGTGGCGTGTGGGCGGTGGTGCCTGGGCCCACAAAGCCTTTCCCAGGACCTTGTTCCCGGACGTGTGGCTCGGTGGCTCCTTTCTCCTCTCTGGGTCTGGACTTGAATGGGGAGGAGGAGGTCCTTTTGCTGTGGCGGCTGCGGGACTCAGCGGAGGCATCGCCCCAGCTCCCTGCCCCCAGAGCAAGCGCGACGGTATCACCAGCCCTCTTGGCAGAATCCTCGGGGGAGTGACCTGCTCAGGGCCACATGGCCCGTTGGCATCGTGTCAGGGCTCGTGGCTCACGCACGTTCTCTTTTTTAAAAAATACTGGTAAAGGAGTTCAGGGCCCTGTGACCCCGTTTCAGGAGCCCAAGGTCACGAGAATGACAGCCACTCGCTGCGGCCAAACTAGATCGGATGTCAACCCGGGAAGGCAGGCGGCTGGAGGTGGCAGCCAGGGTGCTGGTGGCTCCGGGATGGGAGCCCGCTCCTGTGTTTGGGGTGCCAGGGGCCACTCCCCACTCCGGCAGGTGGATGCTCTCATGACCCGCCGCTTCCTGGTGAGGCCTCGGAGGTCCAGAGAGGCTCAGTAACTTGCACAAGGCCACACAGCATCAGGGCTCCTTACCTTTAATGCGAGGTGATGTGGCGGGGCGTGGCTGGGTGACCCAGGAAGACTTCTTGGAGGTGGCGGCAGCTGAGACCTCAGTGATCAGAAAGCACCTGCAGCGGGGAGGGTGTTCCAGGTGGGAGGAATGGGAAGTCTCGCAAGGTGCTTTCTTTGCACAGGGCCTGGCCCACAGCAAGAACTCACTCACTCACTCATTCATTCATTTGTCCGTTCATTCAACACACACGTGCTCGTGGGTGCTGAGCCGTGAGGGGCATAGCAGGGAACACGAGAGACATGGCCCTGTCCTGAGGACCTGTCACATCGTAAAACAGTGGGCAAACCTATGCATAATTAGTGCCAGGCTGTGATCGGCGCCCCTGGGGGAGACAAAGGGGGGGCTCTGGATGTCACTTTATTCTTCATCCAGGGGCTGGGCCTCTGTCTTCCCACTCAGGGCGGGACGGACCCCTGATGCCCACTCTCCCCGGGTTGAGGGAAAGCAGCACAGGGCCTTGGGAGCTGAGTTCCGACGCTGGGGTCCCCTGTCGGGGCCGGGGGGGACTCTCTCCCTCCTTCCCTGACACCTGACTGCTAACTGATCAATACACTGGCCTGACGCTTCGGCCCCAAAATAGTTACATGAAAAAATCAATCGAGTCCAATTTGATTTGCTGTATTTTATTACTGAGTGTCTGGAATCTCCCGGTGCTCCGGGCCCGGCTGTTGGTAGCGGGTGTTAACCTAAATTAACCCGTGGGGGGACCTAACTCAGCATGGGGGCCTGGGAGGGCAACTCCATAAAGAATGGTCCCTGGTATGGGCTTCCCGCCAGGGCTCGTCAGGCATCTGAGCGCGTGGACACACGAAAATACTGCGGCGACTGCAGCCAGCGCTCCAGGCCGCACCCCTCCCCCCCCCGGGGCTCGGGGCACGTGGGCCGAGGGTGCTGTGGAAAAGAGGCCAGCCCGGTGGCGGGTGGGAGGAGCCCTGTCCTCCCTGCGTCTGCTCCAAATGGCAAGGTTGGGCAGGGGGAGTGAGGCGGGGGCCATGGGTATAGATGGCACATGTCATTTTGCCAAAAGGCGTTGCTTCCAGGGTGGCAGGGAGTCAGGCCTGTTTCAGGTCAGCGGACAGCCGCGGGCTGCCCTGGGGCCGTATCTGGCCCGCAGCCATCTCTTGTTAGTTGCCGACATTTAAAAAGTGGGAGATGTCAGTATCCAGGTTTCTGGCTCCTCTCAAGAAACTGGGGGGTCTGGGAGCACTGGTCTAGCCCCTCGACCTCCCGGGGACTCAGTGTCCCCATCTGCACGATGGGCCCTGCATTCACATGCTGCTGATCTTCCTCAAAACCCCGCCCCGATCCTCCTCAGGCCTTGGTGCCGGCACCTGGTCATGCTGTGGGTCTTACTGGGCTGTGACCGGTACTGTTCTTGGAGTTGGTGGTACAGCGGGGACAAGCCAGGTGTCTATCTTGGGGAAATGCGTTCCCAGCAGAGGGAGCAGCCAGTGCAAAGGCCCTGAGGTGGGAATGTACCTGGCAGGTTCAAGGACGGAAAGGAGGCCGGTGGAGGCTGGGCTGAGGGTGTGAGGGGACAGGGACCAGGTGAGTGACATGGCCGCCTGGACCACAGTGGTGGCTGTAGAGGAAGCGAGAAGTGGTGAGACTGGGGCTGTGGTTTGAAAGCCGAGCCCCAGGATTTGCCGATGGATGGATTCGTTCAACAAGTATTTCTCGGGTTGCCGATTCTGTGCCCGCCCCTGTGCTTGGAATTGGGGCCAGCTCACTCCTTGTGAACGAGGGAAGTGACTCACTGAACGTACACCTGTGACGTGGGTTTTGCCTTTTGTGTGGTCTTCCCAGCAGCCCTGGGGAGGAGGTGGGGGCGATGAGTCTGTTTCTGCTCCTGTGACATGGATGTAGCGACACACCATGAACGAGCCCGGGGTGGAGAGAATCCAATGATCTGACAGATGCAGAGTGCTTGTTACCCAGTGCCCAGCACATCCTGAGTGCTCAGGACATGGTGCAGGTCGCTAACAACGTTGGTATTTGGCTCTGGAGACATAGCTGGTGGAGGTTGGGTTTGGACCGGTTTTGATTTTTCCTGCTGGGACCACTAATAAAAACAAAACAAAACAAAACACGGTTTCTGTGTTCATGACGCCATTGCAGTTGATTGTTAGCTTGTCAGTACGGGTGTGCTTGCTTTATTTAGTAGACGGGTAGGTGAAACTTTATGTCAGTCAAAGTCAGTTTTCCCTATCCCTTTGCAACGACATTTTGGGGATGTGTGAATCCCATCGGACTTTGTGTTGGCCTGGGCTCCTGCCACGCTGCTTATTATTTCCTGTGCCTCTTAAACTCAGCATCAGCAAACTCCGGCCCGTGGAGCAAATCCGGCCCTCCACCTGTTTATATAAATAAAGTTTTATTGCCACAGAGCTACACCTGTTTGTTTGCGTGTTGTCTGTGGCTGTTTTCTCACCATGGCAGCATTGAGTTGTTGGGACAGAGACCCTATGGCTTGCAAAGCCTACATAAATGACCTACTCTCTGGCCTTTTTTAAAAATCTTTTTTTTTTTTTATTTATTGTTTTTGGCAGAGAGAGAGGGAGAGAGAGAGAAAACTGAACTGGGGGAACTCTCCAGCTCAGCATATGGGTCCGCACGGGCCGGGGCTGGGATTTGATCCCTGATTCCTGGTGCTGCAAAGTGAGCACTTAACCCACTGAGTCATCCTGGCTTTCCCAACTCTGGCCTTTTTAAGGCAAAGTTTGCCTTCCCCCGAGCTTGGCCAACCCGCAGCGCAGGGACAGCTTTGAATGCGGCCCAGCGCAAATCCGTAAACTTTCTTAAAGCATGAGATGTTTTTTAGCTTGTCAGCTTTCGTTAGTGTGAGTGTATTTTACGTGTGTTTCGTGATCATTCTTCTTCTCGTGGGGTCCAGGGAAGCCAAATGGTTGGGCCCCTTGCCTTCCATGGTCAAACACAAAATGTTCTGTAAATGTGTGTTTGCAGCATTTTGTGGTCAAGGAGAACCAAAGCCCCTTTTAAACGTAAAAAAAAGAAAACTATCCAGTTTGTCTGAATGGGAAGAATTGTGGGTTTGGTACCTTTGGTTGAAAAAGAAAAACATATTGATCAAGAGGACTATCTAGTCAGTACTGCTTTGGAACCTGTGGGTTTTGGTAATTGCAGTCACATTCATGTAATGTTTAAAAAATAGTCGCACGTGTGTGCGGGAGATATTTTTCTCTGCAGACAAAGCTCCATGGTGGCTCTCAGCTCAGAAGACCCTTGTCAGGGTGCTACGGGAAGGAGCTGGTATTCAAGGAACCCCCTGGTTAGGTGTTCTGTCCTCGGGATGCCGCCGATCCATGGCTCTCTTCCGTGACCCTGTGTTTTTTTTTCTTACTGGGTTGTTTTAAAGGTGGGCGTAGCCCTCTCAGTTTATGTGTCTTGACCAGGTCCGTGATAGTCAGGTTTTCGATACTAAGATTTTGGGTGCATTCATGAGGTGATGTCCTAAGTGCAAGGGCCTGTCACTGGATTAAGCTGGATTCTCATAGTTGCCAGGAACAAAAAGCGGCGATTTACCCGCCCCTGGAGCTGGGGAGTTCAGGGAGGAAACAGCTTCAGGAGTAGCTGGATCCAGGAGCTCAACCCTCTCCCTGAGGGTTTCTGCCTTCTCAGGAGGAAAATGAAAGGAACTTGGTGAGTGCGTAACACTATCTCTGCCGAAGATATAAAAGTGGTTTAGAAAAACATCACAGAGAAGTCCGTAGACTGTTCTGAATAATCTCATCTTCCCCGGAAGGTAATGACTCTTATCAGGTTACTCCGTATTCCCCCCCCCCCCGTGGGAAATATGTTTAACTCAGTTTTCTCAGTTTAAGTTTGTTTGTCATATTAATATGTATACATGCTCTCCCTTCCCCAATATCCCATGTGCACGCAGCACCGGCTCACGGGTTTTGAGTTGCTGCTTAGCATTCCGTGGCATGGAAATACCAAAGCATATTTAGTCATTTCCTGCTGTCTCATAAGATGGGGGTACCCCAAACGCAGAAAGGGGGGGTTCAGAAAGATTAGAAAATGTCCAGCCTGCCCACCAGGAATACAGGGCAGAGACCAGCACCCCGCCAGGACCTCTAGACATGGGAAGAAAGCCACACGGGGTGACTGCAGGAGAGCGGGTGAACGGACACCCAAGGAAGAGGAGTTAGCCCAGAAATGGGGTCCTGGGGGGCTGTTCTTGGATGCCAAGAGGTGCCGTTCCTCCATGCAGCCCACGGTTCTGCTCCCACGGTTCTCCCACGGTTCTGCTGCCAGTGGTTCTAGCTGGGACGGTTTCCTGAGGCTCGGAACGCCAGCCCAAGTCCTCCCAGCTTTTCTCCGGACCCCGGGCGCTCCCGTCTCAGGAGAGGGACCCACTCTGGTCCTGCGACCCACGCCTGTGCAGCACTTAACGCAAGCACGTTTGCTCCTAATGGAGAAGGCTCTCTGGAGAGCACCGTGAATTTACGATGAGGTTTTTATTTCATGGGATATAATTTCTGATCCCTCCACCCCTCCACGCCCATGGCCGCCCAGTTTCAGAGTTTTTCTCCTAAACGTGTGGGCTGAGCTGTTGTGGGGGGGGCGTCTGCGTCTTTTCAGGAGGAAAAGCGCTGGGAGGGGACAGGCATTGGTCTTGCCATGTGCACCAGCCTCGCGAACGCTCCAAAGCGGCCTCGGTGCCCGGCTTGATCTGTCAGCCTGTCACCTCGGGTCGTTTGGTGAGGGCGCCTGGATGCTGCTGCTCTCTCACTGCCGCAGGGAGGACAGCATGAGGGACGAAGGGGCTGGAATTTCTTTCCCGATCTTTCTCATCCTTCAGGGTTTCCGCATTCCCTTGATCCCCGTGGCTCTTTGTGGAAATTTTTAATCCGTGTTTGAGGGAGGAATGAGCTCTACTGCACTTCCTGTCGCCTTTCGCTCCCTCACTGCTCAGTTACATGCGGTTGGCTCCTCCTTGGCCGTTTCAAGCACATTCTTGAAAGTGAGCAGCAGACTGCTTGGGTTTCGCTCCACACAGCTGGGCAGGGGCCGTGCAGGGCGGGAACCGGGCTGGGGGCCTCCCGCATGGGAAGCTCACCCCAGTTCAGCACATGGGTCCACCCGGGCCGGGGCTGGGACTCGATCCTTGGTCCCTGGGGCTGCAAAGCAAGCGCCTAACCCCCTGAGCCCTCCCGGCGTCCCCGTAGACATAGTTTAAGCTGTCACGAGTGCTTTGGAGCAAGATGGCCACCGGCGGGGAGGCTTCAGCGAGGGGCTCATCGGGAATTGCCAACAAGCCCTCTGACCGTGACCAGTGGGGGCAAGGATGGAGTGGGGGGCCGGCGGCCGCTCGGCTCCTGGGTTCATGGCGAAGGCTGAGTGGTGGCAGGGAGGGTGGGACTGCCTGGCCCCCCAGCGGGGGGTCCCGTGGACCAGGGTCCTTTTCTCTTAGCTTTTTCTGCCCCTGGTCCTCCTCAGGGGCTCCCGATGACTGACCGCAGGCCCTTTTCTGGTGAAACGCCGTGGGAGCCTATGATTTAAACTTGACCCCCACTGTCTCTGGCCTGACCCCAGACAGCGGGCTTGGTGTGGGGCTTCCCTCACGGGTCACCAGCCACGGTGGGCCGGCCTGGCCTCTTAGCCCCCCACTTCCCCACAGCCACCTACCTCCCCGGACCCCTCCCGGTCGTTAGCATTCTGGGACCTGTGGCAGCCGGCTACCTGCATCAGTGCGAGGGGCTGGAGTTAGAACATTAATGTCGCCCTTCTGCCACGTGAGGTCCCACAGTCTCCGGGGATCAGGACGTGGGCCGCTCTGGGGAGCAGGCCGTCCTTCTGGGTACACAGCCACCTTGGTCCACGTTTTCTCAAGAACCTACCTTGGACCTCTGACACCCTTGACCTCTGCGCTTCGGCTTTCCCCGGAAGCCTTGAAGTCGTCAGGCTGTGGGGGTCGTCAGCGTGGGCGCCGGCGGCCGGCTCAGACAACAGACATTTATCTTCTGTGGGTCTGCGGGCCAGACGTCTGAGCTGAGGGTGAATGCGGCCACCTTCTCTCCGATCCTCCTATGGGGGGTTGGGGGCGGGAGGGAGAGAGGAAGAGAGAGCACCCATATCTCTTGGAAGGACATTAGTCCTATTGTATCAGGGCCCTGCTGTTACGACCTCATTTACCTAACTGACCTCCATAACGCCTCATCTCCCAAACCAGTCCCCCGGGGGGCTGGGGCCTCCCCCTGGGAATCTGGGGGGACAGACCTTCAGTTCTGCCACTTCGCCTCCCCTCCCTCTGCCCCCTTGCCCCCTCGGCCTTGAAGGCTCTCTTTGTGTCTTTGTGGAGAAAACTGCAGCTGAGGCTTCTTCCTGGCCTCACGTCACCCTCGGAATTACTCCGTTATCGGCCCCGATGCTCTGCTCTGTGCGTGGCGGCAAACGGACAGGCTGTTCAAAGACGTTCCGGGAAAGGTCGCTGATAACTGCTTCTGATTCGATCCGCAGGAGAGGAGTTGGTGCTTCCTTTTTTGGGCTGGAGTGCGGGTGCAGCCTGATGCTGCCTAGACATGAGGATGGAGGGGGTCTGGCTGGGGCGCCCCGGGCTGTGAGCTGGTGGGAGGCATGGCCCGCCGCCTCTGTGGTCCCCACAGGCCCTGCGCCCGCATTGCGGCCCCCCGGCCGGGGCTGCCAAATTCTGGCAGCTGGAGCCGTCGGGCCCCTGAGCCGCGACGCTGGGCAGATGCCTCCCCGGCACCGTCTGGCTTGTAATTAAGACACGACCTGCCGCCCTGATTCCATCGAGCATTTACGTTCATCTGGAAGAGGTTTTCCTCCGTGTTGTGTAATTAGTAACATATGATGCTTGTATTAGCTCAATTAACATCCACGGTGATTAATACGGTCGCCAACCAGAACCATAAATCAACAGATCCGAGCCCGTGGGGTTCCCGAGCCCGTGGGGTGTGTCTTCAGTGCAGCCTGAGCAGGACCCAGGGGGTGAAGACAGCCAGGCCGGGCGGCGGCACCTGGCTGGGCCTCGCTGGCCATCTGGGCACCTCCCCCGTCTTGAAACGGAGGTGCTTCCCCTGAGCCTCTCGGTCCGTCCCGGGGTTCAGGGCCTGGACTCACGTTGCACATAGAAAATCTCTTTTCCTCACGCTCCGCTGCCTCCCCTGAATCCTGAGCCGCTCTGACAGTCATTATCGGTCACAGTGAAAGCCGTCCACACCTCTGACCCAGCAACCCACGCGTGTCTGTGTGTGCATGGGTGCAAATGGTCCTAAGAGTGAGTGCGGCCATCGATTGTGAGGGGAGAGCCCCGGGGAGCGCCGGCGCTGGTTAAATCCATGCTGATCACTCCAAGAGAGGAAATACTTCTGCAGCTGTTAGAAGAACGTGGCCAGTCAGTGTGCAGCGAGGTGGCCATGACTAAGATGCGCTGTTCGTGGCTAAAGCGGGGTGGAAGCCAGGGAGTGGATGGGGCTGCCCCATGTGGGGACAGAGGGAGAGCCACGCGTGCATATGGCTGCAGATGCGTGGGGCGGCCCTTCAAGGGCTTCGTGAACCTGTCAGTGTCGGCCACCATGCAGGGGACAGGGTGACACGGGTCCAGGTGGGAGGAGACCTAATTCTTAACCGTGTATTCGTCGGTAGCTTTTCGATGGTATGCTGTGTGCATTGGTTATTTACTTAAAGGACTTGATTAGAAGATAGTCTGAAAGAAATGCGAGGAAGGTCACAGCCCAGCCTACTGTCTCCCCAGCAGCGAGACTGAGGGGCTGGCTTAGCTGGCGCGGTGCACGGATTCTCCCCTCCAGTCCCGTGACAGAGAGCTCTCCCAACGATGTCTCCTTGCTGCGGAATCATAACATTTTGTATCTGGCTTCTCAATTTTTAGCACAGAAGCGAAGTATAAAAATCTCAAAACACCCACGCGGTGGCATTCGAGAGTGGGAGGGAAGGAGCGCTCTTTTCCATGAGCCCCTCCAGCGGGGCTGCCGAGGACCCCACCCCATGGAGCTTGATGGCCCCATATGCCCCTGATAGTTGAGAGAGAAACGCATAGGCTGGGTAGGAGGGAAGGGAAGCCTGTCCTTGTTGATGCTTTTTTCTTTTTCTTTTTACATTAGAATGACTCAGCAATTCCACACCCAGGTTTATACCCTGTGGAATTTGAAAACAGGGACTGAAAACCACTCCCCGGATCGTGAATGCTCACGGCGTCCCTATTCATAATGGCCAAAGATGGCAGTGACCCAAGTGTGTGTCACCAGAGGGAATGGAGAAGGACAGTGTGGTCCATCCACGCAGCGGGGGGTTCCTCAGCCATCACACGTTCTGTGGATGAAGACGCGGCACTAAGTGACAGAGGCCAGCCATGAAAGGCCACACTGTGTACGCCTCCGCGTGTCTGAAATGCCCAGAGCAGGCAAATCTATAGCGACGCAATGCAGACGTGTGGTTGCCAGGGGCTGGGGGAGGGAGAACCGGGATCGACTGCTTCGTGGGTCTGGGGTCTCCTGTCGGGGGTGATGAAAATGATCTGCAACTAGATAGGGGTGGTGATTCCCCGACGCTCTGAACGCGCCTCTGAACGCTTTGCTTGAAAGCGGTTACTTTCATGTGACGTGAATCTTATCTCAAGGGAAAAGGAGGAGAGCCATCTGTCGTGAGCACTTCGGAGCCTCGAGATGATCTGTCCGTTGCTCAGGGGGGTCAATATCTGAGATGTTGTGAGAAATCGAACTTTAAGAAAATGTTGCCTGTGTGGTGAGGTTTCCAGCACGTTGCGTTGTCTGCCGTGTTGTACCCTGTTGGGTTCTGTGTGTCCTCAAGAAGATCCTCTTTCTTCAATTTTTTTTTAAAGATTTACTTTAATGTTTTTGAGAAGGTGAGAGAGAAAGAGAGAGAGAGAGAGAGAGAGAAAGAGAGAGAGAAGGGGGAGGGCCCAGAGCTGTCTCCATAGTTGCACATCATTCATTGTGACATGGTTTCATTACACACAGGTGGCTGTGGGGACACAGGGTGGCTCCCTCACAGGAGGTTGAGAACCTTCGCCACCATCCTGGGGGTAACCAGTTGCACCTGCCGTTCAGCATGTGGGTTTGCATGGGCCGGGGCTGGTATTCGATCCCCGGACCTCATGGTCGCAAGGCAGATGCTCAACCTGTGGAGCTATCCCGGCCTCCCCCACAGTGTCTGTATGCACGCCCAGGCAGCCACTGAGACACACTTTCATTCCCGCTCCTTTTCTTGTGGGCGAAGCTGTGAACGTTCTGCATTACTCGGTGGCGTGCTTAGCAGCCCGTCTTGGTGAATGGAGGTGCGTTTCACTGAGGTTTGGGGACGGGGCCTCCCTCCCTCCTCCAACCTCTTGTCTGAACAGAGGCGGTTCTTGTCCTCACCAGTGTGGCCCAGCCTCCCCGCCTGGAGATCCGTGACGGGGTCTATAGGATTTTGTCTGGCTGCCAACTGTCATCGAGCCTCCAAGATGCTGCTGCTTCCTAGAGGGCCGGCCACCTGTGTTTCCATTCTTGATTGGATCTGGGCGTCCAGCCAGGCTTGAGGAAGCCAAGATGGTGTGCAGGCCCTTCTCTCTGGGCATCTTCAAGAGGCCTGGGAT
Organism: Craseonycteris thonglongyai; assembly: GCA_004027555.1. Taxonomy (NCBI): domain Eukaryota; kingdom Metazoa; phylum Chordata; class Mammalia; order Chiroptera; family Craseonycteridae; genus Craseonycteris; species Craseonycteris thonglongyai. The sequence continues at coordinate 179,739 of PVKE010000049.1, read as the reverse complement.
GGCGGAGCCAGCCCTGGCCTGTGGGTCCTGACAGTGGGGAAGCACCCTTGAACTCCTGGCTTTGATGTTTTCTCTGGGGGGCAGGCAATCAGCAGGTCCCGGAGGCTGCAGAAGAAGCCTCATGCGTCTCCCTGACATGACCCTTGTCCCCCTGTGTCTGTTTCTCAGAGAGAGCCTTTGAGATGCTTCTCAGCTCTAAGACCCTCCATGGCTCCCAGCTCCCAGCTCTGTAAAGACCCAGTGGCCTGAGCCTGGCCCGTAGGCCCCTTTCTCTTACTTGCTCATCAGCCACTAGCCTCCTTCCTGACTGTGAAAGGCCAAGCGCATACCTACCCCAGGGCCTTTGCATATGCTGCTCCTTCGGTCTGGACACCCTTCCCTGGTGTTTGCACGGCTCACTCCCTCAGTTCATCATATCAGAGGGGCATTGTGACCATCCTGCCTACCCTAGCACCCAACACTCCCTTTTTGTCACAGCCTACATAGCCACCTGACGCAGCCTGTGATTATCAGTTTATCTGTGTTTTGCACTAGAATGTCAGCTTTATGAGAATAATGACCTCCTTTGTTTACTTCATGGATGTATCCTCAGGACCTAGGTCAGTGCCTGGCACATAGGAGGCACTCATGAAATACTAGTTGAATGACTGTTTAATGAGCACTTACGTTGTTCTAAACTTGGCACCTGAGGATTCAGAGGGAATAAGATACGCCCCTTCTTGGTAGCAACCAAGAATGTCTCTAGACGTTGATGGATGTCCTACAGGGAGCAAAACTGTCCTCATTTGAGAAGCACTAATCCAGGTAACGCTTACTCCCACCAATCCCATTGTATCAATATCTTTGAACGATTGGGCAGGAACTGTAGATGCAATCAATCATTGTGAACTATAAATTCAGCACAGATCATAAAGGGAAATTGCAAGGCTTGCAAGACATGTAGGATTTCAGGAAGTCAATGAAAGTGAGGTTGAATTGCCAGAACTGTGGCAAAACCATGCACCAATGAGGAACTCCCGGAGTTAGAGCAGCGAGCACTTGGAGAAAAGGAAATCGACCAAGCTGCTAATTTAATGGATGCTTCAAAGTGGAATGATTTGAATATCAAAGGATTAAGAGATGACCTTGGGGAAATTGATGGGGTCCTGAAATATCCTATTAATAGCAAAAAATGCACATCTTTATGATCATGTTAAAGGAGTCAGTTGAGAGGGGAGAGACGTCGTATCCTGCTCCTAACGAGTTCGTTGGATGAATTATTAGATGATTACGCTCAACGTTTTGTTCATGCTTTAGTCTAAGGATGGGCCTGTAGTTGTAGTTATAATTCACATTTTGTAAAACATAAGAAAGCAGTTTTATTTGCTAAGTTCGTGTTTCGTTTTTCCAGCTAAAGTCCTAGTCATGCCCCCGTTTTTTTTTGCTGGTAAAATTCATATAACATAAAATTCATCGTTTAAACCATTGTGCACAGTCTGTGGCACTTAGTATATTTCCTAGGTTGAGCAACCGCTACATCTGTGCAGTTCCATAATCTTTTTTGTCACCTCAAAATAAAACCATGCCCATTAGCAGTTCCTTCTCCCCAGCCCCTGGCAGCCCCTGATGGATGTCCCATCGCTCTAGATTACCTGTTCTGGACATCTGGTATAGATGGAGTCAGATAATAGTGGTCTCTGGGCCTGGCTTCTCTCAGTACAAAGTCTTCAAGGTTCTTCTGTGTTGTAGCCGTCTCAGCACTTCATTCCCTTTTTTTTGTTTTTTTAATGGCTGAGTCATGTTCCATTGTGAGGCCACATTTTATGTAGCCATGCGTCCGCTGATGGATAGCTGAGTTGCTGCGACTCCTTGGGCGGTCGTGATGAATGCTGATGTGGACATTGGGGTACCAGGCTGTGTTGGAACACCTGCTTTCGTTTCTCTTGGGTATATATCCCGAGGAGTGGAATCGCTGGGTCGTATGGTGACTCTGTGTGAATTATGTTTTATGTTCATTAGACTATGATAAGTCTATGGTCATTATAAGCCATGATCCTTTTTTTTAATTGTGGAATTTCAGTCTCGGTGTGAAGTGGATCCACTCGAGGTGGATTTTCCAGGGAAGCCCCTCTTCTCTGACATTTAAAGACGTCTGGGTGACAGTTGTCTGACCACTGAGTCAAGGTGAAGCGTCAGTCCCACTGTGCTTAGGTGGGTGACTGTTGCGTCAGGGGAGGACCCTTGGGGTCTCCCCAGGGACTGGAGACCCCCTGGCAGACCCCCTCCCTGGCCTGTGGTGGCGTAGCTCCGTGGATCGCGCTTCCTCTCACGGGTAGTTCTAAGGGGAGGGCCGGGACTAAAACCAACCGCATATCTGATGGGATTACTTTTAGAAAGCCTCCCACATCTTTCCTGGCTTTTTCTGGCCACTTAACAAAAAATTTTTTTTCTTCTTAAACTGAAAGCAGGGACATGGAATAAATATACCAACAGTATAAAAGAGGCATTTGCTAAAATAGGTTCCTCCTCCCTTCCCCGACCCTTACGCCAACCCCCCAGTGCTTTCTGGTGGTCCGATATGCCTTTCAGGTAGTTTGCACCCCTGTCATGTTTCTGGAAGAATTTCTCCCATTGGGGTGGACTGACCGCTACAACAAACAGAGGTTTATCTCTTTCCCCATGAATCGGTTCAGTTGGGGTGTCAAGTGGGCCTTCCACATGGTGGTTCCAGGACCCAGAATTCTTCCGTCCATGGCTCATTGACCTCCCAGGGCCTATGATCTCTGCGGAGTCTGCAGTAGGGACGAGAGAGCATGTGAGGATAACGTGGGGGGGCGGGTTATGGGCCTAGATTGAGTGCACTTCCCTCTACTCACATTCTGTTGGCAGGGATTCAGTCACATGACTTCTAGCTGCAAGGGAGGCTGGGAAGTATAGTCCAGCTGTGGGCCCAGCACGTACGGCAGATGGATTGGGATATAGCTAGCTTACATATAGCAACATGCACTTCCTTTTTTAGGGAATGCTTACAAGTACAGGGCTCTCCTGGTTTTAAACCCAACCAGGGTTAGTGTGGCCAAATCCGCATTCCTGGGGAGAAGATGGACCGAATCTAGATTTCCAGCACAGGGTTTTGACTTTGGCTTGTTATCAGACCCCCAGTCCCACCCCCCTGTAGTGAACATGGGAGCCGCTTCCAGTCTTCGCACCAGCGAATGTCCGCGTATGTACCTCTTTGAATCTGCCTGTTTGGTTTTCACTTCAATGCAGCAGGAACAACTCGTCATCCTGTTAGTTGCTTGCTCCCAGGTAAGGGTGTTAAGAGCCTATTTCAGAGTCTCCCAGAACCAGGGCCCCTGCCAGGGAGTGGGCACGCGGGCTTCTAGACCTGCCCCACCTTGACCAGCCACTGACTCTCTTTGAGTTGAAGGGGCTTGATGATACTACGAGCTGACATTTCGTGAGTCCTTGCACCGTGTCAGGCACTGTTCTCGGCTTTTTACACGTATCTAAACATTTCACCTTCACATAACAGCCTTCTCAGGAAGGAACTGTCCATCCCATTTTGTAGTTGAAGCTGATGTACAGGGCAGGTCAGCAAATTGCCTGAGGTTACACAGCCCACATGCTCCCGACCTGGTAAGGTGACCGGGGGTGTCAGTCAGAACGCTCCGTGGGCACAGGGGGGAGAGGCTGGCTTTAGGAAGGGCTGCGCTTTGCTGAGTTTTCTCCTCTGTAAACGGGGGTAAGATCGACCCGCCAGGGTTCATTGGATGGGTCATTCCTCATTGATTCCTTCAGCCAGCACTGGAGGGTGATAGAGAACTGTTCCCATGCGGTCCCGGTTCTCACAGGGCCCACGGGCTCCGGGGAAGGTTCTCTAGGGTTACAGCGAGTGCGTGCTTACCGCCTGCCTGTGCCCAGTGCTGCAGGCCCTCGGGAACCAGAGGTTATCATGGATAATCACACACGCCATACACTGTTCAGTGCCGGACCGGTGTTAGGGAGGAGTGAACATTCTGTCGTCTCTTAGAGAGGGTTTGCAGGGAGCTGCCGTGGGAGAGGTCCTGTGGGGAGACCCAGGTGTCTTGGGGACTTTGTGTCCAATGTGGACTTCACATACAGGAACTCATTTAATCCTCACGAAAGCTCCACAAGGAAGGTGCTTTCATTATCCCCATTATATGGAGGAAGAAACCGAGGCACAGAGAGGTTAAACAACTCATTCAAGGCCACACAGCTCCTGAGGGGCGGAGCTGAGATTCAGACCCAGGCCCTCACGCCTGCAGCTTTAATGACTGCTCTGCGGGGCTCCTGGGGACTGGAGGGGTGGCTTAGGGTCACTTCTTCAAGCCAGCCTGGGTGGCATTGCAGGTGCTGTAGGGACCCATGGGGTGGTGTCCTCTTGATCCCAGGGCTGCCCCTCCTGCAGGGTTGCGCCCCTCGGAGACCAAGGCAGACATGGCAGGTGCAGAGGATGCTCTGGTCCCTGCGCTCATCCCGGGCCCTTCCTGTGAATGGCCGGCTGCCTCACAGCTGACGCCTGTGGATTTCCTCCAGCCACCAGAGCCACTGTGTGTGTGTGCAGAGCGGATACAAGTGCCAGGAATGAGTGACTTTGCCCCGCGCTGTCTCCCAGGGCTGCCTGATGGGACAGAGCCCATTCCCCCGCAGTGTTCTTGGCTGGATAACACACCTCGCCTCGGTCTCGCCTCTCCACTCCGCACCCAGAAGTTCCGGGCGTCAGCTCCCCAAACCACCACCCGCACTCAGATTCTGGGGTTTCCAAGCCAAGACAGCTGGCATGGCTGGGATGTGCCACCCCCTCTCTCCTGCCCTCAGGTGGAGGCTGCCCTTGCCAGGATGTGCCAGGCTCCCGTCCCGCAGCCTGCTGCCTTCCTCAGCACCCGAGGGCCCCGGGGGACCAGGACACCTGTGTGTGAACAGCTACAGATGGCCAGCCTGTGTGCAGGGATTGGCCTCCTGGATCTTGGTTAATGGAGAGCCGTGGAGGCTGGCCCCTCTGCGGTAGGAAGGCAGCAGCAAACCCTTGGGCTGCTGACCCTGCAGAGATCTGGGGGGAACGTGGGACATTTGGGGCCTTGATGCTCTCGGAACCTCAGCATTTCTGACCGGGTCCAGGACGGACGGGAACTCAGGCAGAATGGGACTCCCATGCTTTTGCAGCAGGGCGAGTGGCCAGGGCTGAACCTCTTCCACGTTGTGGTCTCACTTATGTGGCTGCAGACCTGAGGTGGGCCTGCGGTGCATGGAGGGATGGAGCGAATGTTCTCTGCAGCGACACCCGCGGCTGCTTGCCTGGCCTTGCTGGGCTAGACTGGGACAGGTGGTGTGGAGAGGGTGGGCCCAGCGCCAGAGGTGTCATTCAGCACCCTCTCGCCCAGTGATTGGGTACGACGTGGCCACGTGACCAGGGCCCAGCCAATGAGCTAGACAAGCAGGTGTGCGGGCTGCTGAGAAGAGTCTCCTCCCTGACCAGAGAGCCCAGGAGTCTTCTTGCTCCACAACCAGCTGCGTAGCCACCGGGGCGGTGAGGGGCGGCTTGGCAGTGCCCCGGGAAGACGCCCGGGTGCCTGGGAAGCAGCCCTCGGAGTGGGTCCCTAAGTAAAGAACAGGTGTCTTCACGGCTCAGGCCTCTTTGAGCTGGTTTCCTGTGGTTTCAGCCACATGCCTCCTGATGGATAAGGTCACCCTGCTGGACACGTCTTCCTGGGAAACCCCTTAGTGTTCCAGCACTCGATCCAGGGCACGCTTTTGAACTCTTGCGCTTTATTAAACTAGGACTGGCTTCCGTTTTGCTCCGACATGTGAGTGAGTGCGCTGTGTCCTGGCCACAAAGTGTCATCCCGCCACGTGGTCATCCCGCCACGTTGCCTGGCTCCTAGGAGACTGTTGAGATCTGCATTAGTCAGGAATCTTGTGGTTACCATGAATAGAAACCTAATTCAATCCTGTGAAAGAAATGATCTATTATTAATATCGATCTGTCTTTCACCTATCTATCTATCATCTATTATCTATATCATTTATCTATATCACCTATCTGTTATCTATTATCTGTCATCTATAGTCTATCATCTATCATCTCTGTCTATCAATTATCTGTCTATGTATCTATTATCTATTATTCATCATTATAATCTAGCTACTATTATCTATCTCTATCGTTTATCATCTATCATCTACTATCTATTATCTATCATTTAGCATCTATATCTCTATCATCTATATCATATCATCTATCATCTATTATCTATTTATAATCATCTATCATCTATCATCTCTATCAATTATGTATCTATTATCTATATTATCCATTGTTATCTATAAGCTACTATTATCCATCTCTACCATTTATCTATCATCTATTATCTATCATTTATCATCTATTTTCTATCTATATCATTTATATCACCTAGCTATCTGTCATCTATTATCTATCATCTATAATCTATCATCTATCATCTCTATCAAATATCTATCTATTATCTGTATTTTCCATTGTTATCTATAATCTATTATCTATCTATATCATTTATCATCTATCTACCATCTATCAACTATCTATCTACCATCTATCATCTATCTACCTATCTACCAATCTATCTACCTATCTACCAATCTATCTACCTATCATCTATCTATCTATCTGTCATCTATCTATCTATCATCTACCTATCATCTATCTATCTATCTATCTATCTATCTATCTATCTATCTATCATCTATCTACCTACCTGTCATCTATCTATAATGTACCTACCTACCCACCTGACTTTCTGTCGCTTGAGGGGACTAGTTGGCTCTGCAGTGGAAAATCAGGGCAGAGGTTTCCTGCGCTGGGGCTTCAGGTCCAGCTGCTTCAGGGGAGCAGACAGTGTCCTGGGACCCCCACCCCAGCTCCTGGCTTTGCTGTCCTCTGTTGGCTGTGTCCCGGGGCAGGTTTTCCTCGTGAAGTGTCGCCGTGGTGGTGGATGCTCCCCACTTTACAACCCCAGCGGGCAGAGAACCGCTCTTCCATTGTGCCCCCGTTTCGTCCAGAATTTCATCTAAGGGCCCCGGCTGAGGCCCATCCGCCTGCTCAGGGGATGGAAAGTTCCAGTTGTCCTGGGCCACGTGTTAGGTGACGTCAGTCTCCCTGAAGCCCGTGGGCTAGGAGTGGGGGAAGGACGGTCCCCCCAAGGAAAGCTGAGCGGAAGGAGGGCTATAGCCTGGGCTGAACAGCAGGTGTCTCCTGCGGTCTCGGGGGTTTGGGGAGGAAAGGAGACACTGCTGATTTCCTCTAGTTTCTCTTTATTATCGCCAGTTGTAGGACCTTTTCTTAAAAAGACAACCTTACATGTGAGGCGGTCGTGGCGAGAAGAAGCAAGCGCTGGTTCTCGGCTGCGGCTCCGGGAGGCAGCTATGGGCTCGCGTCTGCTGGAAGCCGTGCTGCTTGGGCACCTGCATGCCTGTTAGAAATGCAGATTCCTGGGTCTGAACCCCAGATCCGGGCAACCAGGAACCCTGCAGGTGGGGCCTGCAGCCTGGGTTCCCTGGGTGTCTTGCAGTTAGATAAAAAAAGCTGATTTAGGGAAGGCCGGGATAGCTCAACAGGTTGAGCGCTTGCCTTGCAACCACAAGGTCCAGGGATCGAATCCTGGCCCCAGCCCGTGCAAACCCACATGCTGCACTGTGGAGCAGCAGGTAACCTCCAAGCCCTGAAGAGAAGGTTCTCGTCTCCCCTGCAGGAGGCCCCCAGTGCAACCCCACACCCACCTGTGGGGAATAAACCCACGTCCCAACTGATGATGCACAACTATGGAGACTGCTCTGTCTCTCTCAAACCATAAAATAAATCTTTTAAAAAATTAGTTTATATTCTAGAGCTTTGCCCACAAACGCACGTATAGATCTGCCCTGTCCTTTGTAATGGCTCCGTCATGCCCACCGCCCGCGTGTGTTATAACTTACGTGAAAGAACCCCCGTGGGGGATGCATGTTGCTTTTCTGCCGTGCACGGGGCTGGTACGCATGCCGTTGCCTTCCCCACGCGCTGCGGCGGCTCTCAGCCCCTTTGCTGATCCTGTCCCCGTTCTGTTCCCAGCATGTCCATGACAGTGTGTCCCATGGGGAAGACACAGATGTTTGAGACAGAGGTGGTAGCCCCACGTGACAGGCATCGGAGTTCTTAAATTTCCTTTTTCTAAGAACTTGGAAAAAAAAAAATCGATGTCTTGCTTTTCTAACTTGAACTTACTTTTTTTCTAGACGAATGCCTGCAAACGACAGTCCCTCATCATGGAATTTTCCTGATGCATTCCCAGCCAATAAACACCTCCTGATTCATTGAATTATACATTGGCTTTAGGAGAAAGTTTTAGGCACAAATATAGAATTGACACCTGCTTGCCAAGACAGACAGGGATGTGCTGTGAATATTGGGACAGGGTTAACGGTGCCAAGTCACATTATGCGTTTCTCCCCTCTCATAAATATATAAATAGTCCCCATGGCGTTCCCGAGAACCCAAGCTTGGCTCCTTTGGGCAATAAATTAATTGAGGTGTTTGGTGAAATAGTTTTCTTGTCCTTTTCTGTTTTTAGATCTGGCAAAAGTAGTACTATGGCATCCTCCAGTTAGCGAGCAGATCTTTCTTTCCTTTTTTTTTTTTTTTTTGCTAATTCAATTTATTTTTGTTTAATACTCAATACATTAATTTTATTTTTAACATAATTTTTTATTTTTTTCAATTACAGTTTTTTTTTCAATTACAGTGTATATACCACAATGTTCTATTAGTTTTGGGGATACAACATAGTGATTAGACAGTTACATAACTTAGAAAATGATTACCCTGATAAATCCATAGTACGGTACCACCCATCTGACACGATATATAGTGTTGCAGTATTTACTGACTGTATCCTCAGTGCTGTACTTTGCTTCCCCACGACCACCGTGTAACCACCAATTTGTACTGCCCTTCCCCTTTTTCTCCCATCCCCAACCCCTTCCCATCTGGCAACATATTCTCTGTATTTATGAGTTTGTTTTGTTGGTTTATTTTATTTTATTTTTAGATTCCACATATAAATGAAATTATATGGTATTTGTCTTGTCTCTGTCTGACTTCATTCACTCATTATACACCCTCTAGGTCCATCCATGTGGTTACAGATGGCAAGATTTCCTTTTTTATGGCTGCGTAATGTTCCATTGTATGTGTGACCCTGTCTGGGGCCAGCTGGCCTGAGCTGCAGAATCATCTTCAGGTGGCTGCTGCCCGTGCTGGGCTGGGAGCCGCCTTGAGAGTCCAGCCCATGAACCAAGGCCGGGCTTAGGGCGGCTCAGCCAGGGGTACGGGACATGCCGAAGCCAGAGGCTGCCTGTTTGGGTTTTATGAGCCTTGGAGAGACTTGAAGAGAGTCTGCAGCTGAGCCAAGGCAGACTGTTGGTATGGAGAAGCTGCTGGGAGTGGTTTGAGTGGGCCGGAACGTTGGGTGGGGTGTAGGCTGATCATATTTCCTTGAGACAAAAATGGGATCTTGGGATGACAGCAAGTAAGACAAATACAAACGTTTTATCACATGAACACATCGAGCCAACAATGACTCTGCAGTGGCTGAACTCATACAGAACTTTTAGGTGGATGTGGAGGGTACGCATTTCACCACTATCGGCTATGAACTCGTCTCCAGTGAAGTCGTATGCAGCAAGTTTCGGTCTTTCAAGATCTTATCATGAAACTTCTCACACTCCGTGACACAACTTTGTTTTACAACTAACACAGACCTCACTGTCTCAGCACTTAACTAGATTTCTCCTTTGACCATGTACTTGTTCATAACAGGAAAGAAACTTTGGACAAGTGCTGTGCTTCCTGGAAGACAAAGACTCAGCCCTGCACTGTTACACGTGTCTTGAAAGTCTAGGCACTTTTCGCTCTTTTCAGAAAAAATCTTTACCCGTCTATAGACACAGACATGTTTTGTTTATTCCTTGTATCCAGCTCCTTATGACTGTAGCTTTTATGAGGGTCCACTGATCAAGTCCACGAGTTTCTTCTGTCTATGTGTGTGTGATGCGTTCCTTGTTCAGGCTGTCCTGTATTTCTTTCCCTTGAGGGGTCTTCCTTAGCAGCACCCACTTGAACCTCTCAGTGTTCCCTACACTGCACTTCCCCTTGTTGCTATAGTCTAAGCTGGTTTCACAGACATTCTCAACTGCTTCAAAAAACTTGGCCTCATTAATTTCTCCTGAAGCTACTCACAATTTCAGTTGTTTTCTGACATCAGTAGTTGCAAACACTCACTTTTTCTAAACTCTCAACTGTTGACAAGATTTTCAATGTTTATGGCGACTTCTGGAGCTTGCAATACTATCTTTTTCAATTAAACTAACGTAAGTTTGGAATGTAGACATGTGATCTCTTGAAAATGGCAACCACAATTTCAAACAGGGATGTCCACACCATTTTTGCAACATAACCGGGCATTTTTCTTGAGAAAGACAGTAAGAACGAAGCCCATCAAAGATGCTTAAAATTCCGTCAATTGATGGGCCCAAGGACAAAAATCTTGTATTTCTGTGCTTTTATAGTGGAGTATAATTGTTTCCTGCAAAGGCACAAAAGTTTTTCAGTTCTTCAGCTCTGTGTAGAGAAGGAATACTTTGCATCCTTTCATGGCAAAATGCTCCGTATCATTTGCTAAACAGTCAACAGCACACTTGAGACAATTGTGTATAATGTGTGCCCACCACTAGTGCCAATAATCAGCCTCTTCAGATCACTTTCGAGTTTTTGCCACACATCGTTTTTGCCAAGTCTCTTGCAGCCACTCACGTTGGTGTTCATGTTACCTGCACACAAGGCAAAGACTTCGTCTTGTGAAGCCAATTTGTCCATGACTTCCATCAACGTAGCACCCTGTCGATGTGGCGTTTCACCAGGTAAGGCCACCAGGTCTATAATTTTGTCCCAAGCACCACAATTTGGCCAAAGGTACCACAGAATGACGGGGAAAGAGCTGGATGTCTTTTTTGTTTGATGCATCTAAATGGACTGTAATGCCTTTTGTTTTATTCCCATCCCCTCTTGCTTTGTCTAGTATGTTAGGCGGTGAAACGTTAGTCATGATTGCCTCTGATTTGTTACATGCTGAAGAAAATTCTGGTTCCTGAATTTTCTTCGTCAGTGTTGACAAGCAGTCACTTGCATGAGGACATTGGCCTTAACGCACCATTCGATGAGCAAATAGAGCCTCCCTTGTGGCACTTCGATCGCTCTCACTATCACCGTCACGTCTCACGAACAAAGTGATGCTGTGAACAGAAGCCAGGGTCTTCGGCATTCTGAGTTTCTGGCTACGTGGATGTTGGCTGGTGTCACTTCCCCCTCCATGAGTCATGGGAAGATGGACATTAAAATATTCGCGTAACCACATTTGTTCCATCACTGTCCCATCTGTCCAGTTTAATCCACTTGAGTTCCTTTTGGGGATCACCAGGAAAACTGCAGTTTTGCCTCTTTGTCTTTGGCACTGCGAGGGCAGACTGTAAGCTTTAAAAAATAAGACTTAACAATATGTTTGTTTAAACCACTGACAGCCAGTAACAAAGCTACCGGTTAGCATACAGGGTAACAGAAACGAACATGATAGCGGAACAGATACCACCGCATCTGAGTGAGACCCTTGCACCCCACTGCAGTGCATTTGCTTCATTGAGTCAGAAACGCAATGGATTTCTAGCAGGTTCAGGGGTGGGGGTTCAGTTTGCCAGCCGCCAATATTCAGGAAACAGTGATACGAATAGAACGTGGGACTCTGATCATAGAAGTGAGAACACGTTCACTCCATCTCTTACTAGCGAGGTTCTCTCTCCGGGCAAGGAGCTTGGCCCTACGATACATAACGGAAACTGCGCTAAGGTCAGACGTTCAAAAAAATGAAACAACCACAGCTGAAAAAAAACCAAAACAAAACCACAATATAGCAAAATGACTGCAGCTCCCTTTGTGGTCTCTCGGGTTGTATGAGACCTAAAAAGGCAACCTAAACTCACTGCAAAAGAACATGGAAATGGTGCAAATGAATACTACTAATTTGTTGCATATAAAACACACACACACACACACACACACATACAAACACTCATGGGGAAGCCGGAATGGCTCAACGGGTTAAGTGCTTGCTTTGTAGCCCCAGGGTCTGAGGATTGAATCCTGGCCCCAACCTGTGAGGACCCATAAGCTGCTGAACAGGGATGAGTTTCCCATGAGGGAGGCCCCCAGTTCAGTGCTCACCCCCTGGTTTGGCTGCTGGCTTGAGGGGGCCGTGCCTCCCATGTGTGGAATGAAAACCATGTTGAAAACTGATGATGTACAACTATGGAGACGGCTCGGGCCCTCACCCTTCTCTCTGTCTCTGTCAAAAACAGTCGGGACGGTCTCGTTTAGAGCAGCACGTGTGGTCAGCCCAGTGGGGTGGGGTGTCAGAATCACCAGGGTGGGGAGAACAAGCAGTGTTAGCAGACCTCTGTGTCTCCACCCCAGGACGGGGCAGGGCTCCACCAAGGAACAATGGTTTCCCCCAGCTCCCCCGTCTAGAAGGCTGCCTCTCTAGCCCTCGCCCTGGCGCCAGGCAATTCACTTACTCTCAGCATGTCCCCGGGGCCTTCCCAGCTGCTGCCCCAACGCTGTAGCCCAGAACGAGCAGGAAAGCCCATCACAGGTGTGTCAGTGGCCAGGGCCTCACTACCCGTGAGCAACCGGGTGGGACGCACCTCCAAGCTCTCTTGCCCAGGTGTGGAGAATATCCACCAACTCTCCACCCTTCCGGGGTGGCACGGACTGGCTGGCACTTCCCACTTGGCTGAGGATGCCCTAGCAGCCAGAGAGGGTCTCAGGTAGAGAGAGGTGGAGTGTCCCAGGCGGGACGGTAACTGCCTCTGGGAGCTGCCCACCAAGGCTGAAGGTGACCTCCAAGGGGCGCCCAGACAGGCTGTCTGGGTCGCCCACATTTCCTCTCTGCTGGGACCCTGTTCATGGCCTTCACCGACGTCCCTTCAACTTGTTAGCATATGATGGCATCCTTGTTTAAAGCTGAGCTCTCCTCGTGGATGGCGAACGTTATGGCAGCAGCACCACCCAGCATTGGCCGGGGGGGCGTGTCCCATGGGACTGTCCCATGTGGAGCGGATGCTGGGTGTGCATCGTCCAGCGAATGAATCAGTGCTCCCCTCCCCGCATCCTTCAGAAGGGCCGTGGCTCCGGGAGCAGCTTCTCATGTCCCAACGACAGCGTCTTTTGCACATTGCACTTGTGAACACCACAAAACCTTGAGCGGTAGGGAGCATAGAATAATTGCTTATATTTATTTTTCAAAACCAGACTTGATTGTATTTGGATTTTGCGCTGCTGCTTTGTCTTCCTAAAGGGACTGGTTTCTAAGAGTGAAGACACTGGGGAATCTCTGGGAGGTTATTACATATCTCCTCTCACGTGGCTGCCTCTGATTGTCAGAAAGATCTCAGACTCACCTTTGCTTTCTCTGCTTCGTGCAGTTTGGTTTCTCCCCGTGTTGCTGCTGCTTCAAGCTTCGTCCGACTCCACTGATGTTAATTCCCAGGAGTGCTGGGCATTGATTCCGTAGTTGCTCATTTATTGCAGTCAAGTAGCTAGCTTCATGAGATACGTGCGGTGCTTCCATTCTTGTGGGCTTGATTAAAAAAAAAAAATGTGGAATGCTTCATGAACTTGCGTGCCATCCTTGCACAGGGGCCACGCTAATCATCTCTGTATGGTTCCAATTTTAGTATCTGTGCTGCCGAAGCGAGCTCTGGGCTTGATTTTTTTTTAGAAGGATTGTGTTTGGAAGGCTCTTCCGTGCAGAGAAATGCATGGGAGAATTGGAGAAGACAGGATGGCTGGAGTGGCTCAGATAAGTGGAGGGGTATGTGCTGGTCACCTACATTGTTCATCTTCATGGGAATTTTACAGTTTTATGGACCAGCAGAGGTTCAGTTCCTCTCAGAACGCTGGCTGGTTGCATTTAAAAGTATTGAGAATAATTGGAAAGGAGGGGATCAGGGATTGGTAAGAGAAAGGGGGCAGGGGAAGCCAGGATGGCTCAGCGGGTTAAGCGCTTGCTTTGCAGCCCCAGGGATCGAGGATCGAATCCTGGCCCCGGATTCCTAGAACCCGCGGTGCTGTCATTGTGAGCTGGGGGGGGGCACTTCCTCCCCACCCCCACCCACCTGCCACAAGTCGATCTGAGTAAATAGGGTAGAAGAGGAGGAATATGAATGTAGCACCCATTAAATCCACCAGGACCTCTGCTTCCCATGCTGCAACTCACGCCGTTTACTAATATGCCACCCCAACTCAGATGTGTGTTTCGAAATAGCGTGCCAGTGTTACGATGGTGATTACTGTTATTATCTATGCCGCGGCATTTGGAAGCCCTCATTACGTGATTCCCATTTGCTTGGGCGTGAATGCCCAATATACAAGACTTGGGGACCAAGTCCGTGTCCCCAGCACACACAGTGCCATTTTGGGAGCAAGCCCTGGATCCCGGTGTTGGCCTCACTTTACACACAAACCGCTGATCTTTCCATTTTGGGCTCTTTTGTGGAACGCCAAAGTGCTTTGATTCCTAAGCTGGAGCCGGCTTTCCGGCGTGTTTCATCACGCCCTTTGTTCCTGGGCCTTGCAGTGATGGATTCTGCCGTCTGGAGGAATCCGTCACTTTTGACTCCAGCTGCTGGTCTGGCAGCTCCGGTGTCTGTGACGCGACACTGTTTGGTGTCCCAGCATTTCATCACATCTCCCACCCTGAGAGCCCAGGTACATGGCAGGATTTCTCACGGATGCTCAGCTCTTCTTATCCCAGGGTTGGGATGGGTATTTTTAGAAGACATTAAACCGAGTGTAAGGGATCTTTGAGATGCCCTCCCCCTATGCAGGGATATGCCGTCTAGGTGCTGCTTGATCGCTCCCAGTGACGAGACACTTACCACCTAAAAAGGCAACCATGGCATCTAAGCTCAGGTCTGGTCGGTACCGTTTGCTTTTTCTTCCTTGTGCCCTTAACCCCGCACCCACCCCTTTGAGCTCCAGACGTTACTCAGAACCAGGCTAACCCTGCTTACCCATCTGACCAGCAAATATCGCCTCCCCTCTCCGGCTAGCCGCTCTGCCTTCTTTCTGCTTTCGGTTCTATGACAACTTGCCTGGAACAGTTCTAGACAAAAGGCTCTATCTAGTCCAGAACCTTCCATGAGAGAATTCTGGGGGATCTTTGGGTGGGGGGGGTGTCCTCCAAGATTCTGCCTGTTTAGAAGGGGGGAGATGAGCTAGTCTTCTATGCCTTGGCCAGCCCCCCTCCTGTCTCCACTCTGTTGAGAGGCGTTTCTTGAAGATTTTGCTGTGTGGCTGGTTCCCAGCCTGGTATCCATTCCCCTTCTTCAGTTACCATTTTTGGTTCTGGGGCAGCTGATACATTACCTTTAGCCCTGGAGGCATGAGAACAATCAGAGAAAATATCCTGGCCAATCACAGCATAGCATCTTTCTCTGGCTAATCAGAATATAGCATCTCTACACTGGCTAGTCAGAGCATAGCATCTTTCTCTGGCCAATCAGAGCATAGCATCTCTGGCTCATTAGAGCAGAGTATCTCCACCCTGGCCATCAGAGCAGAGTATCTCCACCCTGGCCAATCAGAGCATTGCATCTCCCTCTGGCCCATCAGAGTGTAGCATCTCCGCCAGCTTCTGTCATTGGCTTTGGAATGGGCCTCACCTATGGGTCCTAATCTCAAAATGTTTGCTGGGGCCATGCGGGCAGGTGTGCCCCCACCTCCACAGGTCATGAAGTAGGACCTCCTCCTTGTCCCCTCTTTTCCTTCAGAGGATAAGCTCCCCTCCCCACTTAACCAGGTGGAGCTGGCTTTCTTTGATTTGTAGCTAAGAAACGTCCTGAGACACTTAGCGCTTGAGGGCACATCCTTCAGCATTACTTTGGATCTGCACATAGATTCTGTGCCGCGAGGAAGCAGACTTTAAAATCCTAGCTGGCATGATTTTTTATTCCCAGAAGCAAATCTAGGAGGTGGTGGCAGGGAAGGAGAGTCTGAACAGAGGGAACCGTTACGACCCCCTGCAGGTGTGCGGATGCCTGCGGCTGCTGCTCTGAGCTAAGGGGCCTGCAGGGATTGGGCCTTGTTTTCCTTCAGGGGGAACCAGAGGAGCTGGTGGGAGACACGCCCCAGGAAACAGAACCCCAGACACGCCTGGAGAGGCATCTGTATGAGTGCGAACCAGATGAATGCAGTCGAGCCTTATTTAAATACCTGGAAGCTCAAAACAGGTTTGCCTCAGAGGAGGACACTATAGGATGAGCTACTTACTGTCATAGTTTAGGTGGGCTACCGGGGGCATCAATTATTGCACTGCCATTGGCCGTCTACTACGCTAAGTCATGACCCTGCAGATAGCGTCTGATAGTTGACATCGCTCGGTGCGTAAAGCGAATCTGAATGTGCTTTGTAGCTGAGTGTGCCCCATGAAGCTGTCTCTTCCACCGAGACGTAGAAACCCAGTGGATTCGGGCGGCTTTATGCCTGTGTTGGCTTATGCTTCAGGCTGGTGTTTTTGTGGGAAGAAGGGTGAAGATGGGTGGACAAGGCTGGGGGAGAGTTGGTCTTGGGCTGGTTCCACAATTCGGCTTCTGCCCTGCCCCCTCCTGTGCCCCTCCCCCAACAGTGTCCGGAGGGTCCGTGACATGTATGTCCTCCACTCTCACCTCCCTCTCCGTCTTCCTGGGAACCCCTACCTGTGACACCTCCCTCTTATTAAACATCTGTCAGGTCCTCACACTGGTACACCGTGGTTTAGGGCAAAAATGAGCTCTGGGAGCCATGGAGTCCCTCGTGAGCTGTGTGACCCGGGAGTGGGGGCACGTGAGGGGGTTCTGTGACCTCGTCTTCTATACCTGTCCAGCCCTCTCCCATCCTCAGACCCCAGGACCCGACAGGGTCTCAGAGACAAGTGGCTGCTGGGAGGCGTACGTGTGCCAGGGCTTCTCACCCGTGAGGGCGCGGGAGGCCCTGTTGAAACACATCGGCTGAGCCCAGTTCCGGAGCTTTCCATGCAGCAGGCCTGGGTCCTGAGAACTTTCACTTCTAGTGGGTTCCCAGATGTCACTGTCGCTGCTGGTTTGAGGGCCATCCTTGGAGAACCATCGCGTTCCGCAGATGGAAACCCCACCCCTGGCCAGGGGCCCTTAGACCTTTCCTTGGAGTATGTTGCTGAGGCGTTGTCTAGAAACGCTACCTGTGGACGGCAACGGGGTTGGGGCAGGCACAGAATCGTCCCCCACGTAGGCGTCGCCCACGTGCCACGGTAGATGCACGTTAACTCCAAGATGAAGGTGGAGATGATGTAATAGTTGCTGTGTGATTCAGATGAGCGTTTGCAAGTGCCACCCTTCCTGACATTTTGAAGTGTGTTGGCGGCGGTCATCAAGCGTTGGGTGACTAACCCCATTGAGGGACCTCTGGGTTCCCGGGTCACAGTGAGAAAAGCCAGCCCCGAGAGGTCGCATGCAGGCCACACCACTCACAAAGGACGCAGTGGCCTCACCTTTGCCCAGAGCTGCTGGTTACCAGTCTGCGGCCCAGCAGGGGGGTCCTGGGGGCTCCCCCGGCCGTCACAGGATGCAGTGGGCTGGGTGGCTTCGTTCCGCACTGCTCAGGGCCGAGCTCTCAGATCAGGGCCCCAATGGTCAGGTTCTTCGGGCACCTAGGCCACCGGAGGGCCCTGCCCTGTGACCTCATCACCCCCCAAGTCCCCACCTCCCGACACCATAGCGTTAAAAGTTAGGATTCATGCGTAGGGATTTGGGGGGCAGCAAACATTCAGTTTCCACAGGAGGTGCTGCAGGGTGGGGTCCTGGGAAGGGGAGTCTGAGGTGCGGCTGCAGGACATGTGACTAGGCACGTCCCCATCTGGCTTAGGTGGCCGGGCCTTCGCACCCCTGGCCTCCATCCGTCCTTGGCTGTGGGTCATGCTGGGAATGGCCATGACCTTGGCTCTGTGGCCCGAGGTTGTGTGCAGCTCCCCCTCACAGCAGCGGGGTCACCCAGGCCCTTGTGGTGGGGGTGCCTCTGGGCAGAGCCTCCCCGTGCCCGAGGTCCCTGGTGAGTCAGTCTCGAGGTGTTGGAAGCTGGCGGGAAACTGGCCCATGTATCTGCAGCACGTCCCCATGGCATAAAGAAAGCACCGACGCGCTTTGTCGTTGGAGGAAGTAGTTACCTGGAAGTGTTGTCTGGTGCTTAGCAGACCTGCCGCTCGGCAGATGCCTTGGTCCTGGGCTCTGTGGACCCTGCCCCCTTCCTCCGGTCCCTTTCCCCGGCTCTGGCCCCTCAGTCTGGGGACCCTGAGCCATCTGTGGGAGGCAGGCTTTGCTCTTACTCGTTACCTATTCTATCAAATCCATTGTCTAAACATGGGGACTCTGTGCTCCCAGAGGTGAAGGCTCTTGAAACTCAGAGTCCCTTGTTCTTATGTCAGCTCTCTCTGCTCCGCCCCCACCCTTACCCCAGGCGTTGGGCCCAGAGGCCCTGGGTGGGAGGGACGGAGAGGGGACAGGGCACTGGGCCCAGGCAGTGCGGACATTTGCATGTCAGAACCGCCACCCCAGCGTATCCTAAGGATGGAGGTGTGGGGAGCCATGTGATCATGTCGGAGGCCATAGGAAGTGATGAGAACCAGGCTGGGAAGGAAGAGTTGATATCACAGACCCCAGAGAGGCGGTCACCACAAGCCACAGGGCCATGGGCGGAGCAGCAGGGTGGTCAGGAGGCAGAGGGGAGCCGGGACAAAGGCCAGGCGGAGCCTTCATTGGGGTTTCCACGGGCAGGGCAGGGCGGAGCGAGCCTGAAGTCCTGTGGGTTTTGGGGTGCTCCCTAGTGGCTTGGCACCCGGCCCTGGGCTGATGTGGGGTGGCGGCAGCATCAGTGGGGAATTTGATGAAGAGGTGGTTGGGTCACAGTCTCTGTGATGAATGGATGCAAGTAGACTAAGGTGACCAGACGTCCCGCTTTTGGCGGGACGGTCCTGATTTTTAACAATTTGTCCCGCGTCCCGCAGTGTTTTAAAAAAGTCCCGATTTTTGGAAAGAATGCACGACAAGCTAGGGAACGGCAGGAGATAGACCCAGTTTTTAATCAAGAACACCCCCCCCACCTCCGGTCAATGGTGTCCCGCTTTACCAATGTTAAAATCTGGTCACCTTAAAGTAGACCCACCTGGAATCTAAGCCAGCACAGGCAAGCACAGCCACTCAGCACCCTGCGGGTCCCCCCCCCCCCCCCCCGCCCGCGCCTGTCACCTCCCCACAATCGGGGTGCAACAATGTGCCAACAGCTCTCAAGGTGACCTTTCAGCGCTTCCTGCCCTCAGGCCTCCACCCCCGTATTCGATTCTGTAGTAACATCTAATGAGGTTGCTCTGTTTACGAAGAGGAGATGTTTCCCACTAGTACCCATTTAGCACTAAGTGCGATCACAGTGCTTAGGAGGTGGGGCCCCCCTTTGATTTCTTCATTTCCAAACTGCCTGTCTCAGTGGGAGTTTTCGGGGTGGGTTCCACGCCTGGGCTGACCCTGGAGCCCGAGGACTGAGCGGCGTGGAGGGACGCGGGGCTTGCTTTGGCTCTGAAAGGAAGGTTGATTTTGAAAATACCAGAGAAGTATCTTCCCTCTGGGCGGAGTCAGATGAGGTTTGAAACCCAACATTCAAGACTAAGGGAAACGCACTTGAGAAAAAAAGAGCGGGTTGGACGTGTATTTTGTGACTTGAGATTTTTTTCACCCGGGATGGGCCTGAAGAGGTAGCAGTACCTACAGCCCTTGCTGGAAGCAGTTATTCGAGCCTTTAAACTGGAGATTGCAGAGCTAGTCCGGGGAAGGGCACCAGGCTGGGTGTAGGAGATTCCCTGCTCTCTGCCTGCCCTGTGGCTCTTCATTTGATGGGGTCCTGGGTACAGAGAGAAACAGTTCTGCAGCGCAGGAAAAACAACATCATCAGCTCGCCGAAGCAGCTGACACCTAGACTCAGGCGCGGCCTGACAAGACGGTGGCAAACCGGAGAGCAGACGAAGGGGAAGGTGACAGCTCAGCTCTAGCGGGTTGGTTCTGTTTGCCAATACAGGCCCAGTGAGTGTCGCCAGGGTTGCTTTTTCCAGAAACCTCATGCATTCGGATTTTCACGAGAAACCTTCTGATTTTATAATATTAACTAACATCAATTACAGTTTCCAAAAAAAAGAAGTGGGTGGACCAAACACATCTGTGCACCCCATTCGGCCTGTGTGTGTGTGACCTCAAGTGTCCTAGAACAGGGAGCGGGAAGGGTCTCCAGAGTGCGTTAGATCCAACCTCGCACCCACTCCACAGCTGTAAGGAAGTGTCCGGGGCGGCGAGGATAGACACTAAGGCGGATCCACTGAAAGGTGAGCCTTGTGCAACCTCTGGGCGGCATGCAGCCGGCTGCCAGTCGGGAAGGGGCAGAACAGGAGGTGGGAAGCCACAGCACCCTCTATGGTTCCTGGAGACTGCAGTCCTCCTCTGTGCTGGGTCCAGGTTCTTGGCGTCCCAAACAAAGAACTGAGTGAGACACCGAAGTGCAGGGGTGAGAGAGAAGTTTATTGAGAGGAAAAGTAGAGGAAGTGCACTTCCAGGAGGGGAAAGCGGGCTTCGAGCAAGAAGAGCTGGTGCAAAAGGCGGATCACACGGGGCTGGGCAGTTTCTATCGCCTTTCCTTGGCAAAGCGAATACCCTTTAGGGTGTGGGGTCTTTTGATTGGCAGTCCTGATTGACAGGGGCTGCATTACATCCCTTCTTTAGCTATCTTTCCCTTCTGTCTCCTGTGGTTGTGAATCGGGGGCGGGGTCTCCTGAGAACGGGGTGGTAACCACCCTGGCAATGCAGGCTCATGGGAGGAGTCCCAAGATCCTCCTAGTCTAGCTTCCTCTTGAGAGACGTGACCCCTCCTTCAATCTCTGTGGTATTCCCCTTTCCTCCATCCCATCAGTTCCGTTCTCTTCAGAGTCCATCACAAATATTTAATCTACTTCCTGCTGGCTGTGGTCATTGTCCCCGCCTACTGGGCGGTCACGGAACTCTCACCCTAACGGGGCAAGAAGGGACAGTCTCGGGATCCATCCGGATGGTCTTGTTCAGTTCTTCAGAAAAGGTGGATGGGGAGGTGGGGAAGCCGGGGTGGCTCAGCAGGTTGAGTGCTTGCTTTGCAGCTCCAGAGCCCGAGGATTGAATCCTGGGCCCGGCCCATGCGGGCCCACATGCTGAGCTGGGGTGTGCCCCCAGTTCAGTTCTTGCCGGGACCTATGTGGGAGGCTCCCGGCCCAGTTCCTGCCCTGCACAGCCCTGTGCCCGCCTGTGGAGTGAAACTATATGGAAAACTAATGTCAACTATGGAGACTGCTCTGGGCCCTCCCCCTTCTCTCTGTCTCTGTCTGTCTGTCTCTCTGTCAAAAATCAATAAAATAAATCTTAAAAAAAGGTGGATTGGAATTCTTGCTGGGTTCTGAGCCATTTCCGGTGTTCCCAAGCAGAGGAGGAATTCCAAGTTTTAAAGGAATCAGCTGATACAGCGGGTGGGGACAATCCCTGATTAGAGTGATTTTAGCTGGCGCTTCTGATCCAGGGAGACCCAGACTCACGGTCTCTGGGTCTCCACCCACAGGCTCGGGGGAGAGAATCTGATTGGCTCACCTGGAGTCACGTGTCTAGCCCTGGTCCAATCAGCTATGGCCAGGGTTCAAGTTCGCCCAGAACAAAGATGAGTCCTGAACAGAGCTGGCCAACGCCTTGGGATGGTTCTTGTGGCTCCCAGAGTGGCCACACTGGTCCAGAGGCTCACGGCCGTGCTCTTGAGAATGGCCGGGAGCTCTAGGACGTGTCCACACGGCTCCGCAGAGCCGACCTGCGTTACAAGATGACCTTTAGACCTTTAGACCGTGCTTAGAGGTCGCGTGCCCACCACACCACCAAGGCTTTGTGTCCCAGGAATGTTAACCTTCTGGCTGGACGGTCACAGTTCTCCCACCTGCTTCCCAGACAGTGAGGTCCCCAGGTCCTCCCCGCCACCCCCACCCCGGTTGCTCCCCAAGGAAAAGCTTTCATTGATCAAACATTTTCTTGGAATGTGCTGTCTGATCCCAGCCCAGCCCAGCCCTCGGGGACCGTCATACACATGGTGACATTGCTAAGAACGCCAAGAGGGGTAACCACACGCTGAGGGCAGCGACACCCCAGAAGGGGTGTCCCTCCTGTAGCCTTGCTGTTCTTGCTGAAGGTGATGGGAGTTCCTGCTGTGACCAGCACTGAGTCAGGTCCCTAACCAGGCCAGCACCTTGTCGGGCCCGAGCGTGCGAATCAAGTGTGACGAACAGAAGTGACGATTTGCTACGCACATGTCATCCGCCACTTCATTTCCATCCTCCTGTTAACCTCCCGAGCTTGTACTCTCGGGAACTCCCAACAGAGGTCCAATCACACACTCCCGGTCACCCAGCCAAGACTCGGCGAGACCGGCTGTGTCCCGGGACCTGGTGGGCGTGGGCCGTGACGTCCTCAGACAGCTTAGTGTGCGTCCTTGTTCCTGTGGGTCCTGGCTCACACGAGGAGCTCAAAGGGAATGGAAAGGAGCGAGACAACAAACGTCCTTTGGGGCAGGAAGACAAAGCTGCAAACTGGCGGGTGATACCTGGGGGCATCCGTGGTGTTGGGGACAATTCCTGCCCGGGTTTCCTGTGCCCTGCTCAGCCCAGCGGGGGTTGCAGAATTCTGTGTGACACGTCCCCCCTTGGCCACCCATTCCACCTAGCTCAGATCCCAGGTGAGAGCTGTGGGGAGAGCGCTTTCAACTTGCAGAGCAAATTCTGTGTGCGTGCACGTGTGTGTGTGTGCGTGCACGTGTGTGTGTGTGTGTGTGTGTGCGCGGGGTTGTCAAGCCACCGTTGCCCGCGGTGGGGCGGCGGCATGGCGGTGCTGTTTGCTTTAGGCAATTGTCAGCTCTCTTTCTAATTCTGTTCAAGGTGACTGTCAAAAACCCACCAACGATTCTCCTAATGAAATGGAAAACTGTGCAAATTTATCCCTCCACATGCAGATGCCCTGCCTTTTTATCTGCTCCTAATTGCTCCCTAAGGTTTAGTTTTGTGATGTTAAAGGATCTTTTCTCATCCAACAATTAGTCAAAACAGGGCACCTCACAGCCTTCTGGACCCGGGACTTTGGAGGCTGACCGGGGCCTTGCTGGGAGGGTTCTGCTCTCTCTTCTTTCGCCTTCTTCTATTTCAGGTGTTTTTATCTCACAGGGGGGGTTTGAATGCAGGAGGAATGAGAGGTCCCTGCGCGTGGATCTGCGTGAAGGAAAAATAACATCCTTCAGTGAGTCGAGATGAAGCGATGGCGCTGGAAGGGCATGTTCTGGGTGCGGTTGTCGCCGTGACTGACTGTGGCCTCAGTGAGATGAGCCTGTAAGCTGGGGGACCGTTAGTCGAGTCATCTGGGCCCCGTGTGGGCCTCCGTTGTCCTCCCTGATCACTGCGCTTCAGGTTCTCTGGCGCTACGGTCTTTCAAAGCCCGCATTTGAATTTCCCATCTCGGGTTTCACAGCCGCAATTCTGGGTCAGGCGACTCATTCATGTCCTGGCACCTGTCAGCAAACCCTGCAGCTGAGGCTGCGAAGTGATTTGCTCCTGCGGCGGCGATGCAGGCCAGGGTCAGGGACCGCTGCTCTCTTTTCTCTGACAGCCATGCGGGGAACGGGGTGGTGGTTTGGAAACCACGGAAGAGGAGGGTGCTGATGCACAGGGTTCGTGCAGTCTGGACTCCGCCCCTCTGAGGGGCATGTAACGGTACATGCCGGGCGTTAAGGAAGGTCCGGCGTGCGGCCCGCTGAGGCCGGAGGTCAGAAACACGGACTCGGAGCCGAGGGCGGCAAACTGGGACCTATCTGTGAGCCCGCTCTGGCGCCCAGCCTGCTGTGGCCAATAAAGTTTTGCTGGGACAGCCACCTGCGTTCACTGATCTGTGATCTGCAGCTGCTCCTGACGCTGCCAAGGCAGATGCAGGAGCAGATGCGACATGCCAAACTGGAAGTACCTCCTCTCTGGCCTTTCACAGGGCGCCTGGGCCCACCCCCTGGGTTCGGGGGCAATGCTCTCACGAGACGCTTGCTCAAAGCGAAGGGGTCGTGCCGTCAGCTGGTGGACACCGAGGACCGTCCCCTTACCTTTGTATCATGTCTTCTGGGCAGCGGTTCCGTTCACCTAAGGGGGACAGGTGAGCGGACAGGGGGCTCTTTTTGGCAAGCGTTTTGCTGCTTGGCAGTAGTTCCGGCGAGAAGGCTTCTGGGGGCAGAAGTTGGGGACCTTGGGCGTGACCAGGGCTGGGGCTGATCAGACACCTCCGTCTTGGGAGGTTAAAACTGCAGCACGTTCACAGGGTTAATCTCCTCTTGCACGTCATGCCTACGGGCTCCCCATTGGTGCCCGAGGTCCGTGCGGGAGGCTAAGGCTGGCTTGTCTGTCTCTGCACAGTGTCATCTCTGCGCTTAGCCTCTGACCGTGCAGGGGATCTGTGTGCGGGGCTCACAGAACCCTGTGGGTGGAGGCTGTGGATGTGCTGGGGCCCCAGGGGCCTGCTGCCCGGCCAGGGCTCCATTCATGCACGGTGCGCATGGCTGGATCGCCCCATCCCTGGAGGCTGCAGGGTGGAGCTGGGACCGGAGTACAGTGAGGACCTGTGCTTCTGCCCCACAATGCTGGGGCCTCAGCCAGCGGGCGTGACGTGATGGGTGGGCACAGGAATCACTGAACAGTCTCTCACTCACGTCTGGTCCCTGGGCTGGGGCGACTCGAAGGCTAAGAGTCCCGTTCAGAGTGTCTTCATGTAGCCTGTGTGGTTGGGGGCATGAGTGACAGAAAGTGCTGGACCTTTTTTTTTTTTTTTTTAAAGATTTATTTTATTGTTTTTGACACAGAGAAGGGGGAGGGCTCCATAGTTCCATGTCGTCCGTTTTCGACGTGGTTTCGTTCCAACTGGATTGAAGCCCCGTGGGAACTGGGACCTTGTGTCTCAGAAAGACAGACACAGGTGGCTGGAGAAGGTGGCATCTGGCTTGGTGGTGGGCACAGCACACCGCGCGCTGCCACCAGGCTTCAGGTCTGTGTGGATGCCGGAGAACACGCCTACGAGGCAGGAGCTGAGATTTAGAATCAGGAGGTGACAGAGAGGATGGGTGTGTCCGGCGGTGGGGTGTCTTCAGATTTCAGACTCAGCAGCCTCTGTCTTCCGGAAGGGATCCTCGTCACCACAGCAAGGACATTCTCTGCTGAATGAGCCGCGGACGCAGGCTCACCTGGTAGACGCTGCTGCTACCCAGGAAAGACACTGTGCAAATCGGGACTGAGCTGCGGCCAGTCAGAGCGGACGTGGGTTGTCCAGTGACATGTCATTCGGCCGGTTCCCGCTGTGTGTGAACCACAGAAACTGCCGCATTTCCAACATGAACCTTGGTGTCTGGAACATGGTGTTACTTGAATTAATTCCAGTGCTTCCCACGCGGCGGTTACTTCCTAACCACCTGGTCACCGTGTACCAAGTCCACTGTGACTTCTTAATAGTTATCTTTAAAGGGAACCACTTCTTTCTGAACGTAAGGGGCAAGCGGAGCTTTGTCCTGCTGTGAATCTCACCAGTTTGCTTGCCCTGGTTTGTTGTGCGTTAGACAAAGGCTGTCCCGAGAGTATCCAGCCACGGGACTTGTAAAATAAATAGATGTGTAAGGAACCCATTTCCTAAAATAATGTCGTGTCCCACCCAGTCACCTTCCCTGCTGCCGTGGTTCACGTCCGTCACCTTGAGAAGCAAAACCTTAGCTCCGGCTGGTGTTTCCTATTTTGGTAACTCCGTGCAACTTACAGCTTCTCCCCACTGTCTCCTGTGATGGTTAATTTTATGGGTCAAGGGAATGGAACACATTAGTTCTGAGTGTGTCTGGGAGGCCCAACGTAAATAAAAAACGGAACGATTGTCCGTAAATACCTGTGTTTTTGGTCTGTCTCGAAATGGGACACCCTGGCAATATGGATGCCACTTTCCCACTGGGACATAGGAGTGGAGCTGACGAGGGTGGGCCCCCTTTAGACAGGCATGGGCTCACCCCTGGGCCACAATCTCCGCCACCTGCTACCTGTCACTGAGGCTGTCAGTTACCATTTGCAGTCCTCCTTCACTAGACCTTGTCTTGTGGCTGACAAGTATTTCTCTGTCCCTCAGACTCTGTCAAAAAAGGGGGAGGTAATTCCAGAGGGCGGTGTGTTTTGGGAACAATGGGAGAGGACATCTCAGTAGACACGGAGATTGTTCCTGGATACTTCATATGCACGCGAAGTGCCTTGGCCGCCTCGCTCCATCTCGTGTCTGTCTGGTCTCTGCAGGCATTTGACTTTCTGACCCCTGGATCCAGCTAAGAGGTCAGGGGAGGGCACTGTGAGGCTGGCAGTCTGTTGGGGAGCCCCTTGCGGAGGCGGATGCCCCCCAGATGCAATAAACCGGCCTCCTAGGCCCCTGAGACAGGGAGCGGATTGGAGTCTGTTTCATCCTTAATGAATGAATTGAATCGCTCACAGCAGGGGAAGCTTTTACCCAGCAGTTTCCCACTTAGAGCAGCTCTTTCTGTGTCTCCTCAACCAAACACTCGAGTTTGCTCTTGCCTGTTATCTTGTGGACTTGAGGGTGGCGGGTTTACATCTGCGGAGACATGGAGTCCCGCCGGTTTGAGGTCAGATTTGCCTTACGGCGTGTCCCTGTGCCCTGCCCTTCACCTCACGGGGACGTCAGGGCAGAGCCGGATGCGCGCTTCCTGCCGGGCCGTGCAGAAAGCAGCCGGCTGGGCACGTCAGGCGAGCTGTTTAACCTTTGTGGCTGTGCTTCCTCGTTGGTATGACCAGCACAGAAGCAACCACACGCATCCCGGGAGGGTTGCTGTCCTCAGCGAGGATGGTGTGTGTGTGTCCCGGGGCGATTCCCAGCACTCAGCGTAGTTCCGACCCTGGAGCAACTTCAGCACCCGGGACAGTTCCCGGCCCTGAGTTGGTGGCCGCTTGTTGCAAGAAAAGAATGCGTGGTTTCAGGAGGGGTCTTTGAAGCCGCGGGCGTCTGAGGTGTGAGGACAAAGACACGCTCCCCGAACCACAAGTCAGATAGGTGGGAAGATGACCAAGGATTTGGGCGTCCCTCTCGTATGCGTGAGAGGTGGCCAGGGACATGGGATCTGCATGTGAAACCCCAACATCTGTGGGTTGTCGGTGGGTAAACCACTGAGGGAGGTGGGATGTGGTGTGAAGGTCCCAGCCATCTCAGGGAACTGTGCAGGAGGCTGGCTCCAGATGTTGGCTCTGGGTGCCGGCGGTCAAGGGAAGGAGGCTCAGGGTGTGTGCATCCGTCTCCTGTTGCTGCCGTAACAAATGATCACACATGTTGTGGCTTAACACAGCACATGGCTGTGATCTCGTGGTCTGGAGGTTGGGAGCCTGAACTGGTCCGAAGGGCTGCGACCCAGGTGCGGGTGGGACTGTCTCCCTTCCGGAGGGGGTGGGGCGGAATTGGTCACCTTGCCGTTTCCAGCTTCTGGAGGTGGCCACCTTTTTCTTTCTTTCTTTTTTTTAAAGATTTATTTTATTGTGTTTTTCAGAGAGAGAGACAGAGACAGAGAGAGACAGAGAGGAGGGGGAGGGCCCAGAGCCGTCTCCATAGTTGTACGTTATCTGTTTTCAACATGGCTTCATTCCACACAGGTGGCCCGGGGCCATGCAGGGCAGGAACTGGGCTGGGGGCCTCCCGAATGGGAAGCTCACCCCAGTTCAGCACATGGGTCCACATGGGCCAGGACCAGGGTTTGATCCTCAGTCCCTGGGGCTATAAATCGAGCACTTAACCTGCTGAGCCATCCCGGCTTCCCCCCGGCATTTTTCTCAAGCACTGCTTCCTCCATCTTCTAAGTGCGTCACTGACCTCTGCTTCTGTTGTCACACGTCTGTGACTCCGGCCCGCCTGCCTCCCTCCTCGAAGCCCATGTGGATCACGTGGACAGTCCTGGATCATCTCCGGGCCCTACCTCCAGCTCCGCCTTTGGTCTCCCTGGCCATCCCCCCAGGCTGCTGGACTTTGCCCTGGGGGGCTGTTCATAAGCCTCGCTCCCTCATTAGCCAGCCGGCTGGAATCGGCTGGAATCGTTTCACCGTGGACAGGAGTGCTCTGGTTCTCTGAGCTGATCTCTCCTCTGCCTCAGTGATAACAGCCCCGAGGCGAGGCCGGCCTCTGCGTGGGCCCGGGCTGCAGGCACGCCTCTGGCGACCCTTGTGGCCCCTGTGCAGGTCACTGAGCGCAGCCGAGGCGGGGGGCGGGGCCTGCGCCCGTGGGAGCCCGGCCTCTCTGAGGGGCCCCTTGCCGCCTCTCGGCTCTCCAGTGGCGCCAGGAAAAAATAATGATTTCTTGGCTCCAGAAAGTGGGTGACAAATGCAGAGCCTTTGCGGAACGACACAGGCAGCCTTTCTGGTTCCCGGCAGAGAGGCTGTTTAAGTGACATTTTTTCTTGAGGATGAGAGAGGTGTCGGGAGCCGCGTTGGACCAGAGCCTGGTAATTAGCTCTTTCCCTGAGTCCCGAGGACTCGTGGCCCAGTCTCTCGTCGGGAGCTTGGGAGAGGCTCTGCTTTGTTCCGATCTAAGACGAGTTCGAACTTTCTCCTTGGTTAACAGAGACAAGGAAGCCAGGTGCCTGGTGCTGTCACTTAAATCTCCCTAGTGCCGTCTGGTCCCGCGTGGGGTATAGCTGACCGCGGATCTCGGAGGCCAAGCTTGTCCAGCCGGCTGCCCAGAACGGCTTTGAACGCAGCCCAACACAAATGCATAAGCTTTCCTAAAACATGATGAGGGTGTTTTACGATTTTTTTTTTTTTTTTAGCTCAGCAGTGATCGTGTGTGTTGGTGTATGTGACATGTGGCCCAAGACACTTCTTCCCATGTGGCCCCAGGCAGCCACAGGTGCGACACCGCGGTTGAATGTGTTAGGTATAGGAGAGGTTTGACCACAGACAACCAGGTCTTAAGGAGCCATGGCTTAGGTGACCAGCAGTGTATTCACTCTCATATAGACGAGCATGGCTAGGCGTCCAGGGCGGGCTGTTCTGTAAAAGCTTGGAGGTTCAAGTTCCTTGCAGCTCACCACCATTCCCGCGGGGAGGCCTCTCTTCACGCTGGAAGCCGTGGCCAATGGCCCACACTGCAGGCAGCAGGAAAGGGGGACAGTCAAGGGCAAGGAAGTGCCCATCCTTGCTCCTTAAAATCATTTCTAAGCAGCTGCTAAGGTCCCATTTCCAGAACTTAGTGATGCTAACTTGGCTTCACCCCCCAAGGCCCTGGTAGGAGGGCTTCTCTCAGGTGGTTTTTTCCGGGAAGGGATTCCAAGGAAGTGGAACAGGGTAGCTGGGAAGAGGAGACCGGGGTGGATGGAAAATCAATCCTGAGCCAGTGACTGTCGCGGGCAACTGCGGTTCGGCTCTGCCGACAGTTTCCAGGAGGCTGTGTGCCGTAGATGCGGTGGAGGGGAGTGTGTCCCCACAGGCCACCGAACCCCGTGGGTTGAGCATTGCTCCTGCACATTAGATCCGTGCACTTGAAGTTCTGCCCACGTGCAGAACGGCTGCACAGAATCTCCGCAGACACTGTGGGCAGAGTGTGAAGGATCCGCCAGGTGCTGTCGGGCTACCAGGGTGCAGAACGGTGGCCGCAACAACAGCCAGAGCGCAGAGGAGGGGCTGAGAGGATGCGAGGAGGGGACTCAGGGACATGACCTTCCTCAGCTGGAAGGGATCCTGGGGAAGGTGGTTCGTTCCCAAGGTGCTCACGAGCCCAGCAAAAAAACAGGGGGGTTGGTTGTCGCCGAAAGGGTGTTGGAGAGCCCATGGTAGAATTCTGGCCCACTATCATCATTTTTTTTTTTAAAGATTTATTTTATTGTTTTTGACACAGAGAGAGACAGAGACAGAGAGAGACAGAGAGAAGGGGGAGGGCCCAGAGCTGTCTCCATAGTTGCATGTCATCAGTTTTCGACATGGTTTCGTTCCACACGGGTGGGCAGGGGCCGCTCAGGGCAGAAATGGGGTTGGGGCCTCCCGCATGGGAAGCTCACCCCAGTTCAGCATGTGGGTCCACACGGGCCGGAGCTGGGATTCGATCGTCGGTCCCTGGGGCTGCCATGCGAGCACTTAACTCGCTGAGCTATCCCGGCTTCCCCATCTGTGCTATTTTAAATTTAATGTCTATTTTTAAAATCTTTTGACTTGTTGATTCCACTTCACCGTGTGTGTTTTTAAAAGCATCTTTATCGCTGTCCCACGTGGAAAGCCGGTATCGCATGCCATGCGTTGCCAGAAACCTCCAAAATAAAGACAATGACAACAAAATGGTGGTCCTAAGCTAGACGCTGTCACTGCAAGGGCTCTTAGAGCCCTGAGGTCTCTTGATTAACCAGGACGATCCGCCGAGTGACCAACGCTTGTGAGCGTGGACCGGGGGCTTCCTCTGCTTAGGAGGAGGGTCACAGGAGGAGGTAACGTTCTCATTGGCGCCTGGAAAACCTTTGATAGTGAGTCTCCGTGCTAGTGGAGGGAACTGCTGAGGACAGCTGTGGGAAGGAGTTCAATGCTGGGCTGGCGAGAAGGCTTTGGGGCACATCTGGGGGCTCGCGTGGGGGCCCAGGATTCGTGCGTAGCTAGCAGACTATAGTGCTGAATAGCACGTCCCCCTGGGGTGTTTATTCCCAGTTGGGCAGACAGCGCCCTCTGTGGTCCAGGGGTTGGTGAGCTGGTAGGCACCCAGCCACATCGCACCCTCCGGGGGCGTCCTGTGCTGCGTGAGCCCCCGTGAGCTATGGGCACGAAAGAAAATAAAGCCGAGTTGGCACCCCATTCAGGCGGCATGTGGCATGGGCGTGTGCAGCCGAATTATTTTTATTTGTGATAGTTGATTCACAAGCATCACCATGGTGATGAGGGAGCCAAGGCGGAGGGAAGAAGGGAGTCGTCCCCTCCCTTATTCAATGACCCAGCGAGAGGTAAAAAAATGTCCTCAGCATGACTTCGATGTGGCGGCCACGCCCGGCGAGCCATGAGCTGGCCGATGCCGTGGGTGCGTCCCCTCCCAGAGCGCTGGGCCCGGAGCGCGGCTCAGCTATGTGTGTGCAAATGTCACACTTTGCTCCAAAGTAGCCAGATGGTGGGGTCAGGAGGGCCGCTGGCGACCTCAGTGGGAGGTGCTGTCTGCCACGGAACATTCGGGAAGATGGCTGTCTCCATATCCGCATGTGTGTGTGTATGGCAGACTGTTAACTGGCAGCCATGGGGATTGGTTGATGCCGGATAAATGTAAGCAGACGCTCCGTTTACCGGAACTCAAAGCCACCGGCAAGACGTCCGGCAGCGGGCAAGAATCCTTCGCCGGTTGCCCGATGGTGCGGGTGGCTTGCGTTCTGGTGAACAGAGTGTCGACCGTCTATATCCGTATATAAATGGAATTGAACATGGACACAATGGTTGGCGTAAATGGTATGTGAAGACACTGAACTCCCGTATACCTCCCACTGCAGAGGGTAAAAGGGTGACACACAGAGGATGACAGCACGGCGTGATTGCCCAGACAGCCCCCACTTTCTCTCGTCTCAGTGCACGAAATCCTTGCGGACGTCCCTTGTCACTCAGAGAAGCACGTTGGGGTCTGGGTGATGACTTGTGTGTCCGGCAGGAGCTCGCCCCACCTCCGAGTTTTCCAGTTCCGTGGCTCCTCTGTGTTTGCGGCCCTCGTGGGCACCTTCTTTTGGCGTGTGTCCTTCTGGGCTGTGTGTGAGTGAAGTCGTCCGTGGGGCATCCCTTTGCACCCCCTCATTCCCGGAGCCCCACGGGTGGGAGCGTCTGCGCGGCAGCTCTGAGCCGTGACTAGTCCAGGGAGCGGTGTGTCCCCGCGGATCCACGCTACGGCTGGTGGACACTGGTGGGCTCCTGCGTTTTGTTCTAACAGAAGAGGCTGCCGTGAGCACGTTTGTGCTTCAACCGTGAGGTGCCCAGGTGTGGATTCCCCAGCGCCCGTGTCTAGAACGGCTGGGTTTCGTGTTCACGACACCTTCGCCTTCCCAGGCGGGACAGCGTTCCCGTGGGATGGCTGCACGTGGTCTCTCATGGCCCGGCTCCGGGGTTCAGCGTGAGGATGTCTGCTTTCCTGTAAATCGGACGCCAGGCTCTATGCTCTGTGATGAGCTTTACAGTCACAAGGGTGATACTCGGCTCAACGTCAGCCTGGCTTCCTCGTCCGTGGTAACTGGTTGAGGACGTGAGCTGGGGAGACAGGTGTTGAAAACGAAAAACTCCCATGTTTCTTCTTCACTCTCACGCTCGACTTCCGGGACACTTCTGACACCAGGTGTGTGTGTGGGCTTCCCCGCCACCCAGCACCGCGGTCCTGACACGATCCACCTGGGGAGCTCCAGGCCAGGGGCTCAGTCCCCCAACACCGCCCCCACTTCTGGTGCCAACAGGAGTCCAGGTTGGCACCTTCCAGCTGTACGTCAGAGGCCCCCATGGCCCCCACCTTGGCTTTGATTCATTTGCCAGGACAGCTCACAGACCTCAGGAAAAACGCTGCACTCAGTAGATCACCGGTTTGTCACAAGAGGACGCAACTCAGGAATAGCCAATGGAAGGGACGCCTGGGGCAGCGTATGGGGGATGGGCATGGAGCTCCTTCCTCGCCCTCTCTGGGCACCCCCCCTACCCCCCAAAACCTTCACGCGTTTACCAACTGGAGGCTCGCTGAACGCCGTCGTTTTGGGTTTTCATGGATGCACGTGCCATTAAATCACCAGCCACTGGCCACTGACTCGGCCTCTAGCCCTCCTCTCCTCTCCTTATTGGATGAACATCCAACATTCAAACATGAGGGAACCGGATTCCATGTCTTTGTCCGGGGTGTACTTTCCAGGAGAAACGAAAGAAATGACCCTGAGCGATGTGATGTGACATTGGGCAGGGGGAGTATCCAGTGACTAAGGCGGTTTCCTCTGCCTGGAGAAGCTGGGTAGTTTCCCTGGTGACAGGTGACTGTGAAGTGGGTTTTGAAGGATGAGTAGGAGTTGAACAGATGGTTAACTAGCTGTCAGAAACCTGCATTGTTAGGTTAACCATGCCCTGCCTTCCCAGCTTGGGGGAACATGGCAGTTTTGTTATTCTGCATCCTTGGAAACCTTTGGCTGGAAACACTTGTTAAAGGTACACGTTGATGACTATTGTTCCCCAGAGGAAGGGGGTCCTTACTCCGACCATTAACGCGTTGGAAACGAGGCGGGAGATGGGTGTGGGTGGTGACTTCTCACTCATCCCCTTCTTGGATTCACAGAACGCATCATTTGCATGTGCTGGCCGTTAGCACAAAAGATCAAGGAAGAGAGAACAGGCGGCTTTCTCAGGACCATGGCTGCCTTGGCTCCTATCCTGACCTCGCTGGGGTCTGACCACGCCAGCTGGTGGCTGCAGCTGTCACCACCGAGGTGTGTTCTCCGGGCATTTTCCCAGCCGTTCGGAGGAGGCTGCGGGTCGGATCACGTGGCCGGCATCACAGAGTCATTCCGGGCCTTTGGCTGATTAGAACAAAGCCATTAGGCGACATGAACTATCCCTGCAGATTCCGCACCGATGACCGTTAGACGGGGTCTCGGATGAGCTGGCCCTGGGATGTGCCTGATGCCTGGCAGGGCTCCGTTCGGGGTGCTCATCCAGGCTGAGTGGCTGAGCAGGCGATGTTGGTTTTCTTGACTCAGTGGGGGAGATTGTGAGAGAGTGTTTGTGTGGGGGTGAGTCCCTCGTGCTCTGGGAGTTGTCTGTGAAGCAACAATGCTTGCTTTGTCCTTGGCCTTGACCTGTGAGGCTGTCAGTCACAGAAATAGAGATGCGGGCGTCTGCCCTGACAGCTGGCAGGGACCACGTGCCGGGGAGGTCGGCATGCCTTCCGGAAGGTGGGCGTGATGTTTTCATCTGGAGGAGGGCCGGCCCAGGGGTCGGACTGGCTGGAGGCAGGGGGGCTGTCCTCCCGCCCGGCCAGTTGGGGCATCATTGTGGGTTCTAACAGGATCTGGTCATGTAATGAGCCTTAGCAGTCAGCACAGCTGTCTGCTCAGTTCCCTGAGCTCTTCAGTGAACCCCTAAATGTGTGGATGGCCTTAGGGATCCCCCAAACGGGATGGTTCATTGTAAACTCAATTCTGGCATTACAAAGAATCCAGAGGGGAGGCAGGGATAGCGCAACAGGTGGAGCAGTTGCCTTTCAACGGTGAGGTCCAGGGATTGAATCCCGGCCCCGGCTGTGCAAACCCACATGCTGAACTGTGGTGTAGTCGGTAACTGCCGAGCCCCACGGTGAAGGTTCTCGCGTCCCACGTGGGAGGCCGCGTGCCCCGTACCCGCCCTGCACGGCTTCCCATCCACCGGAAACCACGTCACAACGGATGCCGTACAATTATGGAGACGGCTCTGGGCCCTCCCCCTTCTCCCTGTCTGTCTGTCTCACCTTTTCTCAAACAATAAAATAAATCTTAAAAAGAAGAATTCAGGGGAAGCCGGGATGGCTCAGTGGGTTAAGTGCTCACTTTGCAGCGCCAGGGACCCAGGATCGAATCCTGGCCCAGGCCCGTGTGGACCCATATGCTGAACTGGGAGCTCCCCCAGTTCAGTTCTCTCTCTCTCTCTCTCTCTCTGTCAAAAACAATAAAAAACAAACAAACAAACAAACAAACAAACAAAAGAATTCAGAGCGTGCACGCCTTGATGATGGTGCTAACGATAAAAAGTGACAGTGATTGTTTTCATAACCGATGCTCAGCTCGTGAGCACAACACATCGATGCGCTGACAGCATCCTTACAGCCGTCCTCTGAGGCCTCTGTGACTTGTCTTCCCCTCTTACGGATGGACAGACTGAAGTGCAGGGAGGTGCAGCCACCTGCCCTCCACCCAGCGCCTGAGCGGCAGAACTGAGAGTGATGTCAGGGGTGGGGGCCCAGGACGGGCCCTGCTGGGGGGCTGGGGCCAGGGCTTCTGGGAAACTGGCTGTGGTCTAGGGAGGCTCCACCTTTTCTGATGGAGGGGGTCTCGGGAGGAGAAGCTGGGGTTGGGGCTGGAGTCCCCGCCATGGTCCTCGTGGGCGGCAGACCCCACGAGGATTACTCAGCTCCCATTGGCCAGAAGTGTCCCCGGACCCCGCCCATGCACGGGGGAGCCAGAAGACAAGGCTCCAGGTGAAGGTGAGGGAGGTGGGAGCCAGGAGCTGGGGGCCCCTTATTGTCAGAGGCAGGAGTGAGAAAACACAGGGCCGCCCAATAATAGTTCTGTCCTTTCAGGGCGAATAAGAGGGATTTCCATGACAACAGCTCAGTTAGAGAGCGACAAGTTCTCTTCTGGAAGGGAACACTGATAAATGGTGCCACCATGAACCCCAAGCGGGGGCACTAGCCTTGGGGGTGCAGAGGGGAGAGAGCGGCCCAGCAGGGCACCCGGCAGGTTCAGGATGCGATGCCCTCCCTGCTTGGGAGGCCAGTGGGGAGGGGAGGAGCGGGGTGGGTCGCAGTGAGCTGAGCGGGTGGGGTGTGTGGGTGGCCCTGTGGGTGACTATGGGGGGTGGTGACAGGCTCCTGCCTTCTGCTTTGGAGGGGCGGTGGCCCCGGAGCCCGGGGTGGCAGAAGAGGTGTGGAAATGCCTCCCCTTCAGAGTTAAAATTCAGAACGAGGCCCCAGCGCTCGGTGGCTAGAAACCCCGCCTTTGACATCATAGCCTGGTGGCTGGACATCCGTCTCCCCCTTGGCTTTCTGGGTTTGAGCTGAAGCTCCCTAAGCCTTCATGGACTCAACGCGTGTGCTGTGGGCAGGGGAATGCTGAGAAGCTGTGCAGCCCGTAGCTGGCACACCATAGACCCTCGGTCAGCGCCTGCACCTGGTTAGGGATGAGGGCAAAGCCGTTCCATCTCAGGGGCAGCCTGGGAGCCTTCGGGGACAGCTCGGAGGCTCAGCCGGGTGCTCCGGGTACCGTGGGCTGTGTGTGCCACGTGCTTGCCATCTGGGGGCTGAGCCTCCTGTCGCTTTCTTACGCGGACCCCTGTGATTACCTCGTGCCCACGGGATAATCCAGGACAATCTCATCTGAAAAAAAAATCCCTAGGGGAAGCCAGGATGGCTCAGCGGGGTAAGTGCTTGCTTTGCAGCCCCGGAGCCCAAGGATCGAATCCCGGCCCCGGTCCATGTGGATCCACATGCTGAACTGGGGTGTGCCCCCTGTTTGGTTCTTGCCGGGGCCTATGCAGGAGGCTCCCGGCCCAGTTCCCGCCCTGCGCAGCCCCCGCCCACCTGTGTGGAGTGAAACCTGAATAGAAAACTGATGACGTGCAACTGTGGAGACGGCTCTGGGCCCTCTCCTTCTCTCTGTCTCTGTCAAACACAATAAAAATAAATATTTTTATTTTTAAAAAACAAACACCCTCATTTCACTTAGTCACACCTGCGCCCTTTGCCATGGGAGGTCACGTAGGCTCAGGTTCTGGGGGTCAGGGCAGGACGTGTTGGGGAGACGTTTTGTTCCGTCGACCACACGACGCTTAAGATCCTCTTAGTTGTTTCTTTATCTGGCATCTGTGTAACGGCTTTTAAAGGTACATTTTCCGGGCTTTTTGAAACACATACAGATCGATACTCAGAAGGAAACAAAAAAGGCCCTGAATCTCCCTGTGTCCAGTAACCCCGAGGGGCGCTTTTTCCTGTTTTGACATTTAAACAGAAAAGGCAAGTGACCTGAGCAGGATGAAGACCAGTGTCAGGTGGCACGTTGATGCTGTGCCCACCCCCATGTCCCACCCAAGCCCCGCCCCCAGCCCCGCCCCCACACCTCACCCACGTCCCAGCCCCGCCCCCAGCCCCGCCCCACCCCGCCCCCACGCCCAGCCCTCACCTGTGACAGCCTGGAGTGCCTCCTGACTTTGCCAGATGTCCCCGAAGGGGACTCACCTGTTTGAGGACCTCTGTTTTAGCCGCGTTCCTTGCGGTCGCTTTGCTTCATAAACCTGTCCCAAGCGGCTGATGGCAGGTGGCCGTGTGGCCCTGGCTTAGTGGGGCAGGTGGGGCCCGCCCGGGGCAGCAGGAAGTTAGGAAAGGAGGCCCTAGCGTGGGGATGGCCGCTGGGCGGTGCTTAGGGTCTTAGTCCTTGTGGCCAGGGATTGAGCAGCCTCCCGGCACCTTGCCTGTTCCCGGGAGAATGTGTCCAGCCTTTGTCTGGCTTCATCTGGAACGTTCCGTGGGTCCTGCACACCTCATTCATCAGTCTCACCATTCCCTGGCCTGGCTGAGTCCCCTACTCCCTGCTCTGAGCCTGAAGTATTTGTACGTGTGTAACGAACAGCCCTAAACAAACACGCAGCTGCCTGAGCCTCCCAGACGGTGTCTTTCCTCTTCCTGAAATGGGGAGAGAACAGATCGCCCCAGACCTTTTTAAAAGATTTATTTTATTGTTTTTGACAGACAGAGAGAAGGGGGAGGGCCCAGAGCCGTCTCCATAGTTGTACATCATCAGTTTTCGACATGGTTTCGTTCCACACAGGTGGGCGGGGGCTGTGCAGGGCGGGACCTGGGCTGGGGGCCTCCTGTATGGGAAGCTCACTCCAGTTCAGCGTATGGGTCCACACGGGACGGGGCTGGGACTCGATCTTCGGTCCCCGGGGCTGCAAAGCGAGCGCTGAACCCGCTGAGCCATCCCGGCTGCCCCAGCTGACGTTGATGTATGTAACCCCCACGCTCCCGCCTGCTGTGGTTGTTAGCCACGTTTCACCAGGGGGGTCCTGAGGCTCAGAGAGGGCAGGGTGCGTGAGGCTGGGGTCTGCGCCCAGGAAGTCTAGCTTGTGCACGGGTGCCTCAGTCATGCGGCAGGGCCTTACTGCTTCAAGACGAGCCTCAGATCATCACAAGAGTTGACGTCTCCCACGGCTGTCACACACTGGGCTGTGCTGGGTGCCGTGCACCCGGCCTCACCTTCAGCCCTCACCGCGGCCCTGGGAAGGAAGCACTTCCACCACTCACATTTTGCCGACAGAGTTCAGGGCACAGAGAGATCAAGGAACTTCGCTGAGGTCACACAGCTGAGAAGTGGCCAAGGGTGGCTCAGAACCCGAGTGGCTCCAGGGTGCGTGGGGGCAACCATCAGCCCTCACTGCCCCTGGACAGGTGAAAGCGGGATTTCTAACGCTGTCGCAGCCTCGGCCACCGTTACCTAGGGATGATGCTCCCAAGGCTTGTGGAGAGCGTATGCCCTGGTCATGCTGTTGACTTATCTGGTCACCCTTTGATTCCCCCAATTATAACCCATCATGCTTTGTGCCCCTCCCACCGCCTGCATTAAATCAAAGGTACGGCCTCTTAACAAGAGCAAGCCTGGCTGTGCAGCGTGTGTGGTTCTAGCTGGCGATGGCTTCTTCATTAGAAGCCACAACGTCGGTATGTTTTAAAATCCCAAACTGGAACCAGACGAAAGCCGCCCGTGAATCTCGGCTGGTTTGGGGCTGTAACTCATTCAAGTAGCTCATTATACACCAGAATCGCCGACCTGCCGAAGCTTCTGCTCAGCAGGCAATTCTAAAGTTTCCGTCTCCATTTTCTGTTCTTCTTGATTTGTGGGAGCTCGCTGCCTCAGACATTATGAGCCTCTCCAGGCATAACAAGGAGAAAGAGAGAATATTATAATGAGCAACCCACTGAAGAAATAAAACATGACAGTTCCAGTTGATACTGTAGCTTCCTCCCAGATCGCACGTCCTCTCGCAGCCCGAATTTAGCATTTGTCTTAAGTTTGTTCTGCACACATAACCACGGGTTACATAAAATCCGTGCATGTTCAAAACTGATGTAAATCCTATCTGCCTGGACACACCCTCTTGCCTGTACATATCCTCTGCCGTGCGCTTCTCTTACTACGTCTGTGGGAGTAGTCAGTGCTGATACACCTGTGGCAGCTCATTTTCATGGCTGTGTAGTATTCCTTCGTGTGAACATATCACAGTGTATTTATTCATCCTTCTGTTGATGGGCGTTCAGTCTGCTTGTTTTTTTCCACAAAGATAAGCAGCCCCAAAGTGGGTGTCTCAGGTCCCTCTTGGTGTACGAGTTTAAGGGGCATCTACGTAAGGTTGCAATTGCTGGGTTTTAGGGTACGTGTGGTAGACAGAGTAGAAGACAGCCTTTGACATTCCCCACTCCCCGATGTGCTTGCCCTGTCTGATCCCTGGGACCATGGATGCGAAAGACATTACTCCCGAGACTGGGTTCTGTTTTATGGTATGATTGGCTTTAAGAAAGGGAGGTTATCTGGGTGGGCATGATCCAACCAACAGACCCTTTCAATCAAAGTCTGTAGAGGTCAGAGATCAAGCTGTGGAGGGATTTTCCACCAGGGAGCGTCCCCATTGCTGGCTTTGAAGACGGAGGGGCACTTGGCAGGGAGCTCAGTTGGCCTTGAAGGGCCGAGAGCAGCCCGCAGCTGACAGCCCACAGGAGTCTGGGACGTCAGTCCTACAACCGCAAGGATCTGAACTCTGCCAGCCGCCCCGAGTGAGCTGGCAAGATACCCTGAGTTCCAGAGAAGGTCACAGCCAGCCAACACCTTGATTCCATCCTTGTGCGAGCCGGGGTGGAGGGCCCAGACACCCCACACTGGGACTCCTGATCGGCAGAATCTGTAAAGTAAATTTGCATTTTTGAAATTGTGGTGAAAGGTACCCTTGCTCGGTGGACAGACAGTTCAGGGGCATTCAGAACATTCGCACGGTTGTGCAGCCATCAGTCTCCAGAACCTTATCGTCTTCCCAGACTGCAATTCTGTTGCCATTGAAAGTAGCATCGTTTCCAGTTGCTGTGTTTGCGGCAATTCATAAACAGCAACAGAAATGAATACTGTAGCCAAAGCCATAACGCTTCTGATATTATCAAAATCACGTCACCCGTGTTACTCGCTTGCGCGTGCTGAGTTATCACTGTTCAGGCATTTCCAGGGTGCATTTATTAGCAACGAATAGTTCAGCCTTTCTTTCATTGCCTCGTGGAGATTTCACGCAGGTAGCAAGCTCAGGAAGAAAGGGACATAGTTTCTACCTGGATGACACCTTCTAATTTGCCTTCCCCTCCCCCATTACGTATATAATCTGTTGCTAAGAAACACTGTTACTCCCCACTTGAGTTTTTAAATGGCTGTGACAGGAAGAATGGGAGGGAGAAGCTAGGTGTTAGCCTGGAAGGTTTTATGGCCTGGAACAGACATGAAATATTTCCGTTTCTCTTGTTTTGCAACTGGTAGCCTGAAGCCCACGAAGATTTTATTTTATTTTATTTTTTTGACCTTATTGGTTGATGTGGACAAAGCAAGCCAGAAATGGCTGAGATTGGAGTGTCTTCCCTAGACTGCTTGATCCGGTAACCCTACTCCTGGAAACCTATGAAAAGGGAATAATCTCAAATGTGAAAAATGGATGGAAGGTTACGAGCAGGCATGTCTGTTACAGTGGCGTTTCTGACAGTGAGAAATTGAAAACATCGTGTTTCCCAATGATGGGGATGTGATCCCGTGAGAATTATGACCGTGACCGAGTGCTTGACACGTGCCAGGCACAGCGGAAGGGCTGCCTGTGCGTCATCTCCGAATCCTTCCAGCAGTCCGGGGGTAGGAATTTCCACGCCGACTTCCCCATGATATGAATGTGGACATGGAGGCCCAGAGAAGGCTTGTCACTCACCTGAGGCTGGAAGTCGGCAGCCCACTGACTCCAAACCCTTGCTGTTCAAAATACAGGTAATACTGATTAAAGGCAGAATGAGAGCAAAAGTGGCTAGTTAGTTAAAAAGCAAAACAAAATTAAAAAAACACCAAGAACCGAAAACCAAAAAAACTTTCAGTCCCTCGGGTACAGTGGCCACACTCCAAGTCTCAGTAGCGATGTGTGGCTAGTGGCAACTGTATGGGACGGGGCAGGGCTGGAGGGGACCCATGGCCTTCAAAACTGCCTGGGTTCCGGTCTTTGCCACGTACCAGCTGTGTGACTGGGTGAGTTACTTGACCTCTCTGAGCCTGGGTCCCGCCTGTAAGACAAGGATCGTAACAGTAATAGTACTTCCCAGAGTTGTGAGAATGACCCCGAAGTCCTGGCAACAGTGCCAGACACATGATGCAATCAGCAAAGTGGCCTGTTACCCCACCCCCAGTACTTTGCAAAACGTGTGCAATTGAACTCTAGCTTTGACTTAGCTTTTCAGTAGCAACATGAGCAAATGCCGATAGATCTGCAAACAGGAGCCACGTGTAGAAGGCAGTGTAACAGTGTAAGAGCCCAGATCGCAGACCTGAGCTGCCAGGGTTCCGGTCTCTGCTCTGCTACTTGATAGGGGTGCATCCCTGGGAAGGGAATCCCTGTGTCCTCATCTTCTTCCTTTGTACCGTGGGGTTAATGGATCGGGGAAGATTTAAGTGACCATACACGCCAGGACCGACCACCTCATTGTGCTGCAGGCTTTGTATACCTACCGTATTTTTCCTTGTCTAAGATGCCCCAATGTGTAAGACGATCCCTACGCTTCTAACCCCACATTAAGGAATCGTTATGCGGGTTACTCCCATGTATGAGATGACCCCCAACATTCGGTCTGTCAATTTTAGACAAAAAGCAGTGTCTTATACACAGGAGAATACGGTACTTGCTTTACTTTTATGCTGTTATGAGAAATCATTCTTCCAGCCCATTGGTACTGCTCATTCAGATGTAAAACCCTTTAGAACCACAAAAACCGTCGCAACCTTCGGAATAGAAGTTGCGGTGGGAAGGAATGTGCTGCATCCTGCCTGTGTATGTGTTGTGTTTGGCTTGCTTACTGTTTGGTCCACAGAGAATTGAAAAAAGAAAAAAAAAAAAAAAGGAATTAGTTGCCAAGCTTTAAAAATAGAGGCTTTAAATAAAAATCCAGATTTCCAGCTTCTCTGGAGAGATGATGCATTTGAGCCGCCCTGGCCCCGTCTTTCCAACTTGGCCTTGATGAGCTGGAGGTTGGATGTGGGCTGTAGTGAACCGCAGTCCCCACCCCTCCCTTTCGCCTCGCCGCTGGCCTGCTTCGCTTAGCTCACTGGCCTGGCCCCAGGCGGCATTTGAGTCTGGTGGGGAATCAATCCTGGGGTTCTTGCTTGGATTGGAAGGTCGATACAAAAGCCATTGTAAACTCCGAAGCCAAGGTGGCTTTGGCGGGAGTCCCTCGGGGCCTTTGGCGTTGGAGCCGCGTTCCCGAGTCCGCTGGGCCATCCCCGGGTGTGCGGGCTTCCTGGCTCATAGTCCTTCTCTAGGACATCTCATCCCCATCGGTGCCTGTTCTGTCCTCCAGCATCCCGGGGCCATCCCGACTTATCAGGATCTGTCCTGCCACATCTTCTTGGCTGTATCTTCAAGACACGTCCTGGGTCCGTTTATCTGTCCCACCCCGACTGCCCCCTGTCCCCTGTGGCTAAGCGCTGGCGTTAGCGTGGAGTGAATATATGCTCGTTCCACTTGATGAGCCGATGGTGGACCCATCGCTCCTAACTGGAGCCCGCAGTTCACACGAGGGCTCACTCTGTGGTTCTGGCGGATGCATGAGGTCATGTGTCCA
Source organism: Craseonycteris thonglongyai (assembly GCA_004027555.1). Lineage (NCBI taxonomy): Eukaryota > Metazoa > Chordata > Mammalia > Chiroptera > Craseonycteridae > Craseonycteris > Craseonycteris thonglongyai. Next base: position 136,908 of record PVKE010000049.1, on the reverse strand, counting down.
CCGTGACAGCATCGTGTCCTGTCCTAAACGTCCTGTGTGTGCCCTGTTCACCCCCCCACCCCCCAAATGGCTGACAGCCGCTCCGCTGACTTTTTATGGCCTCCGTTCACCGGCTTGCGCTTTTTAGCACGTCACACGGGAGGTGGCCTTTCCAGACGGGCCCCTCTCGCTGGAGTGACGCGAATTTGAGGTTCGCTCACGTGTTCTCATGACCCAATAACTCAACTTTTGTCGATGAGCATGCCACTGTGTGGATGGACCGCTGAGTGTTTATCCGCCCACCTCTCGAAGGACGGCTTCGTCGCCGCCACTCAAGTTGTGGTAAAATCTCTGCCACGTTTGTCACTGTTTTCTATTTTGTTGCTTTTGTTCTTTGTTTTGGTCTTCTATGCCTTTTCTGCCTCTGGTTTGAATTGGACCTTTTATAGGATTCCAGTTTGTCTCCTCTCTTAGAATATCAAGTATGCTTTTATTTGTTTTTACTGTATTTAGTGGTGGCCCTTGAGTTTGCATTGTAATTATAACTGTTCCGAGTCAGCCTTTTACATCTGGATCAGATCCACTCTCTTCTGCTCAGAACCGGCAAAGACTCCTCATCTCAGATCTTAATAGAGGCCAGAGTCCTTCAGTGGCTGGGCTGCGCCCCCCGGAGCCCGTCTCCCCCCGCCCTCCTGCCCCAGCCACGCGGGTCTCCTCGCTTATCTTCCAGCCCACAGGGTACCAGCCACATCCGAGTCTTCGCTCCCGCTGTCCCGAAGCCAGTCTTCTGGCCAACACCCTCACCCCTTTCCGGCCTGTGCTGCGGTCTGGCCCAGCATGTCCCACAGGACCCCTTCTTCACACTGTCACACGCGGTCACACTGACCCGCCATCCCGCTGATGCTTCCGGATGCTTCTGGATGCTTCCTGCTTCCTGTCAACTTCTAACAGATTTCGTAGTTTACTTGCTCTGTTGATGGTTTGTGGCCTGGCTCCACCACCGTCTAGAAGAAATGCCCTCATCCACATGGTCTAAGATGGCTCACGTCCATGCCCCCATGCCAGCCAACCGCCCAGCTCCACGCCCACATGCCAGCCAACCACCCAGCTCCACGCCCACGTGCCAGCCAACCGCCCAGCTCCACACCCACCTGCCAGCCAACCACCCAGCTGCATGCCCACCTGCCTGCCAACCGCCCAGCTCCATGCCCACCTACCAGCCAACCGCCCAGCTCCATGCCCACCTGCCAGCCAACCGCCCAGCTCCACGCCCACCTGCCAGCATTAAGAGGATGTAGAGGACACACCCCCTTCTTGTCATCATTTCTGCTCAACTCCTATTGGCCAGAACTCAATCACGTGTCCATACCTAGCTGCAAGGGAGGCAGAAATATGTAACTGCTTCTGGGAGGCTAAACTCTGGGGACTCTATTGATATTAACAAAGAAGCGAGAGGTGGGACATTTGATAGTTTCTGCCCCAAGATGGTGCTTATCAGTTTTTCTAGTAGACATTAAAATATTACCAAAAAAACACCTTTGAGAGTTCACTCATGTACCACCTCCCACCACTGGGTGTCACACCTGAGGAAACAGTTCTGTGAGTCATTGTCCCCTGGGACAGTCACCCTGTTGGAGCCCTTCTCTTGTTGGCAGAAGGACGTGCTTTGCTGTGTGCAGACGTGAGGCTTGTTGCTTTGCTTGGCACCTCCGGGGGCTGGTGGGGGCTGGGATACTCCTGTGTGTGGAGTGGAGAACAGCCCTGCCGTTCGGAGTGGGCCGCCTCCAGTTTCCTCCAGGAGCTGCCGCCGTGGTCAGGCGTGGGCGGGAGCCTAGACTTGGGGTTCCACTTCGGCTCCCCGGGGGCCGGCGTGAGGGAATGTGGCTGACACCTTTGAACTGTGCACCCGGGCGTCTTCTGTGGAGGCCGGGGCTCTTCTTAGCGTGGCTGCGTTGGCGGGAGCCCGTGGCTGAAGCGTGGGTGGGAAGCAGGAGTCTGATTTTAATGACTTGGCACAGTGTGTGGTGGGGGAAACAGGTCCCCAAGCCTGGGGGACGCCTGCCTGTTAAAAGCTAATGATCTAAGCAGTCCTGACATAAAGTGAAACTCCACAGTGCCACAGACTGTTAATTCTTGATTAGGTTTTCCTAAGACGGAGATAAAAAGCCTCTCATCGTCTCTAAGCTTCGCGCGAACACGCTGTGGCACTTGACAGACGTGATGGTCTTCCTCTGGCTCATCTGGGACGAGGTGACGGAAATCTCTGGGTGGGGGCGCGGTAGACAGCTTCCTGACCCCGCTCCAGCCTGTCGTCTCGCTTTGGGGGTGGGGATCGCAAGTTTAGAAGAGGAGGCGATCTTGAGGCAGGCACGTGACAGCCAGAGGGGCCTGTTGTGTGGACTTGGAGCTGGCGGGTGTCCCATTCCCCTCTTTCCTGTTGCCGTGGGTGTTTCACGGGTTTGCGCTCCACTCACATCAGGCATTGTGTCTGATCACTGTGGCCGAGAGAACCTCGTTGTGAGCCTTGCTCTTTAGTTAGAGACTAAGGAGAAAAGTCGAAAAGTTGCGGGGCTCGCTCACTACCGTCCGTCTTGACCTCACATTTTACTTCCTTACTCTGTGGAGGGTCTTTGTCCCACTGAAACCCCAGCCCCATGAGGCTGGGGGTAACTTTCTGGCCCCCCTTTCTTTAAAACGAGGGAACGAATGGCATCCCTTCCGGAAGGCTCCTGTGCGTTATTATCACACACTCCTGGGTGGCCACGCCATTAACATGTCTCAGCCTGTGGTAGCCGCTGCTCCTTTGGATTCAGCAAAACTTTGTAGCCACGGCCGGTACCTCGGGACCCTTCCTAGAACGTAGGGGGGATGGCAGCACCGAAGCCCACATAGTTTCATTCCACACAGGCAGATGTGGGGTCACCAGGGGCAGGAACCGGACTGGGGGCCTCCCGCATGGGAGGCGAGAACCTTCACGCCATCCTGGCGGTGACCAGTTATGCTGCAGTTTAGCACATGGGTTTGCACAGACTGGGGGCCAGGACTCGAACCCTGGACCTTGCGATTGCGAGGCAAATGCTCAACCGCTGAGCTAGCCCAGTGTCCCCCCGCTTTGGTCTTTTTATCTCCCCCACTTGGGTTCTGGCTTCTTGGACAGTGAGAGGCACAGTTCATTCAGAGGCATCAGCAGCGACTGCCTGTCCATCCACGGAGGGGCGAGTTGGCTTGAGAACCGGTCTCGGGATGACTCCTTGACTCGAGGCCGTGGTCTGAGCAGTTATAACAGCGAGACGGGCCGTCCCCGAGTTCCGGTGTCTGAGACGGTTCTGTTACGCACACCTGTGTCCGGGGCTCCCGGACTCCTCAGTCAGAGAGCTTTCGGGGGGGATTTTTCCTGCTCTCTCTTCTGGGCTATTTTGGGAAGATGGGCTGAGACACTGTTCACGTATTTTTAGACATAATTGAGTGTAACAAAAGGTGCGTGTGTGAGTTGGTGTTTGCAAGAGAATTCTGTAGCCAGAGGGAAGTTCCTATCCCAGGATGTCCCTGGCGCTTAGCGCTCCCCTCGTGTGACATCCCTGTTTATTAGTCATGGGGGATCCGGGGCCCCTGTGATGCCAATGGGAACATTTGGATCCTGGGTTAGGATCGATCCTCTGAGTGTCCCCAGAGCCCAGCATGTGACCTTGATTCTCAGGGTGCGGGCAGGGCTGTGCAGTGACTAGGGAATCTGACAGAGCTGTCTCGTTGGACCTGGTGACCTTGGATAAGAGCCGGGTCCCCTCTGGGGTCAGTGTCCTCCACAGAAAACGAGGGAGAACTTAGTCCCTGTAACTACAGTTGACCCTTGAACAACACCAACGTTAGGTGCATCTCCACCCCCGTCTAGTCGAAAATCCATGTATAATTTTTGACTTCCCCAAAGCTTGGTTGTCTCTTGGTATCTGGGGGGAGGGGAATGGGTTCCAGGACCCCCACAGATACCAGTCTCCTGGAATGGAACAGCCAAAGAAGGAAGCTTCAGGTGTGGCTTGATCCAGCAGTTCACGTAGTGCTCCCAGGGCCTCATATGTCTTATCTCAGGTTCCCTGTGAGGACGGGCTCAGTTCTGTGTGTCCATATGGCCCTCTTTGTCATGTGTCCAGGACTTGAACTCAGCCTCTGACCTTTGGGGCCTTGGCTTGGCTCTTGGCCGTGTTCTGCCCAGAGCCCCTGGCTGGAACCGGATCAATAGCTGGCGAGGGGGTCTGACCCAGAGGCCTCATTCCTACGGCACCGGGGCGGAGACAGGAACAGAGAAAGCACCGGTCGGCGTGAAATTTAGATTTATTCTGCTGGAGTTAATTGTAATCTTTATTTGCTCCCAAGTGATTCATTCTTATCGTTCTTATTATAGCTGAGAAAATTAATTTTTATTCTGCCATAAAGGTGGCTGTAATAATCTGGGCTCAGGGAGGGCAGCTGCTTTATAAGATCGGCCGGGCGGCTGGGAAACAGCTTTCATTAGCTCCGTGAGGCCGGGAGGAGGCCCCGAGGGGCTGGAGCAGGGAGCTGGGCCAGGGAGGGGGACAGGTGTGTGCACTCGGCTGGGAGGCTGGGGATCGGGGAGCCGCGCGGGTGTCGGCCTCTTTAACTGACTTAAATGGAAACAAATGCACCTGAAGGACTCCTGAGCCTGTGGGTGCCCCACGCCTCAGAACCGGGCCAGGGAACCAGCCGGCCGCTGCTGAGGTCGGACCTGTCGCCAGGTCCTTGTGGAGACCCCGGGGGACCAGGAACGCAGGCCCCTCCGTCAGAGGAAGCAGGTGTCTGTCTGGTCCCTGCAGCCTATTTGCAATTCCGAATCCTGGCGGCTTTGAAAATGGCAGCGTTCTGGGTAAAGATTTTCTCAGGCTAGCTGGGGTGGAACCTCACCCGAATCCGTTAAGTCGATTGTCCTTCGTCCTGCGGCCCAGGACGGCTTAGCATGCAGCCCAACACAGATTCCTAGGCTTTCTGAGACTTTTTTGCCCCCTATTATTTTGAAGTTCGTCAGCTGTCGTTAGTGTGAGTGCATTTCATACGTGAGGCCCGCCGAGGTGTTCGGTTAAGGGTGCTACTCCCGATCCCACGAACGGAGGGCCCGGTGCTCAGCACACGCATTGCACTCTGCCTTTGTAAGTCAGAAAAACGAGAAGCCAAGACGTGTTGTGTCTGTGTGGACTGCCCACCCTGTGTGGCTGGAGTCTGCCGATCTGGGGGAGAGAGCCCGGAGGTCCTGATTTTCAGGTGAGATGCCTCAGTTTCTACCTGGCTGCGACGGGTTCATGCGTTCGCATGGAAGTTTCCAAAGACAGACGACATCTCAGCATCGCGAGTCCCTCGGGAGACGCACATCACTGTCCCTAAGGGGGTCCCGCCGCCCAGCCAGCGGGGTGGTTAGAGCCAGAAGCCGGACACGGTCGGACGTGGTGGGGAGGCCTCTCCGGGGCCGCCGCTGGGAATGGGAAGCGGTGCAGCTGCTGAGGTTTTTCCTGATGTTCAGCACAAACCGACCCTGCGGCTGTCCACCTACGAGAAACGAGAGCCTTGTGTCCACGTTCAGAGCAGCGTTCCTCGTCACAACCCCGAACGGAGACAGTCAGCCCCACTGTCCACCAGCCAGCGAGCGCATGACCGCACGTGAGCACATGGGTGAAAAAGGCACGGATGCTGAGACATGCGGCCACGGGGCCGACACACGCGACGTGCGTGTAATGCGAGCACGTGTGCATATGAATTTCTAGACGGGGCAGAAACGTGCAGACACAACAGATCTGTCGCCCCCTGGGGCTGTGGGTGGGCCTGGGGGTTACGGGCATGTGAGCACAGTGGGTGTTTAGGGGGGCGCAGTGTTCCTGGTTGGGGGGTGTCACACAGCCATGTAGAGTCACGTCGCACTGCATGCCTAACAAAGGAAGCATTTATGGTGTGTGATGTTGTGCATTTATGGTGTATGACGTCATGAGTTTATGGTGTGTGATGTGTCACATTTATGGTGTGTGATGTCACGCATTTATGGTGTGTGATGTCATGAGTTTATGGTGTGTGACATTGTGCATTTATGGTGTGTGACGTATACCTCAACACAGCTTTAAAAGTCTTTGAAGACAAAATGCATTCACGTGGTTCAAATTCCAAAAAGTACAAAAACTGAATATCAGGACCATAATGACTATCATAATCACAATGAAAAAAGTGCTACCCGGCGGCCACCCACTTCCTTTCGCACAGGCGGCCAGTGTCATGAGCTCTCGGAGCTCAGGTAGCTCTGGCGAGGAGAGGCGTAGCCATGTGTTTTCCACGCATAGAAAATACATGCGTTGCCCTCCATGTAGTTTGCTCTACGCTCTCAAATCCGAGGAAGCCACGAATACCGTGTGGCACCTCGCGTTTCTCACTTAACGTACGGCTTGGAGATGTTTCTCTAACAAAGAGCTGCATTTGTTTTTTTCCCATGAGCTGTCGTTTCACGGCCTTGGCGTGGCTGGCAGATAACAATGTCACACCCTCCATGAGTGGACATTGACTCGTTTGCAGCCAGAAAGGCTTGACTCAGTCACATAGCCTCCCCTTCTCATTTTTTAAGATGAAACTTGTTGAGGGGACGCCGGTTAACAGTTACATGGGTTTTGTGTGTACAGTTCTGCAGGGCATCACGTCTCTTGCACTGTGCACGCAACACCCAGAACGGAGTCCCCTTCCAGCACCATCTGCTTGACTCCCTTCCCCGCTTCCCCTCCCCCACCCCACGCTATTGTTTGTTTGGTCTGCATGTTGCTTTCTTGTTTGATGTCCCACACATGAGCGGATCGTATGGTTCTTGTCCTTTCCCATCTGATTTATTTCGCATAGCATGATGCTGTCAGGATCCATCCATGCTGTCGCAAGTGGCAGTAGTTATTTTTTTTATGTCAGCCTCCTTATATATGTATTTTTTAAAGATTTATTTTATTGCTTGAGAGAAGGCAGGAGAGAGACAGCGAGAAGGGGGAGGGCTCAGAGCTGTCTCCATAGTCGTAGGTCATTAGTTGTGACATGGTTTCACTCCATACAGGTGGGTGTGGGGCCGCGCGAGGCGGGAACCGGGCTGGGGGTCTCCCGCATGGGGGGCGAGGTCACCTTTGCGGCCATCCTGGTGGTGACCAGTTGCCCTGCAAGTCAGCACACGGGGTTGCACGGGCTGCACTCAGCGACCCCGGCCCCCTGCTCTGTTAGTGGCACTAATGGCAGCACTTACCTCCCTCACATGCTTGGTGTGAGGATAGAATGAGCTCACCTACATGAGGTGCTAAGCGGTCCCCGGCACTCAGAGACTCGAACGCCTCAGCCAGCTGAGGAGGACTTCCCCGAAGAGGCCGGCGCCGGGGTCGTGCACACATGTGCAGGTGTGTGAGCAGGATGGGTTCCCAGACGTGCACTCCTTCAAAGGGGAGCGCAGAGGCATTTTGGATGGATTCTGCCAAATGACCAATTTTACTTCCTCGAGCGATGGATGAGACTTTGTCCTCATAGCCACCACCCCAGCCCCCGCCCCCGCTCCCAACTGCATCAGAGTCTAAAAATCACGTCTTTTTTCAACCGAAGAGGGAAGATGTGGGATCTCCTAGTTTTAGAGAAAAACTCCCTTTTATGGCTCCATGGTGCCGATGGTTATCTGCCAGAAGTACTAAGCAGAGCCATGCTGGGGGCCTTTCTGCAGAGATGTTAGTGCCCAGGGGAAGATGTTGGGGCCCGAGGCACCAAGGCCGTCCATTTACCGTCTTTGCAAATTGAGTAAGTGATGCAGACGGTTGTTCGGGACCCAGCTGCCAGCAGCGTGCGTTTCTCACGTCCTGGGAACATATGGGAAAGGTAAAAACACAAACGTGAGAGAGAACGCTGGAGGAAAAAACAGCGTCCCGGCCGACAACGGGGTCTTCTGAGTTCTCATCCAGACTGGGCCGCTTTAGTGCACCGTCGAGTGGGCGGCTATGTGACAAGCACTCTCCAACCCGGCCGCAGGGGAAGGACATTCACAGCGGCCACTAAATGGAGCCTGGAGCGATGGTCCGGTGTGGACCGGCTGGTTTTGGACCAGACTCTTAGGAAGAAGTGGCGACGCTGGAAAAACGATTAGAAGGCAATCTGTCAATGTAGTTACTCGTTAAGCTTTCAAGGGACTGTTATTCGCACGCACAGATTGTGGCATTTGAACGTCATTGATCAGAGGGTTGACATTTTTGCAGAGAATTCCGGAAACACAGGGCCGGCCTCCGTTCTCTGATCTGACGCGGGCTCGCTTGTTTAGGACGCAAAGAAGGGCTTCACTTCTTGCATTCTCCCCCTCGCCCTGTTGTGGTTTTGTTTTTGGTGGTGTTTTTTGTTTTTTTTTAAAAAGGACTTTCCTGGTTTTTGTTCCCAACTTTTCTGTTGGAACTTTCTGGCCTCCCGTCGACTGCCAGGGGTTTCCCTTGTTCACCCACGAGCCGCGGAACCTCAGGGTGTCGTGGATTTGTGGGCCGTGGGCCAGCAAGAGCTGCTTCTACTGGAGGCAGCGCCGCTAGCGGGCAGCAGGGACGATACAGGGTCCTGTGTTCTCGCTGACTTTTGCTCGCTGTCCATGGTGCCGACCTGCATAAGTAACTAACGCCCCTCTGCAGTTCCGGGGTGCTACCCTCACGCCACCCCGTTCCCGGGACGAGTGGGGGTCTCCTTCGGCAGGAGTGGGGGTGCTCCGTGCATGTCCGGATATTTTCTACCTCCCTTAGTGGCTTTGCACTGGGTCACATGCCCACTTAGGACCCAATCACCACGGCATTTCCCAAAGGGACAGAAGAGAGATGGATACTGGGAGGCAGCTAACCCATGCTCAGTAGTAAGAAAAACTCTCCTAATGGTCCAGCACCTGGCCCGTCCCTGTGCCTTTGAACTTGAGAAGAATTGATCTGTGATCTGTTCATGGCTTTCGATGGCTTTTTGGGGGGCAGCGTCACTCCTTCCTTGCAGGATGGGTCTTAAGCTCAACCGTCTCCATTTCAGGATTTCAGATTCTGCTGAAAAAGCTACCCACCCTCCTCATTGACCTGCTTTCACTAAAGATGGCAGGAGCTGGAATGGAGCACGCGCTGACATTCTGTTGTCATGGCAACTCGGGGGGTAAACACCAGCCTCATGCTGTGTGGAGGGGGTGGCAGGAATTGGGAATGGGGGCGGGGGGTTTGAGTAAAGCTGAACACGGGATGCCTTAGCTTCGGCGCGGTCCTGCAGGAAATGTTCATGGCTGGAAAGGACACCCCTGCTGTCTCCCCCCAGGGGACATCAAAAGTGGACAGGCAGGGGGCTTGGTGCCAGACCTAAGGGGAGGGTCCTGCAGCTCCTACGTGGATGTGGCTTTGGGCTCGCACTTCTGGAAAGAGCTGTGTGTTCTCGACATCCCCCTTTCCTGGTGTCATGCTTCTTGCCACCACCTCTCCCCCGAGACTGCCCCCTGCCTCCCTTCCAACGCCTCCCAGAGCCCTGTCTTGCTCCGAGTTCTGTCCTGAGTGGCATTTCTACTTGGGGGGGCCCATACGTACCCCAGACTCAGAACGTGCTACGCAGAACTCACCGCCTTCCTCCACGGGCTTCCCCGTCTCAGCCACGGCCTTACCCTCTTCCTGAGCTCCCAACCAACGACTCTTCTCCGCTTCCCCTCTCCCCACCCTTGGGGTGCAGGGTCACCTCCTCCCAGAGCAGGGGACACTCCCCCCACCCCCGTTTGCTGCCTGGGCTGAGGTCTAGGGGGTGGCGACATTTTTCTCTCCGAAGCCCACCAGGCTTGGGGTTCTGTGACTCGCCCCCAAAGAACGTGGTCCTGTGGATTCGCTACGCTTGGGTCTGAGGATCAGCTGTGAGCAGGCAGCCAGGGGTCTTGGTTAAAAGGCCTCCGATCGCCCCCAAATCGGCCCTGGAAGCCGGAACAAACCAGCGTCTTCTGCACAGTGGTCTTCACTTCGGCCACTAGGTGGCGGTGTCGCCGCACACCAGACCCCTGTCCCAGCAGAGGGGGCAGGAGAGGGGAGCCTGGGACAGGGGGCGCTTGGGGTGGGGGTCACAGTGCCTGAACCGGGGTGTGCAGGGCTGGGTCCTGGCGCTCACACCGTGGTGTCTCCTAGGATGCTGTCCTCCGTTTCCCTTCCTTCCCACACGGAGTCAGCTCTGCGTTCAATCTGAGAGAAAAGGGATGGAGATGCCCCGAGGCTTTTGCTCAGCGACTTGTTGTTTTTTTTCCCTGCAATGGATTGAAAAGGGTTTTCAAACAACAGGATAGTCACCAGGGTTGTGGGAGGGATGGCGAAGGCATCAGAGCTCATGCTGTCTGCACGCCTCACCCCGGAAAGAGCAGGGCCAACGATTCACGGAGCGCAGATTCTCTGGGGAGCAGCCGCCCAGACAGATGACATGCGTCCCCGTCCTCCGGCTCCTTGTGTGTTTGAAAAGAGTGGATGGCGTTTAAATAAGAGGAGGACCGTTACTCCCAGAATGGACCCAGGCTGGGTTGTTGGCGTTTTCCTGTGTTTGTCCAACGCCTTCACTGGCTCCGTGGAAATGGTCGCACGGCTTGCGACCTTCGTTCAGGTCAGGGGTGTCCAACTGGCGGCCCGTGGGCCGCATGCGGCCCCCGAGGTCATTTTTTGTGGCCCGTGATGCTCTGAAATACAATGGAAATAGAAACATGGTTATGAAGAAAATAGTGCTTAGGGGAGATCGCGGCAATACCATGCACACAATCCCCTCGTGAACCCTTTAGCGACTGAAGACGAGTCTCCACGTGGCCCAGTGCCTTTCCTGGGGGCCTGTGGGTGTGTATCAACGCACTGACTCAGTTCCGGCGACATTTGTACATGGGATGTGGCCCGCGTGACCCTGGCCTGTTGCACCAAGTGGCCCGTGTTTCCATGGAGTTTGACACCCTGGGCTAGACCGTTTCCCTAGCTCGGCTTTCTGAGTCCACACGTTTGGGCAGCGGTGCTTTCTGTATAAAAGGTGAGGATCTAGCTGATGTACATGGCTTCTTCCTTTCCTTTCTGACCCGTTAACGTGTTTGGCTGGAAGGAGCCCACACCCCTGGCCACAGCGGCGTAGGTCATGGGAGCCGACTGGATTTTATTTCATTCGTGCCCAGCGTCACTTTCTCGGTGTGTGACATTGGTCCCCATGGCTGTCCCTCTTCCGTCCCCTCTGGGGTGTGAGCCCCGACACCCATACGCGGATCCCTAGACCCGCCCTGGCGCGCAGAACGCTCAGGGTCAAGGCTTCCTCTGCCGCTTTGCCCACCACACACTTTCCTCCGCTTACCTTTTTCGCCGTAACTTTGTTGAAGTCTTTTATCCTCAGATGGCTCTCCTCTGTGTCTCTGGACGAGGGCTTTATTCCTTTCTGTACCTTGATGCTTGTGTTTCTGTGCCATTTCTGTGGCAGTGGAGGAAATGGGCCGCTTTAAATCAAATTCCTTATCTTTCTTTGTGAGGGAAAAATGCCTGTGTGTCTCAGATTCAATAAGCCAGGCCTGTTTATTCGGCAGCAGTGGAAAGCCCGAAGATCAAGGCAGCGGAGTGCTGGCGGTCACCCGCCCCCGGATACACACCTTCCTCTTCAGGTGGGAGTCCGTTGGGCATGAAGGCTCAAGCAGCTTGACACAGCGGTTCTGAAGTGACCCTGGACACACAGGAGGCTCGGCTAGCTGGATGAATTTTGATCAACAATAGTATCTGGGGGAAGCCGGGATGGCTCAGCAAGTTAAGTGCTCGCATGGCAGCCCCAGGGACCGAGGATCGAATCCTGGCTCTGGCCCGTGTGGACCCACATGCTGAACTGGGGTGAGCTTCCCATGCGGGAGGCCCCAACCCCGTTTCCGCCCTGAGCGGCCCCTGCCCACCCGTGTGGAACAAAACCATGTCGAAAACTGATGATGTGCAACTATGGAGATGGCTCTGGGCCCTCCCCCTTCTCTCTCTCTCTGTCTCTCTCTGTCTCTGTCAAAAACAATAAAATAAATCTTTAAAAAAAAGATTAGAAGACTTAATACGTGCAGAATGCTGAAGACAGCGCTGGGTGTATCAGAAGGATTATGTAAATGAGGAGTGTGATGGTGACGAGGACAGTCCTGCTCCGTGTCTGTGTGCCAAGCACAGCGGTGATATCCATCCGTGGTCTTCGAGTCACGGGGTCCCTCCGGATGGCCCTGTGAGTCGCTGCATTCTGGGAGCTTGTCAGTCTCCCCTGAAGCTCTGTTGGGGGCTTCCTGGGAGCCTCCTGCTATTGGGGTCACGAGCCACCGCATCTTTCACCCTTAAGGTGACCAGACGTCCCGCTTTTGGCAGGACAGTCCTGATTTTTAACAATTTGTCCCGCGTCCCACGGTGTTTTAAAAAAGTCCCGATTTGTGGAAAGAATGCACGACAAGCTAGGGAACTGCGGGAGATAGACACAATTTTTAATCAAGAACCCCCTCCCCCCTGGTCAATGGTGTCCCACTTTACCAATGTTAAAGCCTGGTCACCTTATTCACCCTGTACAGAGCATGTCTGACACACGTCGTACCCTCAGTGAACCCGGACTTGACTGTCTTCCCGGCTCATGAGGAGGGCGGTGGAGAGGAACCCTGTTCAGCGGGGTCTCACGATGCCCCCTTATTTCTTGCTCTTTATTGGGGGCTGAAAAGCCCTTCAGGAAATCCTCAGACCCAGTAGGGCCTCATTCCACAGTCAGAACTCTGGCCACCTGGTCTACCCACCGGTGGTGGTGGGGACGGTGCCCCGGTGTGAGATCTGGGGACTCACAGGAGGGGTGTTGGCTTCTCAGGCCGTAGATCGAGTCCCCAGGACACAGTCCCATGGCTACCTAAAAGACCCCTAGGCTCTGACACCACAGTCGGTTGCAGTCTGGTTTGAGGACAGCGTGCGGCCCTGGAAGCTAATATTTATGGCTTCCCCTATAAACTTTCAGACGAAATCTGTACTGCGTTTTGCTTGAGTGATGGCGGGACAGGATGTAGGCCTGTCATTTCCGATCAAAGGGAGATTTTTGTCCCCCATAAAGCGGTGACGCTGTAAACCCCTGCTGGGTCCGTTTTTGAGAGGCGTAAAATATCGCCACAAATGATAATGGGGAGACGTAAACCAGTCCACCACGAAAACACAGCACTTTCAACATTGCATTTATTTTCACTTCCTTTTCCACAGCCGTAAACAAGTCAGAATTTTAAACCTTGCCGTGGGCAGCCCCTAAATTTGATGAGAAGGTAAAATTTGAGGCTCTCGCTTCCGAACCCGGCTGGCTGTGTGCCCCCTCGGCTGAAGGGTATTGTCACGCCGCTCAAGGTGCGTGTTCCCTGGTTACCAGTTAATTCACGGGCAAACTCACTTCCGGGATTGGCAAGAGGGCAACAAGCCAACAAGAACTGAGTTTGGATTTCGTCTGAAATGGTGCTTTTCCAACGCTCAACGTCGCCAAGGAACACGCTGCCCCTTGGGGGGTGACAGCCACTGAAACTTTTCTTTAGAGATAACTAATTCCTCCAAGTCACGTCTTCCTCTGTCTTGGGTGGGGATCCTGCCCAATCTATGGGCTCCCTGTAGAAGGAAGCGAGTCTACACTGTGAAAGTGAATGTGCCGTGTGGATGATTCTGTGTACACGGAGCACAGAGGTTATGTGCATGTACGTTTGCTAGACGGATCTGGGAGAATGGAAAGTTCTGACGCCCACTCCTTCACGGGGCACGTGCACAGGACACAGCATCCTGGTTGCAATCACGGTTTTGACGGTCGTTTAGTGTCTCACACAGTATGGCTTCCATCATCTGTTCCATTGTTTCCCTCGTGATGGGTTTTCAGGACGCTTCCCCCGTGTCGCTGTCATAAATCATGCTGGCGACGAGCATGCTTCCTGCACATACGTCTTCACCCCGGCCTCTCCATTATTTCCCTCGCATGAGTTCTGAGCTGGAGGATTCCTGGGACGGGCACGTGTGAGGGTCCTAATGCTCAGCCTTGTCATCACTCTGCATGCGTCAGCTGCGGCCTCCCTCCCCCGGCGACCTGGGGCGCAGACCGCAGCTGTCCCTGGGATGTCCCTGCACGCCACGGTGCCGGAAGCGTGAGCTCTGAGCCGTTAATGCCGTTGGACGAGTCAGCGATTCCTCTCCCCTCGTCCAGGGATTAGCTCAACACGAGCAGTGTAGATTACACACACACACAAGTGAAATCACACAGTGTTTGTCTCTCTCTGAGTTGTTCTACTCAGCACAACACCCTCTAGGCCCAACCAGGTCGTCGCCAGTGGAAGAGTTCGTTCTTTTTTATGGCCAAGTAATGCTCCCTTGCATGTACGCACCACAGTGTCTTTGTCTGCTCTTCGGATGGGTGCATTGAACTCAGTCACGTTTACACTGATTATTGATGAGTATGTGGTTATGACTGTTCTGTTCCCTGTTTCCGTAGTTCTTCCCTGTTTCTTACTCTCGCATGTGGATGACCTGTCGTGTGGTGTTTGGATTCCTTTCTCTTTATTCCTGGTATGTCTCTTGTCGGTTCTTGGTTTCTGGTACCACATGCTATGTTTCTAGTGGCCTATTTTAAGTCACTGGTTGTGTACATTTGAACACGTTCTAAAATCGCCACCGTTTAATTTTTGAGACTCCCAACCTCCACATCGATGTTTTGGCCGTTACCTTTTTACTTCTTTGTGGGGGGCAGCCCATCTGCTCTTAAGTCGGTTTGCAATTCAGAATTCACTGCCGTGAACATCCTTGTAGACAAATCCCATTGCGTTCTCACCGGTGTTTTGAAAGAAGTCTCCAGGAGTGGGAACGCTGAGCCATAGCTTCCGGCTCATTCCGAGGTGTCTACCTGTCCAAGCGGATGTGCCGTACGGGAGTGATGGGAAGAAGCCCCCGTACGAATGTCATGAAGCAGGGACGTGCACCGCGGCTGCTGTGTGGTTGGTGGGCTGGGGTGTGTGTGTGTGTGATCCTCTGAAGCATGTGGCACTTTCTCTCCAGGGGGTAGCGGTCCAGCCCCAGGAGTACGGGGTCTGTGGTCAGTGGGGCACCCTCCCCCCTGCCCTGGTTATTGTGGGAGATCCCAGAGAACACCCCCCTTCCTGTCAATCTTGGACTTGTGCGGCCCCGGGACCGGGGAGGCGGCGGGTGGAGGTGGCACGGATCAGGACACGGCTCTGACTCTCCCTCTGCCGTCCCTTCCTGTGCAGTGACCGAGAGCCGCGGAGGGGCGGACAGCCTGCACCGGTTCTCTTCGCTGCCCACGTACCTGCCCACGAGCGTCCGCGTGGCCGGTGCGGACGAGGTCTTCTTCCTGAAGGAGGCTCGCCAGGACGTCACGAGGAACTCCAGCCTGCAGGCCCGGGCTGAGTCCTTCTTTGTCTACCGGGCCCGCACGCCCCCCACCGTCAACGCCAGCTACGGCCCGTTCTCGGCCCAGGAGACGGTGCCGCGGGCGCTCATGCTGACGTCGGCCGCCTTCGCCGATGTGGACCGGTTCCCTTTCCGCTGGAAGCTCAGCTCCCACATCCTTGACAGCTCCATCTACTCCAACCGGCCCAAGGTGCAGACCTTGTTCTACGTCACCGGCATGGACTGGGGCCCCGGCGACCCGCCGGAGAGCCTGCCGTGCGTCAAGATGTTTGCCTTCCCCGAGGCCCGGGAGGTGGTGGCTGGCTGCCGGCTGCAGGGCGACCCGGGGCTGTGCGTGGCTGAGCTGGAGCTGCTGCCTGAGTGGTTCAGCTCCGGGCTGGACCTGGAGCCCACGGAAGAGATCCCAGCCCTGCTGGGGGGCACGGCCATGGAACTCTTCTTCACGATCCACCCAGCTGACCCAGCCGGCCAGTGCCCCCCGGAGGGGGAGGGCAAGTGGGAGAACAACATTCACACCGGCCAGGATGGCCCCCCGCCGGCGCCCCCGGCCCGGGAGAGGATTGGCAGCGTGATGGTCTACCCGACGCAGGACGACCTGCGCTGGTCCCCAGCGAGCCTGGACCAGAACCTGGTCATCTCCGTGCCGCTGAACCTGGTCCGCGAGGTGGCCACCTTCCTGGTGTCTCTGACCAGCGGCTCTGTGGCCGACCGCTTCACTCTGAGGTAAGAGGCTGTGTCGGGCGGGACGGGGTGGAGATCAAACCCCTGCTCTTCGGTGAGCCGTCGGGTACGAGGCGGGAGTTCTGTCCCATGCGCTGAGGACACTCACCCCCGGGACGTGGAGACCCAGGTGAGACGATGGTGGTGGTGAGGCTGCAGTTCATGAGCATCGTCTGGCTCACCGCAGGCCCTGCCACTCCCTATTGCCTGCCGCCTGGCCCATGCCTGTCACTCGCCTTTAGGATTATTTAGACGGCGTTGGGGTAGGTTTCCTCGCGTATCACTCTGCTGGGACTGTGTGGGACACACGAGTGCTGGATTCTGTGAGATGCTTTCCCCGCATTGATTGATATGACCGCGTGACTTGCTAGCCTTCGTTTTGCGTACGGGTTGTATCTCATTCATTCATCGGCAGATATCGAACCAACCTTGCATCCCAGGAGTGAATCCCACTAGATCGCCGTGCCGTGCAGTCCTGTGCAGGTGTTGCTGTGTTCTGCTGGTGGATATTTTCACTTCTTCCCGTTATCTGTTTTCCTCGATGTTCGTAGTTAGTGGATTAGTTACTTCATGCAGCTCCTAGGAGAGGGCTGGGCACACGGTAGGTGTTCGGTTAAGTGCTAATTGATGCTGTTATTTACTATAATCGATGCTATTGACACTATTGTGTGTGAGTGGATGCTGTGGGCTTGTGGCAGGCTCTGTGTTAACCCTTTATAACCTTCCCTTCTAGCCTCATCACAGGCACCGTACACAGCATTCACACCCATGTCATGGACGTGACAGAACCGGGTTCCCTGTCTGAAGTCATGCAGTGTGGCAGCAGCGGAATCGGGGTGCGGGTCTGAGCAGGTGGCCCGAGCGCTCCCCTTTAAAACCCCTCTTCTGGCCCCTCCTGCCTGTCTAGACGGTGGCTGATCCTTCCTGGCTGAAACGTCCAGGGTCAGCATGTGGAGAGTCTCATCTTCATGACTTCCTAGATACGAGGGTTCCTTATTCCGCTTTATTCAACGGCCAGAGAAAAGGCACCGAAGTTGTGGAAATCTGTGCCAATCGCCCCTGTGGGGGTGGACACAGGCTGCAGTCAGAACTGGCCGTGGGGGGTGTCAGACACTGTCCTGGGCGCTGGCGGGGGTGTAAGGCGGGCAGGGGAGTAGGGAGGCTTACGGAGGAGTCAGAGAGGCTGGAGGCAGGCTGACAAGGTGCGAACATCTACGGGATGGGTTTGGGCACATGTTAGCCTTTTCCCGATGGGCGCCGAGTTGGGAGCAGAAGCAATAAAAAGAGGGCTTGGCCATCAGGGACCAAGTTCGGGCTTTCCCGGGCCTCCGGCTGCAGAGGCTGCGGCCCGGCCGTTCGGCCCGGCTGTTTGGCCGGGTCGCCGTGAGGTCGTGGGTAAGCGTTCCCCTGTTGCATGTGCTCTGGCCGTGGGTCCGTTTGTATATGCAGCCTCTCAAAATGAAGTCCTGTGTGCAGGCCTAGGGAAGGCATTTCCCAGCATCACCTGTTCCAATCATGTTGTTTATGAATGGAATGGGACCTATGTCATTCCGGCTCCCCTGCGGCCCCCGTCCAAAGCGAGATGGGCTGAGATCTCACTTCGGGACTGAAGACGTATGGAAATGGAGACAGATGTGTGCGCTTGTCACGTGTTGCTGTTTCAGGCGGCATGGTGTGGAGGGACCCACCTCATCCACAGTTAAATCGGTTACTCCCTCACATCGAACTAGAGTTCGCTTAACCGTCCGTAGCGACATGCGGCTGTATCTTGAAAAGCCTTTTGGCCGAGGGTTGTGAAGTGTGCTTTGAGGTTGAGGGGCTTTGCGCAGGGGTTTCTGGGCTGGATCTGGGGCAGGTCTTGGCTACATGGTCCCCACTCCAAAAATATCATGTGTCAGAGGCTGTGAGAGATTCTGGGACTTCATCCCTGGTTAATGAAAACAGTTCTTTCTCGGCTCCCGCAGGGGACTGCCTGGCTCACCTCTTATCCTGTCTGCTCAATTTCCAGGACACACCTGGGCGGTCGCCTCACCTGTACTTCTCACTTGAGAGTGGTAGGGAATTTTTTTTTTTTTAAGATTTACTTTATTGTTTTTGACAGAGAGAGACAGAGATAGAGAGAGACAGAGAGAAGGGGAAGGGCCCAGAGCAGTCTCCATAGTTGTACGTCATTCGTTCTTGACATGGTTTTGTTCCACACAGGTGGGTGGGGGCTGAGCAAGTTGGGAACCGGGCTGGGGGGCCTCCCGCATGGGGAGCTCACCCCAGTTCAGCATGTGGGTCCACATGGGCTGGGGCCGGGACTCGATCTTCAGTCCCTGGGGCTGCAGATCGAGCGCTTACGTAACCCGCTGAGCCATCCCGGCTTCCCCTGGGTAGCAAATTTTATTTAAAAGAAAAATAAATCATTGTGGGCGCAGCCGATGTGCTCCATGCAGTTCATGTGGAACTAGGTCAACGTGCCCTTTCAACATTTGTAGTTGTCCGCCTGTGATTGGGCAGTAAATAGGTTTAGAGAAATTCAAAGCGTCCATGCTGATCAGAGATGCAAGCCGCACTCTTGCGATTTCTTTGTCCTGATTGGCGGGGTATCGTTGGGTGCCAATCTCATCAGATTTCCAATAAACGTGTCGTGTACTATTCATCTCTCTGTTGGTTCCATTAAAAAGAAAAATACAGTCTCTACCTCCATGGCATGAAGACTGATGATCGCTCGCTGTCATCGAGACGTATTTCCAGGGAGGAGAAAGACAGTGAATTGTGTAACAGTGTCAACTATACTCTGTCGTTTTAAGGTTAGAGAGAACTTTTAATTGCACTTCTTTCTGTCTGGATGGTCTATATCCACACAATGTTTTGTGGGAACTTAGGCACGCCTGCCTCCTTTCCGTGGGGTACTTTAGGCGACGAACTGATCGGCTCATTACAGCTCGCTGGATCCGTGCGGTCTCTTTGGTTATGAGCTTCTGCACACGGGGATTGCTGATTTGGCTCAGTCTGTGAGCCCAGCCACGGCTGGCAGCCTGTTAGCGCTCATGAAGAGTCCCCTGAGTGGAATTAAATTAGAAATCCAGAACAAGAAAACTTGCCACTTATCTCTGCGGCCCAAGCAGTAGTAATTTTTCCTCAGTGATGGCAACACAGTTACACCTGCTCCTTAATGAGTCCATGGCGGCTTCCCTGTAAATGGGAAATCCCAGTCCTTCCCGGGCTGCAGTCCTCCCGGGTGGAGCCCGAGGGGCTTCCTGCCAGGCCCTGGGGGCTGGCAATGCCGGGACCGGTCCTCAGAGTGGATCGAAAGAGGGAGGAAAGGATGGAGCTGAAGCTGCCCGTTTTGCACGAATTACGATCGCAACCGGGGATATGTCATACGCACACGGTGTTTGAAATTCTTAGTGGGTCAAAAATCCCACCTCACGTCCCACCTCACGTCCCACCATGCTGCTCTTTGCTCACTGTGCCCCCACTACATACGCCTTCTCCTGGGTTCTAGAAACCACCCTGCTTCCTCCCATCTTGGGCATTTTCTCTGATCTCTGATCTTCAGGATGCCTGTCTTTTCTTCTGTTCATGTTCACTTTTTGTTGGGGATGGATTGATTTTGGGGGGCACTGCCTGGCCCCTGAACAGCCCACGAGGCTCGCGCTCTGGACTCGGGGTACAGAGAACCCTGCTAGTGCAGAGGGAAGTTATCACTGAGACCTTGTGACTTGCTGACCACCTCGCCCGGGAGGTCCGGCCTTGTTGGGTCTCAGAAGACATCGCTGACATCTTCCCAGATGCAGGAAGTTGTCCTGGAATCTCAGGAGTATGTGCAGACCGGTGCAGACCTCACTCACAAACACGCCTCTTTCTGGGTTTGGATATGGAAGGTGGCTGGTTTTAACCAGTGATCAGCCAATCCCTTGAATTCCAGATGTGTCCTGCCAGGGCGGCCCTTGAAATACATAGACGGGGGAAGGATTCTGCCGCGTCTTCCTCATGCGTCTTTCTTTACAAATCCCCCATCCCCGCTTCTGTCTCTCTCGCTCATGCGTCTTGCCGTCTTTTCTCCTGCTGACGATCTGATCTGGCGTGCTGGTCTGTGTGTACTTCCTGGGTGCTTGCTCGCTCATTGCAATCATGTGTTGCCCGAGATAATGAAGAGAAAACAAAGCCGCCACCACCGTGGCTTGGACGAGAAGTGAGAAGAATGGGATGTTTGTGATGCCGCGTGCAGGGAGAAGCTCAATTTCGGGAGCTTCATGTTGCAGGGACATGTCCGGAGTGAAGCCCTCTTGCAGCCGGAGAGGCTTGCCCAGCGGAAGTCCGTGAGCTCAGACCCCACGCTGCCCTCACGGGGCAGGTTCAGGACACCCCTACTAGGATTTGTGGGATGTCATGGCCGCGGACAGAGCGCAGGGGGACTTTCCTTATTTGCCATCTGTATGTAAATGTTGTGATCGCGGAAACTGGGTCAGAAATGGGAGCGCAGCTAGAGAGCACACAACGCACTGGACTCCTTGCGCTGAGATGCAGATGAGAAGCCACCCCCGTGTGTGGCTGTGGGGTGAGTCCCCCAGCACCCAGCCGCTTTCTGGTAAGAAACTCAGTCTCAGCCTCTGAGGCGAACCTGGGATCCCCGTGGATGAGCTCATTGAAATACACGGAGACCAGAGACCGGGCACGGAAGTGGCCGCACCTTCCCTGCTGAGCAGCTCTCCAAACTCCGTGCCAGTCTGTCTTTCCGTGACTCCCTGGGTGATTGATTACGCAGAGACCAGCTCACAGCTGACGGACAGATATTTTTGGAGTTAATCACGGCTCGTCGTGGACGACGGACCATCTCTGCTTTCTGTTCTGAGAGCCGCTCAGCTGGAGACATTAAATGGGGGCTCGGGACCAGGGAGGTCAGCTCTGTCACCCCATGGGCGTCCCGAGCCGGGCAGGCGAGTGGCGTATCGTGTGGCCCGATGCCGGGAGGCCTGTACCTCATGTTCTGGAACCACCCTGGGCTGGAACGTTTGACTGGCTGCCGCTTCATGTTCCCATGGTAATGTGATGGGAGGCTGGAGGTTCTGCAATGGCTTTAAATTCCTTTTAGAGACCAGCTCAACACACTGGGAGAACCGCCAGTCCTGGCGACAGTGATTTCTGGTGACACCTGTGATGAGTGTGGACCTTCAAGTACCAAGTACAGGTGCTTGGGTAACACCCAGCTCCCCCGGGTCCGCATGGTGTCTGCTGTCAGCTGAAGCGGAGGCCTGGGGGTGGGCTCCGGAGATCCTGTTTAGGGGTTCTCTGGGGGAGTCTCGCCAGCCTGGCTCTTGGCTTGTTTCTGGGCTTGGGTTTCCAGCCTTCGCTTCCGTCCTATGAGATGCCCAATCTCTCACTCATACGTCTTTTTCTCGTAAGCTGGTCAGAATGGGCTTCCGTGGCTTAGAGGCAAAGAACGCTAGCTCTGTCCGCCCCGAAGTGTTTGAGGTTCTGAACACACGACTTTATATTAAACGCATGTCCCTGTAGTGGCACGCCCACTATCTGGATTCCTAAAGCACAGACAGGAGTTGCCTCCAGTTCACCCTTTCCCGTGTGCCGAGCGCGCTGACTCAGTGCGGTCAGGTTAGTGTCTCTAGTTTTCTCGCTGAGATCACCTGGCTTTATCTTTTTCATCCCGAGAGGTGGTCCCAGGGTATTGAATGATGGCTCTGAGTAGGCTGTTTGGTGCAAGAACCGGGAGAAGGAGCTATTGTCCTATCTGAATGACATGCGTGGCAGACAGAAAAGAGACCTAGCAGGGGTGCCTCTCTGAGTTCTGGGTTCGGCCCTTCGGAACTTGGCTGCCCACCTCACTTCTCTGAGCCTCAGTTTCTTCATCATAAAACCATTTGTTCAACTGAGATGGGACCAGACGCGGAGACCCTTGGAAAAAAATTGTAAAAGCCGAAGATGAATGGTGTGGTCGCTGTAATCCGATGCCAGGAAATCCCATTAAGCTTAGTTCCGTCACGTTGTTCTTAAGATGTGGTTCAGGGTTCAACCACTCATCCAATTATTCCGGTTCCATCTGAATTTATGAGACTTGTGGGTGTTTGACTTTTTAAAGATCTGTCTTTTGTGTTCTTGTTTTTGTTTGGTCTTCTCTCCTCTGGGAAGTCCTTTCTGTGTTGGTGCTTCCATTCCCGGCTGCTCCGCGGATGGAGACGGGGAAGGAAGAGGTCGTGCGCCCCCTCTGCAGGGTTGTCGACCACTGACGAGAACCTCTTAGCAGCTCGACGCCCCCTCCGCGTGCGCTCTCTTCTTTCCTGTGAGTCGCTGGGCAAACCCAGCCTGGGAGGGCTTCTCAGATCGGGGTTCCCACCACCCTGCCGCCCGAGCGGCCTGGGGGAGGCCGGCTCTTGCCATAGAGAATTGCCTCCTTGATTTGTCTGCTCCCCAGACACGCGTGGGGAGCAGCAGCAGGGATGCGGGACAGCGTGAGGCTGCTCTAGGCCATCTGTGCAAATGGCAACCCTCAGAGTCCCAGCTCCCTCATGTCCCACACCACACGCCACCGGCCACATTTTTTTTTTGTCATGCATTTATCTTATTTATTTTTTATGTATTTATTTATTTTTATTGTTTTTGACAGAGAGAGAGAGAGAGAGAGAGAGAGAGAGAGAGAGAGAGAGAGAGATACAGAGACAGAGAGAGAACTGAACTGGGGGAGCTCCCAGTTCAGCACATGGGTCCGCACGGGCTGGGGCTGGGATTCGATCCTGGGTCCCCAGGGCTGCAAAGTGAGCGCTCAACCCACTGAGCCATCCCGGCTTCCCCAATCCTTTTTTTTTTTCATATTTAACTTCGGACGTTTAGAAATGGAATGAGTTGCCAGCATTTTGAAATTGGGTGAGACGAAAGCTCAGTCTTTTGTGTATCTCTGTTCCTTCCTGACAACATTTGATGGGATTAACCCCCCCCCCCCCAAAAAAAAACCGTGTGACCTCTTGAGACTTGGGTGGAGGGAGCTGGCCTTGCTCTTCGCTTCCCCTCTCCAGCCTCTGGGGGGCAGCCCTGCTGAGCGTCCTCATGGCTGTTTGGGTCCCATCCTGCGATGGACTTGGCAGCTGGAGCTGCCCCAGGGACCTGTGGGAGCGGGGGGTAGATGCACCTGGAACTGTCTGTCCAGAGGAGGCCTGTGAGTGACAGGGAGTTCTCAGCCACATGAGAACAGGTGCTGATAGAGCCCACACTGGACACAGGCCAAACGTCAGGCGACAGTGTCCCTGGGGAAAAATGGTTTCATCATGGTGACTTCCCATCCTTTCTAGTAGGTTTGGCAACTAAAAGAAATATGGACTTAAGTGGGGTTCCAGAGGATGCCTGGGTCTTCATATCATAATTTTAAACTGAACCTGTGGGCGGAAGAATGATGTCATATCCCATTTATGTTGTGGGAGATTCATTATTTGTTAATTCAACAGATAGTGGAGTGTCTCCCACCTGCAGGTGCTGGTTTTGCTGGGTCAGTTGTGGAAAAGGACCTAATAATGCTGAAGTTCTAGACGGGGGCGCTGCAGAACCCCGGGTGGTTTGGGGTTTGGGGCACCCGGCCCTGTTCTGGGCCCTTGGCATGTGCACCATCTCCACTGAATGCTCTGTCACTGTCAGGCAGGTCCTACTGTGAGTCCCATTTGCAGACGAGGAGACCAAGGCTGGGAGAGTTGAAGTGATTTCTCCAAGGCCAGAGGTCTGGGTTTTAAGCCGGAAACGTAGTCTTGACCTCTGTGGCAACGTCACCCTTCTGCCCGCCCGCCCGCCGTCTGCTAGAACTGCCTGCTTCCCCTGCACACGGTGGATGGCTACCCGCTGACATGTGATAGAGACTCAGGAAAAGGCACTTAAATGAAATCGAACACTCCTCAGTCACGTTGTGCAGCCCCGAGCCCCAAGACGCTTTCTGTTTCCAAACCCCTTTCTGGTGCTTAATTACTCTAACCCGAGGTTTGCATCAGACAAGCTTGCCTTCCTAATTGAGAAGCGATTTGTGGGGCCCTGAGAAAATACCAAGCTTCCTCCCCAGGGCTGCTCACGCTGTGTGCGTGCACGCGTGTGAGTGCACGCGCATGTGTAATAGTGAGGATCCCTGGGATGGCGAGGACTCAGAGAGGAGAGTTTTCTGTCCTGGGGGAGCTCTTGTCATGTCAGATGACTCCGTGTGGTCTGAGGGTGGGCTGGGGACTGACTTTCGTGACGGGAGCCAGCACGTGGGGGGTGTGTGAAGTGGGATGTACGACCGGCCGACGGCCCTGAGGGTGGGTGAGAACGGGTTGATGTGGGGACGCGGCGGGCAGAACACCCGGGATTTGTAGGGACGCCGCTCCCTGGTCTGAACACGGAGGCGTACGGGCATGCTGCACGCAGGGGCGTCTGTCGCTCCGCCGGGGTCCAGTCTGCTGAGGAAGGCTACCCCCGGCAACGGTGCTGGGGGCGGCTGGTGGAGGGGGCAGTGTGGAGACAGAGGTTGAAAAACCGGATGTGTACACATTTCTCAGCGGCAGGGACAGCTAGTGCCAGACTGTTTTGGGCACCACAGGCCATGTGCGTCTACAGCTGCCACCCTTAAGAGAGGCAAGCGGTGTCCCCCGCCTCCGTCCAGTCATTGGGCGACCGTTTGTACCCCTGCTGATTTGCACATGGCCCCGGGGGGTGCTGTTGAGGTGTCTTGGGAGCCACTGCTCCGCAGGGGCCAGACGGGCGAGGTGCTCAGTAACCCGGGGAAGAGGTGACATAGCTACGGACACAGAAGCCTCTTCATCTCCTCGTAACTCAGCTCAGGAACAACCCAGTCATTGGTGGCCATGGGCGTGGTGGGCGTGGTGATAACAGGGGTCACAGGCACCCGTGGAAGGGACCCCGGGTTTGCTCTGGGGGTGGCCCTCCGCTCCCTGCCATGTGGGCCCCCCAACACAGCTGCTTCTTGCTCCACAGACATCAGAAGAGGGGGTCAGCCAGCTGGGTGGACTCCCAGGAAGTGGGCTGTCACCACGGAGTGACATTCCCACTTCTGCCACACTCTGCTGGTCACAGGCCCCACCGCACGCGAGGGAAGGGGACTCCCCGGCCTTGTGAGCCCAGGAGTCGGGGTCACAGGGGAGCACCCTAGAGTGTGCCTGCCACATGCCGCGTGGACAGCGGTGGCCACATGGCTGAGTATGGGGAACCCGACAGGAAGTTTTGGGGTGCACTGGCTGTTCGATCGCCCGGGGGAGGCACGGTGACTGGAGACTGGCATTGAGGAAGCGATGGTGGCGTCACAGAAGCCATCGTTCGGTTGGGGAAACGACTGAGTGGCATCTCGCTGTGGCACAGGCTGGGGGCCAGACCAGCTTCACCGGCTGAGTGGGGGTCCCTGGCAGCTCCTGGCACGTCCACTCAGAGCTGCCTTGGTCGGAGGGGAGAAGGCGTTTCTAGGATTGCAGTGGAAGTAGCCTCTCAGCCCAGTCTTGTCTGTGCTTCTCTCTTGCTTCACGTTGGCTTTGCAAGTTGACTTTGATATTGAGCTGCCTCCCGGGAGGTCCACACAAACAAAACAACAGAACTCTGGCGCCTTTAGTGGTTGAGATGCCGAAGTCGTGAAAACCTCCCGTTTGCTTGTGAACACGGTGTGTGTCTGAGCTTTTGAGTCTGCTGAGCGTCTGACTCTCTCAGGAGGCGGGTGAACTTGAGCAGAGAGACTGGACAGGCCCCTAGGACTCAGCCTGCGGAGCTGTGGGGGAGGCTTCACCTATAGAAACCGTCCCTGTCGCTCTGTCCCTGTGCCCGGAGCTGAAGTTCACAGCTGTCAGCACTTGGCGCTGACGGACAATGTGCTTTTACGGACCCGGAGACCGAAGTACCTGTCCTCCTGGTGTAGTTTTCAGCCACCTGGGTAGGCAGAGACCCCTACCTGTGCTGCGGTCACTGTGGTGGGCTCCCCTCCCTGTTCAACCCAGGTCTGCCACCCAATCGCAGCAGCTCCAGGCTTTGCCAGCCCCTTGGTGCCCGGTGGCGGGTTCACTTAGCTCAGAGAGAATGGTTTGCAGGGAGGGTGCAAGTAAAAGCACCGTCACAGTTTTCCCCGAATCAGCCTGGGCTCATCTCGGAGCGCCTGTCGGACCCCAGGGGTCCCCTGGAGTGACTGTTGCCTGCCGAAGGTGGTCGTCTGAAACGTGTCCTCAACTCTGTCATCCGAAGAGCATCCCGGGACCGCCTGCGTTGCCACGGCAGCTGGTTGGACACGCGGCCCTGCTGGGTCCCGCCAGCCACGAAGGGGGTCCTCGCGGGCGTGGAAGCTGGGGGCTCCCCTAGCCCCCAGGATCGCAGGAGGACGCGCCCTCCCCGGCCCTGGCAGCTCTTACTGGGCCTCTTCAGCCCCCACGGTCGCATGTTCAGGGGGCACCCGGAGACGGAGACCTTCCATCTTACCAACACGGGTTTATTTTTTTTAAAGACATTGTTTGAGAGAAGGTGAGAGGCTGAGAGAGGGAAGTGGGAGGGCCCTGTAGCGTTTTTCATCTTACACTTGACATCGCCGGTGGTGGGGTCACGAAAAGACTAATGTAGTGGACGTTGGAGGGCTCCCCTGGGGTGTCGCTGCACTTTGCTGTCCAAACCCCTCTCTGCTGAAGGGTCTCTCATCCTTGCTCACCTCCGAGGAGTATCTCTTGAGGTGCGGCCGGGCTGGCTTCTCTTTCTCAGCAGCTTTGCCGGCATTCGTCAGTGCCCCAAATATGACAAGGTTGGCAATAGAGCTGCTTTGCATTTATAGCCGATAATCAGCCCAGCCCGACTGACCCACGTGGCAGGGACCCCGGGGTGGGGCCCACACGGCTGTCGTCCAGCGGCCACGTGGGGGCGGATTTCACGTCAAATGGCTTCGTCTCGGCCTGTGCCCTCTGCCGATGTAGCCCTGTCTATGAAGTCCCGTGCCTTCAAGGATTCAGAGGACACATGCTGCTACGCTGAGGCCAGCTTTGGGTCTCCTAGATTTTTGTTGACTTCGAAAATCCTTTTATTTTTTTAAAGTCTCAGTCACCTCTGGAAAAGGGCCATTCACCTATTACCCCACCTCCTTGTTCTTAAAGATTTTATTTTTATTGTTTTTCACAGAGAGAGAAAGAGAGATACAGAGACAGAGAGAAGGGCGAGGGCCCAGAACAGTCTCCACAGTTGCACATCATTGGTTTTTCCACATAGTTTCATTCCACAGGCGGGCGTGGGGTTGCACAGGGCAGGAACTGGGCCGGGGTCTCGCCCCAGTGAGAACTGAACTGGGGGCACTCCCCAGTTCAGCATATGGGTCCACACAGGCCGGGGCCGGGATTCGATCTTCGGTCCCCGGGGCTGCAAAGTGAGCGCTTAACCCACTGAGCCATCCCGGCTTTCCCCCTTTTTCTTTAAATTGAGGCAAAGCTCATAGAACATAAAATCCACCGTTTCCCAGTGAACCGTTCGGGAGCATCGAGCACGTTCACGGTGTTGCCCTAACAGGCCTCCATCTAGTTCCAGAACATTCCTGTCTCCCTGAAAGGAGGCCCGTGCCTGCTGGTTAAGGGGTTACCCCCCACCTCCTGCCCCCGGGGCCACCAGTCCGCTTTGCATCACTGCGGGTCGCCCGTTCCGGGCCTTGCACATGAACGGGGTCGTCCAACGCGGGGCCTTTGGCGGCCGGCTTCTCTCACGTAGCATGTGTCTGAGGCTCACCCACGTCGTGACATGTGTCCAGGCTCCCTTCCTCTTGGCGCTGGAACCATATTCAGCCGTGTGCACGGAGCTCGGCTTCCGTGGGCCTCTGGGTCGCTTCTGCCCCCTGGCCTGACTCGTAAAGGGTGCTGCACGGAGCACGCATGGGTGCCGGTTGCGGGAGCGGTGGGCAGAGTTTTGGGCCTGTCTCTAGGAGTGGACTGGCTAATGTGACCTCCGAGCACTGGGCTTCTTATTCCTCTTTTAGCCTCGGATGCGTGTCCTCTCAGGGTGCGACCAGTGCAGCCGGCCGCCTCCTCCTTGGCCCCTGATGGGGCACCCCCTGGCCCCCACAGCCCCCATGGCCTCTGAGGCTCCTTCCCACCTGGGGGAGACCCCTCCCCGTCTACAGGTGGGGAACAGGCCCCGCGGGGTCCCCTCCATTCCCTCCCGGACACACCGGTTAGCAGGGAGCTAATGCACGCGGCCGAATGCCGGGCTCCGACCTTGGGCTGGTGCCGAGCACGACGGGTAGTTGTTTTCAAGGGATACACACGTCCCTGAGGGTCCCGGGGGTCCGAGGGCCTGTGCCCCAGCCGCCTCTTCACTGCCTGCTTACAGCTGCAGCGGGTTTACATCCGTATCTTGTATTTGTCTCCTGCCCCACAGGATTAAGGCAGCGGCAGGTCTGACGGTCACGGCCGTGCGGGTCAGCAGCGAAGACCAGTGGGCGGTCCAGGAAGACATCGAGAACGGCAGTGCTCAGACCACGGCCGTGCTCACCTGCGTGGGCCGCCACCTGGACCCGCAGAGCAGGTAAGGGCTGAGCGCCGGGCCCCTGTGCACGAGGAGAAGTTCAGGGGTGGCTGGGCACCAGGTTGTCTGGGGCCAGGGGCTCAAGCAGCACCCTCAGCGTCCCGGCCCTCCTCCGGGTTGGCATGATCTCTGGCGGCCCTTTCTTCCTGGTGGCGTGTGACCACTGGCGTCTGGCAGGGGCTGTCCTACTGGCTTGGTCACATCAAGAACATTGCCGTTCCCCTCAGTCCTGGGGGTGCTGGGCACGGGCTCTGTTGGGCAGAACTTGACCACGGACCCCCCGGAACCCATCTCTGCACCAGCCCTGGAAGTGCCGGGGTGGACGGAGCTCCCTGGGTGGAGGGGCTGAGAGTGTGGGAGCGCGTTTTTGGGGGCACAGAACATGGCCGGGCAGTCCTCACGGTCCTGCTGGGCCTCATGTGGTTGGAGGAGCTGGGCTGGGAGGCTGTGGCCGACGCCCTGGAAATCACTGTCGGTCTGGGTGCCCGGCGCCAGTAGCTGTGGTCTGAGCGTAGGACGTGGATTAGCTGAGAGGCTGGACCGATCAAGTGGCAGCGTTTTCCGTCGAAGCAGGACGGCAGGCTGCAGCAATCCCTTTTGGGTCCGTGAGCATCGAGTTTACATTCTCTGTGGAAAAGACGAAAGAAGGGAGGAGAGACCGGGTTCCACAATGAGCCGTCGAACTCTGCCTGTCCTCTGTCCTTGGCCCTGCTGGGCTCCGGCCGCCCCTGGGCTGTAAGGCCTGATAATTTATACTCATCTCATGTCCCTCCAAAGCCCACGCCGTGCTCTGGATAAGCCATCGCTTCTCGTTCTACTGCTTTTTGTTGTTGAATTGTGATAGCACGTGAGGACGTGGTATCGCACCGGCCCGCGGACGACAGAGTTTGCCGACTAACAAGCGAATATGCGAACGTATCCCTCACAAAATAGCCCGCCGCATGCTGGAATCTCTGAATTGTGACCACCTGGGGTGGGATAGAGTTTTTAATAGAATATAATGGACAAACCGCCTGGACTCCTGCGATAAGAATTAAAAACGTGTCATAGGGGGCGGCCCGGGGCGTTCGGCGAGAAAGGCTTTGAAGGTCTTAATTTGAAATATTTTAATGAGCCCTCCTTGTGAGGAAATGTGAGCACTGCCAATGGAATTGGCCCGAAAAAAACCGGTGGGGCTGAGAAAAGGAGAGAGGAGATTAGAAACGTAAGCAAATGGAAAGCGAGCGGAGCAGACAACAGGGAGGCGGGGATATGCACGGGAGGGCGGGCTATTTGTATGGGGACCGCGTGCGGCCAGAGAGCGAGAGCGTTTCTGGGGGGATCCGGGCCCAGGGGGACCCAGGTGCAGCTTTCTGTGTGGTCGGAACCCACAACTCAGAGCTCCTTCCCATGTGAGCACTGGAGCCGAGGCTGGGGCGGCCACGAAGGAGGCGTCGGCGGAAGCCCTAAATCATATCCCTTTATGGACACAGATGACACACCCAGCTCAGGGTGAAATCAAGGTCAGAGTCCAGTGGGTGCCACGTGTGAAAATCTGCAGCCAGTGTTTCGGGAGTTGTCCTGCTCCTGCTCCAGTCCGGGAAGCGTAACCCATCGGGCCAATGCAGGGACCACTGTTTGTAACGACTAACTGGACTCAGCCATCACTTCGTGGGGAAGTGTCACCGCTGAACGTGAAGCAGCAAGCAGGGTCAACAGAGGAAAGCCATGAGTCATGGGTCATTTAACGGATCTGTGAAGCACGAACTCGCCGACAGCTCTCACCGCACGTAAGGATTCTTATTCAAGTTAAAAGAAGAAGAAGAAAAGGAAAAAGAGTGATACACACAGTGGAATATTATTTGGCAATAAAAAAGAATGAAATTCTACCATTGATGACAACTCAGATGGAACTTAGGGGGCGTTGTGCTAAGGGAAATAAGTCAGAGACAAATACCATATACTGTAATTTCACTTATACATGGAACATAAGAAAACAAAAACAAAAACGAAAGAATAAACAAGACAAAATAGAAAGAGACACGTAGATAGAACAGGCGGATACTCACCAAAGGGGAGGGCAGTGGATGATGGGAATAATAACACGGTGGAAGCACACAATAATAAATAGCATAAATATTTCTTGTGATCAGAAAAGAAAGAAGAAAAAGAAGGATGAAGACAGTTCCATGATAACAGCCGCCGGCCTCTGGGAACGGGGGTTCTCCCGAGCACTCGGTTCGCGCTGGTTTCTCTTGTTCTGCGAAAGGGTTTGTGGAGAGGTGAGGACCACATGGACTGTTTTGGTGTGACTTTGGGGATGGTTTTGTGTGACTCTGCAGTTTACCCCTCATTTTATGGTGAGACTGAAAAACCATCTCCTGCTTTATTATGTGCCAGACACTATTGTAACTCTTGTAGGGGAACAAACTTGTAGACGTGGGAAGCATTGGCAGCCTGTCGGGCAGGTAGTGGTTGTCGTTCCCATTTAACAGATGTGCACGTGGAGGTCCGCTCTAAATGAGCTCCCAAGGTCTCCGGACCGGAAGGAGCCAGAGCAGTGCTAGGCATGGGGGTGGCCGTCTGAGCTTGCTGGTGGCTTTGTCCCCTCCTTCTCCACCTGCCAGCTCTCTCGTCCCACGACTGGACTGAAGACGGTGAGAAGCCATGCTGCAGCCCCCGGTGGGCATCTAGAAGGTGCAGATAAGAGGCAGCAGTGGGTTGAACGGTGGTCCCTTGAGAGACGCGTCCACAGACTGATGAATGGGACCTCATTTGGGTGTTCCAAAATTCACGCAAGATTTGAATTTTGCGTCATTTGTGCGGTAAAGTGTTGTCAACGAAAAAAAAGACAGTGTGACAGCCGACAGTTCAGGGTTATTAAAAATGGAGCGCTACACGAACGAACAATGCGTTTTCATTGTTGAGCAATATTTTAAAAATATTGAAGGTTTGGCAGCTACAGTTCTCAATTTTTGTACAAAATATGGTCGGAATAGTGATTTAACTTCATCAACTGTGAAGAGATTAATTAAAAAATTTAGGGAGACTGGATCAATCAGTGATCTTAAACACTCTGGCCGTCCTTCAACAAGTCGTTCAACACAAAACATCGAAGCAGTTCGTGAGAGTGTTGCTGAGAGTCTAGGGACATTCATTCGGCACCGTGGTCAAGAATTGGACATTTCGAGCTCTCTACAGCGTATTTGCATGAGAGATTTGCACCTTCATGCTTACAAGTTCAATTGACTCAAGAACTGAAGCCTACTGACCATGCACAGCAAATAGAGTTCGTTGAATGGATTATGGAACAACAAGTGGATGCTGATTTTTCAAACAAAATCATCTTTAGCGATGAGGCTCGTTTTCATCTTGATGGCTTGGTGATCAGAATTGGCCACCCAGATCATGCGATTTAACGCCATTGGATTTTTTTCTTTGGGGTTTTTTGAAGTCTAAGGTTTATGCCAACAAGCCCACGACCACCCACGCCTTGAAGGAGGAAATTGAGCACTGTATCAACGAAATTCAGCCACATTTATGCAAAACGGTCATGGAAAATTTCAACAAAAGAGTGCGTATGTGCCAGCAAAGCCGTGGAGGCCATTTACCCGATATGCTATTCCATACATAACCCTATACTGTATACTTTATCAATAAAAAATTGACAATTATTAATTATAAACCTGTGTTTTCTATCAAAATTACTTCTTGCGTAAATTTTGGGACAAAAAAGGGTGCGTTTAGAGAACACAACGTTCCTGGATTCGTGGTCACGTTTGCCACAGCACACCTACATGCCAGCCGCTGTCATAGTGCAAAAGCTGGGCACACCGCACCCTGACTGGGCTGCAGTCTGTGCAGGGAAGTGACAACCAAGTTCTACAGGAAATGGAGAACCTGTCCCCGCCTGGCCGGAGAAAAGAAAAGAGAAGACAAATTTTAAAAATACTCCACTTCTTTTTCTAACCAGCGGGAGACTCTTTGTGAATTTATGCTGCTGGCTTTCAGCATAAATATAATAGAGGGCGTCTTACTTCGAAAGTCATAGATAAAATTTAGAACCTACAGCTGAGTGAGATGCAGATGATAAAAGTGACCCTGGAACCTGTGTGTGATTGACAGGTACGTGTGGATGCTACTTCGATGGGGGCATTTGTATGCATGGGTTCCTGTGTATGTACCAGGACGTGCCATTATTGGCACGACTAGAATTGTTTAGCTTTGAAAGCCGGTGTATTCTGTAACAATGTAGAGTAAATAGATGGCAGCATTTGTCATGTCGTTAGATATTAACCCCTTTGAAAAACTGGTAAAATCTTCCTCCCCAAATACAAATAAGCACACCTACGTAACTTTTCCCGACAATTTTTAGGGTTCATGGGGCCTTTCCAAGAACCCGTAATGGTAAATGTCCTATTTAATAGGATAATACTCTGTGGATATTATAGAGGAATATTCTATTCATTCAACACATTTCATTTTTTCCCGTCTTAAACATTGCTGCCGGCCACGGTTCTATTTCATTCTGTTCCCCTTTTGACGTTCCTTTTGAACATTCTTTTTACCTCTTTAAACTTACCCTATCTGTTGAATATTCCTGCAGGTAATCTCAAGGAGGGAATGCTCGGGGTGTGCAGGGCGGTCAGAAGGCATGAGAATGCTTTCAGGCTTTGATGCTTTTGTGAGATTCTGCCGCCAGTTTATCCCGCCGGGTCCAAACCCCCCAAAACAAAAAGACCCACTGAGCGTTTTCCTGTCTTTAAAGTCCGGCTTTTTGTGGAATGTCGTAACGCTGAAGCCACACAGTAGGTAGCCGTTGTTGGATTGGCTTCTTTCACTCAGTGACATGAATCCAGGTCCCTCCAGTCCCCTGGGAGAGAGGTTTTTAAGCTGAGATCGCGGCCCATTCAGGAGTGACGGCACACGTAACAGAAGTGGGGTTTTGCAGACGAGCATAGATCAGAAAGTATCAGCGTCCACAGCACATGTTAAGGAGAACAATGTCACGAAACTTGCGTGTCCCTGAGGTGTGTGGCTGGTCTGCGTGGTCGTGCACGAGCTACTTCGTCCCGGGGGCTGGGCGGATGAAGCGATGCTCCTGCTCCGGGGTCTGTCACAGCATTGGGGGCGCTGCTTCCTTGGCGGTTGGGGTCTGCAACTTCCTGTTGCCCAGTTGCTCTCCAAAATCGTTGACACGTTTGTGTGGGAGATGAGATGGTTTTGTCACCTTCTGACTTTGCCGGGAGCTGGTCCTCGTAGATCTTATTTTGGGTGGATGTTCTTCCAGCTTAATTTGGTGGCTCTGCCCATGGGGTTTTGTCTGGGAAACCCTCATTGGAAAGACACACCATTTTGTCCCCCTGCTGTCGGGAGGCAGAATTAAGTTATTCCTTTGGGGGAGCCGGGATGGCTCAGTGGGTTAAGCGCTTGCTTTGCAGCCCTGGGGACCAAGGATCGAATCCTGGCCCCAGCCTGTGCGGACCCATATGCTGAACTGGGGTGAGCTCCCCATGTGGGAGCCCCCAGTTCAGTTCCTGCCCTGTGCGGCCCCCTGCCCACCTGTGTGGACCAAAACCATGTAGCAAACTGATGACGCTCAACTATGGAGACTGCTCTGGGCCCTCCCCCTTCTCTCTGTCTCTGTCTGTCTCTGTCAAAAACAATAAAATAAATATTAAAAAAAAAAAGAATTCAGTTATTCCTGTTTTCTAAAGCAGGGATATAAGTAGGAAATAATGCAAAACGCGGTGGTTAAACAGTGGCTGATAAGCTGATGGATCAGTTGTCACTTGGATCCAGCTGTCAAGGGACAGAAAGTGATATTCCATCATTTTCAGAAAACACAGGCAAGAGGAAGGAATAAAAGGTACTAGAATTGGGAGAGAAGAAGTCAGATGACATGATCCTTTATATAGAAAACTCTAAGCGCTCTATCAGAAATCTATTACAAATAATGGACAAATGCAGTAAAGCTGCAGGATCCCACTTTCACCTGTTTCAAAGGCAGCAGCAAACTAAGCAGTGGCTTTGCCAGACCCCCGGCCCATGGCTGACGGACAAGCAAGAGAGGCAGGTTTGGAGGCACCGGGAGGGGAGGTGGCTGTGGACCGGTGTCACGCGGCTGCTGCTGCTGGGAACGCAGGGCTGGCGATGTTGGAGGCGGAGACGCGGCAGGTGGCTTTTGCGGAGACTCAGGTG
The DNA here is from genome assembly GCA_004027555.1 of Craseonycteris thonglongyai. Taxonomy (NCBI): domain Eukaryota; kingdom Metazoa; phylum Chordata; class Mammalia; order Chiroptera; family Craseonycteridae; genus Craseonycteris; species Craseonycteris thonglongyai. The sequence goes on along the minus strand of PVKE010000049.1, from coordinate 102,118 downwards.
TGCAATCGTGGAGGGTTGTCATAGGTGTGTGACAGGTGGAGATAGGGGCCGATGGTGGAGCCCAGGGCTGTGAGAAAGAGGTTAAGAAGCTGCCGTCGCTGTAAACATGCTCTTACACGGGGGAGGGGTGACCTTTGTTGCTGTGAATGTCACGTGGAGGGGGCGGAGGGAGCCTCTGACTTCCCGTCTGTCCCCGGAAGACTCTCCTGTGGCAGGTGTCCTGGGCCCCGCTGCTGATTCCCGAGAGCTGTGGGCAGCTGGTCCTGGTCACTGCTGTGGGCGTTTCCCACTCTGCGTTCTTGGTACCGGCCCTTCCTTACGATTGAAAGGGAACTTGCCCTAAATGGAAATGGGAACATTGTAATGAAGCATTTCCAACTGAAGCAGAGCTACAGCTACGGTGGTCACATTTGTCATTGTCAACACATGCCATTGAAACGAAGTAACTCATTGAAACTGTTAAGAAGAAAATATTTGTTGTTTTTTTTTAAACCTGTTAGCAACGACAGTCTTTATTCTGTCTGTTTTCTGCAGTGCCTTTGTGACACTAAAACAGAAGGCAGCCGAGTGCCGTGAAATGGAGCAGAATAGGAAGGGCCAGGCCCGGGAAGTGTGTTTTCTTCCTGTGGTCATTTATTGACGTCACCTTCACCGCGGCCCCCAGGCCTCCTGCACCCGGGCGGCCTGACTCCTTACTGCCCCAGTTCTGTGTTGCTTCCTTGCTTCCGTGTGGATTAAGGGAAAAGGTGGAATAAGTATGTTCTCACCCTGCGGTGAAGACGGGTACTCTGGAGAGACTTCAGCGTGTCGCTTTTATTTATCGAAGCCTAGCCTGGTCGGTACATAACCGTGCCATTTCCCCCAGTTCCTTCGACCACTTTGATCCCCCTGGCCACGTCCCCTGATGCCTGTGTCACTGTGTGGATGACTATCCTGTCAGCGCTGTCGAGGGCAGTCAGGATTCACCTGTATCTCCCGCGACCTGCCAGCCTGTTTCGTCTTTTCTCCTCCCTGCACCGCTCCTTCCGTCTGGGACCCCGTGAATCCTGCCCTCCTTAGCATTTTATCTGGGAGCGTTGCTGCTGGTCAGCGTGGCCTGGTTGATCCGGGAGGATCCGGCCCCGGGCGGGAGGAATCTAGGGTGGCAGGTATGCGGTGACCACACGTGGACGCTCTCATCACTGCGCCTTCGCTTCTGTTGTTTGTGCTGCTCAGTTCCTGTTCGTCTAACTCAGGGGTCTCCAGACTACAGCCTGTGAGGCCCTCTCATCCGGCCCGTGGAGACCTTTTTATCTGAATAAAATAATATTAAATAAATAATTAAAAACAACATCTATGTTTTGATTCTTTTTTATTTGGACCTCGAGTGTGTAGTCAGCCCCCAAACTGCTGTTTGATAGTTAATGTGGCCTGTGGGCTGAAAAGTTGGGAGACCCCTGGTCTAACTGTTTTTACTTTCAAGGTAAGCGCTCTGTTTTCTTTTCCACACCCCCCACCTCGGGACTGCTTTTGTAAAAATCAAAGATTCTGGGGGGGTCCCAAGTGGGTGCCCCGAAAACACACCTGCTTTAAACGTACGTTTCGATGAATTTTCGACATGTGCGTTCACTGGACGACTCTGCTCCACCGGCAGAAGGCATTCTGTTGCCAGGACGACAGGTTTCTTCTCCAGAGTTGTCCTTGTTAACCTGCTCCTCCGACCCTTGTTCCCAGGCAACTGCTGATGCACTTTCCCTGTCCGCAGGGCGGGTGGGCCTTCGCTGGGCTTCAACGGAGGCGCAAAGCTGCGTCTGGCCTCTTGGGCTCAGCGCCCTGTCTTGGGATTTGTCCCTGATGAGTTGGGCGTGTCCATACTTCACCCCCCGGGGGCGTCCCATTGTGTTGACACGTTTTGTTACCCATCAGCGCTGCCAGGGACATCCACACACACCCTGTTGTGTGGACCTATCTTCGCCTCACGCGTGTGGTTGAACGGCCCGGGGCGGGGTCCGTGCATCGTAGGCCGAGCGCGCACATGTTTCATTTTTGTAAGAAACCGACACTTTGTGTTTCCAAGGGACGCTGCCCACTCCGCGGAGGGGCGTTTCAGTTCCTCGTTCTTGTCAACACTTGCGATGGTCAGTCCTTCATTTTAGCCACTCCAGTGACTATGCAGAACAGGGGATTCCAACCTTTCGGCTCCCCTGGGCCACATCGGAAGAAAGAATCGTCTGGGCCACACAGAAAACACACGAATGCTAACGATAGCTGATGAGCTAAAAAAATCTCACGATGCTTTAAGAAAATCCACGCATTCGTGTTGGGCCCCATTCAAATTCGTCCTGAGCCACACGTGGGCCGTGGGTTGGATAAGCCTCATGTCGAGGCATCTCCTTGTGGTTTTATTTACTTTTCCCTAATCACTAAACATTTCACTCATTTTCTCCTGTGCTTCGTGGCCATTCATGTATCTTCTTTGTTGAAATGTCCTTGCAAATCTCGTGTCCATTTAAAAAAATCAGGTTGACTGTTTTCCAATTATGAAGTTGTAGGAGTTTGTTTTAACTTCTGGATACTGGTCTTATTAGATACACATTTTGCAAACATTGTCTTGTAGTCTGGCTTCCCTTTACATTTTATTACCCATGCCTTTTGAAGAACACACGTTTTAAATTTTGATGAGGTAGAGTTTATCAATTTTTAATTTTATGGTTGATGATCTTTCTGTCCTATTTTTTTTTTTAAATCCTACCCAAAGTCACAGAAATTTTGTACTATGTAGTTCCTTGTATGAGTTTTATAGTTTTAGACGGATGCTCAGGTCTATAATTCATCAGAGAGCAAGAGAGAGAATGTGCGTGTGCGGCATGAGGTAAGGATCCAGGTTCACTTCTTTTTTCCTTTTTTTTGGGGGGGTTCCTCTCTTTCTCCTTCTCTCCTCTTCTCTGTCTGCCCCTTTCTCCCTTCTTTCCTATCATTCCTTTCTTGCCAATTTCCCAGCATATGAGTACTTGTTGAAAAGAGATTTTTCCCTATTGAAGTACCTTGATCCTCTTGTTGGGGGTCTCCCAACTTGATGTATATTTTCTATTAAGATATAATTGACAGATAACTTCATATTAGTCTCAAGTGTACAACAGAATGATTCAGTATTTGTCTATACTGTGGAATGGTCACAATAAGTCACTGAACGTAGTAACAGAACATTTTTTTTGTCTTGTGATGGAACTTTGAAGATCTATGCTCTCAGCAGCTTCCAGATATGCCGTGGGCTGTTCCTAATGACAGTGGGCATGCCGTGCAGCACATTCCTGGGACTTCTTATTTTACTGCTGGAAGCTAATGTGTCTTGACCGCCTCCACCCACTTCACTCCCATCCCTGCCCCCTCTGGAACCACAGGTCTTCTCGGTGCCCAGGAGGCTGGTTGCGTTGTTTAGGTTCCACCTAGAAGTGAGTCGCATGGTATTTGTCCCTCTCTGACTTATTTCTCTTAGCATAATGCCCTCAAGGTCCATCCATGTTGTCGAAAAAGGCAAGATTCCTTTCTTTATAATGGCTGAGTCATTTTCCGTTGTAGATATACCCACATTTTTTTGATCCATTTATCTATCAATGGATCCTTTAGGTTGTTGCTTCTATATTGTGAATAATGCTTCGGTGAATGTGGGGGTGCAGATGTCTTCAGCTTGGCTATTTTCTTAAAAAGATTTATTTTTATTGTTTTTGGCAGAGATAGAGAGAGACAGAGAGAAGGGGGAGGGCCCAGAGCAGTCTCCATAGTTGTACGTCATCAGTTTTCAACATGGTTTTGTTCCACACAGGTGGGCGGGGGCTGCGCAGGGCGGGAACTGGTCTGGGGGCCTCCCGCATGGGAAGCACACCCCAGTTCAGCACACGGGTCCGCACGGGCCGGGGCTGGGATTTGATCCTTAGTCCCCAGGGCTGCAAAGTGAGTGCTTAACCCGCTGAACCATGCGGCTTCCTGGCTTTTTTTTTAAGTGCTAGGAACGAGTCAGTAGTAGGGCTACATCATGGCTTACTTAATCATTCCCACATTGATGCTCATTGAGTTTGTTTACGAACAAACTCAATGAGCTAATATTTGCACATGTCTCCTTGTTCATGTGCAGACGTCCTTTTCTAGAAAAGGTTCCAGGAGATGGAAATGCTAAGTCACAGGGGTTGTGTGTTGAAGCGGCCGATTGGTATCCGAAGTGATTGCTTGATGCTCCTCCGGTGACGTGGGAAGGTTCTCAGTCCCCACATTCTCCTCCGAGTTTCGTAGGATCCAGACTTCTGACTCTAGTCAGCTTGATGAGTGACAGTGACATCCCCTTATTGTTCCAATGATCATTTCAGTGACTGTGAGCATCTTCGAACATCTCCTCATATATTTATTGGTCACATAGATCTCCTTTTCTGTCAAATCTTTCATGTCTTTTGGCTACGACTTGATTTTTCTTTATTGATTTATAGCCTTTCATTATGCATTTTGGATATGAATTTTTTATTTTGGTATCAAATACTGTCTTTAGTTTGTGATTTTCCTTCACTTTTTGTGGAGTGTCTTGTCTTTGTAGACATTTGAAATTACACGGTAGTCAAGCGATCGATCTTATATTTTATGACTCTGCATTTTATCTCTTATACCAAAAATGTAAGCCATGTCTCCTATGATTTTCCTAACAATCCTGCGTGGGTTTTTCTGCATCTCAAGGACTTGTATAAATATAGCATCAAACATTGGATTTTCTCTTTCCTTTTGGGTTCACTCGCGTTTTGTGAGCTTTTGCGGCTTGCGTTTTACTTTCAAATTTTGCGGGATGAATTTTGAATGAGAGGATGTGGCAGCCTTTGGGTAGGCTGCGAAAGGAGTTGTTCTTCCCATCACATCGCTCCTCCTTCTCACTAGTATTTTCCCCTAATGAAGATGAAAAGAGGCGTCAGCATGACTGATGACAGTCCCCGGGGTCCAGCCTGGGGGTTGGGGACAGGCGTCCTGACGTCCCCAGCGTGTGGTGTCTGACACCCACGAGCATTCCTCTCTTTGGGCCTCGCGTTCCTCATCCTCCAAGTGAGAGCATCCGTGGGCCACCTCTTAAGTGTTTTGTGCAGCCCTCATGTTGTTATAATGATGACATTTAATCTTTGGAAAGGTTCCTCTCAGGGTTGTTGAAGACCTTTGGCCTGAAAGTAAGTTACACCTTGAAAACCAGGGGCATTAAAAAAAAAAAAAAGAATTGAAAACCTTCTCTGGTGTGTTATTTCCCACAGGCAATGGGACTTCGCACGGGGCGTCATGGTCCCATGACCTTGGGGCGGATTGCTGGTATCGGCACCGGGCTTCCGGTCCGGGGGTCCCAGCCAGAGCGCGTGCTTTGGGCTACTGGAGTCATGTACCCCGAGTTGCGCGAGTACAGTGAATGCCGAGGGGGCTGGGTCGTGCGGGGGATTAATGATGCAGAAATGGGGCAGTCTGCTGGGAGCCCTTCCAGGGACCAATGTAAAGAACAGGTGGTGGGGAAGCCGGGAGGGCTCAGTGGGCTGAGCACTCACTTTGCAGCCCCAGGGACTGAGGATCGAATCCCGGCCCCAGCCCGTATGGACCCATATGCTGAACTGGGGTGAGCTTCCCATGCAGGAGGCCCCTGGTTTGATTCTCACCAGGTTGAGCTTCCCATGTGGGAGGCCCCCAGCCTGGTTTCTGACCTGCACAGCCCCGTGCCCACCTGTGGAGTGAAATTATGTAGGAAAAAACTGATGATGCACAACTATAGAGACTGCTCTGGGCCCTCCCCCTTCTCTAGACTCCGCCTCTGTGGATTCCAGGTGCGCAGTGCCTCCTCCAAGTCTGCAGGGTTATGGGGGCAGGTGATGGTTACCGAGGCCCTGAGGACGCGGGAACTCTCAGGCGGGTGTGTGTTGGCCCCACCTGCCCCTGTGCCAGGGGCCAGCCACGGCGCACTGTGGGCTGTCCCTGTCTTGTAAATCACTGTTTGGGCAGCTTGTCCTGACCCCCTGCGCTAGGAGCGGGGCCAGGCCTGACAGAGCACCGCGCTTGTCCTCGCTGAGTTTGCTATTGTGTGGCTTCTGCACATGGCCCCGGAGAGCTGAATGGGGCTTTCAAGTAGGGCTCGTTGGAACAGAGGTTTGGGTCTCCGGCGTAGACCCCCCTGTGCTGGCGAGGCCCAGCTCTGCATGCCCGGTTTCCGCTGGCACACATAGGCGGCGAAGTTGTCACCACGACAACTGGACGGAGCACGGCTGGCAGCCAGCGAATGCATGTGACATTGGAGGCTGGCTCGGAATCCAGTCCCCTCTGCTGACCAGCTCCGTTTTCCATCGCGAGTCTATTCATGGCAGCAGCTACGCAGGAAGAGGTGTGTGTGTGCTGGTCCCGGTTATTCCCAGCACCCCCTGCATGTGAAGGGGACAGAGTGAGCCCGACTTCTGTCGGGAAACCGGGTGGTGGCAGGAAGCGTGGCCCCTGGGGTGGTGGCGAGGTCTTTCACACAGGCGTTTGCAAAGCCAGAGCTGCGACCTTGACCGTCTTGTTGACGCTCCGTAGGGACGACCTTCCCGTCCCTCACAGACCTGCTTGTTCCTTCCGTAGGAGGACGCGTACAGATACAGGCTAAGGAGACGGGGCCGCTGCTTTCCAGTGGTCGTGTCGGATGTCTCAGTTCGTTGAGCGCGCATTTGAGTGGTTTTCCATTCCTGCGACATGTGGAGGTGGCATCTCCCTGGATGCGTGTTCTCGTCAGCACAGACGCTGGGCAGGGCCTGTGGGTCTCTCCTCCGCGAAGCCAGTTAGAGAACTTGCCACGCAGAGCTGGGATGAGCTGACGGTGAATGGGGTTCATTAAAAGTGTGACGTGGCCTCCCCGTCCGGGGCCGTCCGGCAGTGTGAACAGAGAAGGAGTTGTAAGGGAAGGAGCAAGCAACTGGAGTTCGACAGAATGTGACAGACGGCCATTGAGGTGTCCAGGGGAATCTAGTGGGTCCTGATTGGGATGTGGGGGTGGGGAGGCTGCCCCGCAGAAGCACACAGGAGGGAGGGAGCGCAGCCCTGACCGGGGACAGAACGGGGAGGGCGGGGGGCCAAGAACCGGCAGCTCCATGCGGTAAGTGCCATCTCGGGCAGCGTGACAGGGACGGGGCCTGGCCCCCGGGGACGTTCGTAGAAACCACAGCAGGCGCTTGGCTGCTGAAGGGAAGCCGATGGCAAAAAGCCGCCCTGCCCGGACGGCAGTGAGGGCCTTTCTGAATGTGGGGAGAGATGTTAGCAAGGCGACGTGGGGCCTTGGAGTTTGAATAAGAAAAACACACTCGTCAGAGAAAGGACATTGGGCTCCCTGTGGCTGGGGCTGGTGGCCGGCGTGAGGGCCAAGCCTCAGCCCATGGTGGCCTCGCAGGGGTGTGGTCTGGGGGCCTCCATCCCCGGTTGGTGGCTTCCGGAGAAGACAGGTGCCTGGATTTGAGGAGAAGTGTCTCAATTTTTGCAAACCTGGCACCTGGGATGGGCGGTCAGCGGCCGTTGTCTGCAGACGGGCCTTCTTGTCACGCATGGTGTTCGGTCTCCGGAACCTCAGATCTCACCCTCAACCTTACGTCCGGGCCTCGCCTTGACCTTCAGACCCGCTGGACTCCCCCTCTGGCCCGGGCCTGGGTCCCACGTCCTCCCTCTGCCTTCGAGGCCCAGCCCGGTTCCGCCTCTTCTGAGAAATCCTCTTCCTCTGGACTTTGGGTTCATTTGGCTCTTGTGTGCACGGGGTGGTCTGATGGCAAATGCACTGATTTCAGAGTCCCAGCTTCCAGAGCGCCGTTGCGGGTCTGTGCGACTTCGCACGGGGAGTCATGGTCCCATGCCCTTGGGGCGGATTGCTGGTATCGGCACCGGGCTTCCGGTCCGGGGGTCCCAGCCAGAGCGCGTGCTTTGGGGTACTGGAGTCATGTACCCCGAGTTGCGCGAGTACAGTGAATGCCGAGGGGGCTGGGTCGTGCGGGGGATTAATGATGCAGAAAGGGGGCAGGTTCCCCACAGGAACCTGTGTGTTCTCTTCCCGCTCTGAGGCAACATGGTTCTATTTTTGGACTTGGGACTCTTCTTCCAACATCGATCAACTGTTGAGGTCTTGAGGTGGGTTAAGTTCAAACACTCTCATCTGGGCATTTTGGATTTTTAATTTTCCTGCCTTTAAAGTGTAGATAAAAGTGTCTTCTTGCCCTCGTTAATGGCTTGGGTCATTGTTTCGCCCAGAGAGAAGCAGCAGGGGTTTTGGGGTGGGTCTTGTCAGCGGAGGTCTGGGTGGAATTTCTGTCTTGGACTAGACAGGAACCCTGGCTTTGGAAGAATGGAAACCCAGGCAGGAGCCAGACAGGGACTTAGCTGGGAGGAGGCTGGATGAACTCATGAAGCTCAGAGGCTCATTGAACGTCTGGGTCTTAGGAAGCCCCTGCCCCTGCCCAAAAGTATTTCCCAAGCCCCTTGAGGGAAGAATTTCCAGAAACCCACTTCAGGGCTCCATCCCTAATGTCCCATCCTCTGTCTCACTCTCAGTTTGCAGGAAGAACATGATTGGCGCTTTGTCAGCTCGTGGGCTGGCCTTCCATGGGGTCCCTTGTTGCTCGGGTCCAATCAGATGTGGCCAGGGGGGCAGGGGAAGGGCCACCGTGCTCAGGTGTGGCTGCCGGATCCAAACCGTGAGCTGAGCAGATGCCCCCCACCCCCCAGCCCCCCGTCCTGCAGGGTAATAGCTGTGCGTCTTCGCTTCTCTGCACAGCAAGAACGCCCCTGGGCCTGGGCCACCCCACACCCACGTCTGCTGCCTCAAACAGCAGCTCCTCGATTTCCTTCCTCTGTCTTGTCTGGGGGTCGGGGTGGGCTGTAAGGCGGCCCCCGGCCCGATTGCGAGGCGGGAAGCTGACCGGCGGTCATCAGCCAGAGGCTGTCTCCTGGGACGATGCGTCTGGGATACCTTGTTGCAAGGTTGGACCGGATGAGCGTTTCCCTCCCATCTGCGCAGCTGATGAAGCCGCCGCCTTGTCACGTGGCCCTGGTCCCTGCTGTTTCTGAGACCTAATTTTCCCAGCTTTCCTTTGAAAACGGTGAGCTGCCCGGTGTCTTCCAACACACCGGACACGCCCTGCTTACGTCGTTCAGGGTCAGCGTCTGCGGCTTACAGCCGGAATCCCGAGCTGACTCATGCTGAAGGTCAGGGCAGTGGCCTTGAAACCTCCAGGGGAAAGTCCTTTGTCAGATGGACGGGGTCAGACTGTTCTCACTGAGGCCCGAAGGGAGTGTCAGGGGGAAATTATGCACAAAGGAAGGAAGAAAAGGCTTCAAAAACCCCCACTTAAATCAGCATGGCGGGAAGCTGGGAAGACTCAGTGGCTTAAGCACTTGCTTTGCAGCCCCAGGGTCTGAGGATCGAATCCCCTGGCCCGTGCGGACCCATATGCTGAACTGGGGTGAGCTCCCCATGCGCGGGGGCCCCCAGTTTGGTTCCCACCCTGCGCGGCCCCCGCCCACCTGTGTGGAACAAAACTGTCAAAAACGGATGACATACAGCTGTGGAGGCGGCTCTGGACCTTCCCCCTTCTCTCGGTCTCTCTGTGTCCAAATTGCTAAAATAAATCTTAAACATACTCAGCGTGGCCACCTCTTGCTCGTGCATCCGATGGAGCGAGGTTCTGGGCCGCCCCTTCTCTTTTAACCGCGTGGTCACCGTGTTCACCCTGGCAGAGTGGGAGGGTGAACTGAGCCGCCTTCTCCCGGTTCCTCTCCCGACAAAGTGCTTCCTGCCCCACCCTCTCGTGTGCTTCCCGGTGCTCTGCCCACAGCAGCGTTCGAGGTGGGGTCTTCTGTGTGCCCTGCGCCTCATGTCACGGTGAGAAAGTGGACACCCTGTGACGCACTTGGCTGGGACACCCCTTCCTTCTTTGTGACCTTCGTGAGGGCTGGAAGCAGGTCTGAGTTCCCTTTGGACCTGTGCTGCCACACCCAGCAGTTGGCATGTAGTGGTACCGGGTCGATTTGTCCCACCTTCTTCCACCGACATGGTCCCTGAGGCCCACCTTTCGAATTCCTGGAGGTCACCGCAGGTCCGGCCACCGAGTGAGTTAAGAGCCCTGGGCCTTTTCTGTGGGTGAGTTTTGGAATCTCTGGCGACCCGAGGCCAGCGGGGCTGGATGTGAGACCCCCACACAGGCACCTTGTGGCTTCCGGACGCAGCCCGCTCATGACACGTGGAACTCCTTCAGGCTTCTGTTCCCGCGTCTTCCATTCGGAGGGCTGGTGACCACCCAGCCTTGGCCTTGCTGTCATCTCCTTTTTCCCTGCTAGTTTCAGCTGAAGAATCTACTTGGCATTCAGTGTGCGTAGTGGCAAGAATACTAGATCTACTCTGGACTAGGAAGACAACGTGTGCATGCATGTGTGTACATGTGCATGCATGTGCGTGTGAATGTGCAAACGCGTGTGCGAGCGCATGTTAGAACACTTATGAGTAGAGTAGTGACGGTGCAGGGCATCATAAAACTACCCCTGAAAGAAATATTGTTTATGACTAGCTTATCCTGCATTTGTCTAAGTCCCGAGACCTGTCCAATTACAAAAACAGGTAGTTGAACAAGAAGCTGATAAAGAAACTGGAAGGATCGTTCTCAGTAAGAGGGCATGAGTGTGCAATCAAGTGTGATTCTTGCTTTCTTGTAGTGCGTTGTTACATTGTATGCTATTACTAGTGTGTTAGTGCATTATGTCGTGTTACAGTGCGTTGTTACATTGTATGCTATTACTAGCGTGTTAGTGCATTATGTTGTGTTTTAGTGCATTGTTACATTGTATGCTATTACTAGTGTGTTAGTGCATTATGTGTTTTAGTACGTTGTTACATTGTATGCTGTTACTAGTGTGTTAGTACATTAGGTTGTGTTTTAGTGCGTTGTTACATTGTATGCTGTTACTAGTGTGTTAGTACATTATGTTGTGTTACAGTGCGTTGTTACATTGTATGCTATTACTAGTGTGTTAGTGCATTATGTCTTGTTTTAGTGTGTTGTTACATTGTGTGCTATTACTAGTGTGTTAGTGCATTATGTCGTGTTTTAGTGCGTTGTTACATTGTATAATATTACTAGTGTTTTATAGTGTTAGTGCATTATTATGTTGTGTTATAGTGTATTGATTATGAGAGGGAGTAACTGTGGTGTTAAATTGTGTGGGAACAAATCTGGACCCTGCCATTTGCTGGCTGTGAGACCTTGGGTAAGTCAGGAGGGTTTGGCCAAGAAACATATCTTTGAGGTTTTATCACAGCGGGGTGGCTCGTCTTCCATTGGTCTGCTGCAGACGTAAAGAATTCCGGGCTTGAAGGATCGCTGGCTCTTAATGCGGTTTGGCTTTACGCTGGAAGGTGTTGAGAATTGATGTCAGAGGCCTGGCGGGCTGTGACAATTACTCTCGAAACCTCACACTCCCCAGAACATTATTTTGCCACTGAGTAATATTGTCTTCTACATATGAAGCTCTCAGTGCTGAAAGGCCCTTTGGGGACATGGTCATTGTTAAATTTCTATTTCCTGGCGTCAGGAGGCAAACGGGCATAATGGCTGGCTGTCCCAATTTTTTTTTGACTGACTTAATATCTTCGTTGGAGCTGATGACTGGCTTTCTTTGTGCGGGGCCGGCGTTGAGGGGTCTTGGTTGTGCTGAGAGGTTAAGGGGATTACGTGGGGACCAGAACTGAGCCACCTGAAGGTCCCCAACAAAGGTGTGCGACCCGGTGTAGTCTTGTCCCATTTCCCCTTCCTGGATTGTTGCCGTTGTTTTAAAATCGGTGCTGAATCCACCGGAAGCCCAAGTTCTGTGACTGGGCTGCCGACTCTCTCGTCCGCCTGGGAATGGAAAGCCTTGATCTGTCCTTACCTTGTACGGAAGTCCGACCTGGAAGGTCTTCCGTGACCTCACTATCAGCAGCCTTCGTGGGGCAGGCTTACAACAGGCAGTGAGGTTCTTTTGCTCTAAATTGGAAGGCTGTCTCTGAACGTGGGAAGTTGGAGCTGCTGTCGCGGGCCAGTGGGCTCAGCACGAAGTGGCAGGTCACTGAGGAACTGACTGGGATCATCCAGTTACTGGGTCCTTTGAGCGCTGCCCTACATAGCAGTTAGGACCATTCAAGTTAGCTGCTGTAACAAACAACCTCATCTCCCAGCAGCTCCGCTCCGTTGGACGAGGCCGGGATAGAGGTTCCGAGCTCCATCCCAGCGTCTGCCTCCTGGTGCAGCAGTGGCCAGAGACCCTGGCGGCTTTTGTCCTGTTCTCCTGCCATCTGTGGACTTTGCGTGTGGTCACGCCAGCCTTGCAGTTGCCCTGGAAACCCTGGAAAAGCTCGTCGGATGTTTTCAAAGCCAGGGGTGAACGTGGCTGACGTGACCGGTCCCCACATTTTAGCGGTCAGTTTGCAGAAACAGCTTCAAGGGCAGTTGGTGACCGTGGCCTCCTGTGTGTCCAGGAGGAAGGAATGGCCGATGCTCTTGTGCACATTTTCTGCCCTCGGGCGACGTCTTCATTCCACGCTGTTCTCTCACTGAGATGCCTGTTACCCATATTCTACCTTTTTTTTTTTTTTTAAGCCAAGTTCACATTTTCCTCTGAACTTCTGGCGATCTTGAGGTCGTCTCTGGTCTTCATCTTTGGACCATATTATTATTCAAGCATTTTCTGTCTCGGTCTTGTAGCTTCCATTGTAAGCTGTTCAGCATGCCCCGCGAGTGGCCTGCGGGGAGGAGGTTTCCGTTTGTCTGGAAGTGGGAGCTCCATGCTTACAGGGCAAGAGCCGGTTCTATTTTAGGCTCCACGTGGGCACAAAAGTCTTAGCAAAGGAGGAACAGAAAGGAACTTTTTTTTTTCAACGTGATAGACAATAGGTTTCAGAACTCCAAAATAAACATGGCGCTTCACAGGAAATCAGAGTAAGAAAAAAAGACCAGCGAGAGCATCAGGGTCGCTCCTCTGACCTTGGATAGAATGTCTCGCCAAGACCATCCAACACAGGCAAGAAACAAGTTCTGAAGATGTTGCATCGGTTGTTGCTGCAGAACCGGTTGCCCCAGAATGACGTTGTCTAAGATAGCGGCCATTCACTTAGTGCCTGACTAGCTGTGTGTTGACTGAGCTCTTGGGCAAGCGCGTCTCTGGGCTTCGCTTGCTGCCCGCGGCCGGTGGCCGGATTGTGCCCCATTGTTGCAGACGCTCAGTCTGGGATGCTGCCTCTCGCCAAGAAACCTGATGCCCCCCCCAACCTCAGGGGCCGGGAGACGGCAGCAGGGAGGAAAGAGGGCAGGTCCCGAGAGCCTCCCACGCTCACGGTTCAGCGGGCGCCTCATTTATTGCGTCACTGGCTGGTGATGGTCTCTGTCCACCAGGATATGAGCTTCCGGGGTGCAGCCGCCTTGCTGGCGGCGCCCACCTCGGACCCCCGGTGCTGAGACTGGAGCTCAGCGGCCGTCACTGAGTGCATAGACTGGGGGGACTGGGGTTTTCAAGGAGCCCGGCTCTGCAGCCCCAGAGGGGGAGGATAGGGGCTGACACGGGGGCTTTTGTCACTTAGATGTCAGGCTGGAGCCCTGAGTCAGCCCTCTGCTGCCCCTGCCAGCTGGGGTCTGTCTCCAGCACATATGGGCTCCTGCCAGTGCTGGTGGGGGTGTGTATGGGGGGCACATGTGAGACGCTGAAGGTCAGCTGTCCATGGCCCCAGAGCCCTGTGTTGGCTCAGCCCGGCTCAGCTGCCAGACAGATGCCACCTTTCATGCTATTATTTCAGTCCAATTAGTGGTCGCTTCCCTCCGGGGCCCTGACCCAGCGCTGACTCACATCGGGCCCAGCTGTTACCTGGGATCATTAGCTGGGATCCCGTGCACAGGTGGACCTGATGGTGAGCGGGAGATTGATGTGGGTGGCTCGGGGATGCACGGGGTCCCGTGTGAGCTCCTGCCCCTGTCACCCCTGTCACCGCACCCTCTGGTTTTCGCCTCCTGTAATTGGGTGTGTGAGCCACCTGATGGGACCATGAAAAAGAGACCCAGCTTCTCACCACGGTTCCCTCTGGCTTCACGCATGCTTCTGGGCTTCACGTACTGGACCCAGCGCCTCCCTCTTCGTCGCATGTGGCAGGAGGCGGGTGGGCTCAATTCCACGGGAAGAGTTTCCGGAGTAACATCCTATTACATCTGTTACCGGAGAAGTTGGGAGTGTTACATACACTTCATTCCTTCTAATTGTGGTTGACGGAAGGCCCACTTCCCGCAGCGTCATCGGCGTGTGAGAGCGCGCCCCAGGCTTTGGTCACGCATTCCGTGGGCTGGGGAGGGGACGGGCCAGGGGGTTTAATTCATCGGTGACAGGAGAATTCCCCGCTTCGGAAGCTGCAAATCGCTTCCACTGAACTTCTGCCCAGCTGACAGTGATTGAAAAGCCGCCAGGTAAATTGAAGGTTACAAGAACACCAGTCTGACTATGACCCAAATGTGGAATGTCAGTCTACTCGTGGGCTTGTCTCAACTCTGCTCCATGCCGAAGTGAATGGCATGGGTTTTTTTTTTAAATTTACCCTCTTTAATTTTTAAAAATTTTTATTTTTTTATTGTTTTTGACAGAGAGAGAGAGAACTGAATTTGAGGCACTCCCCAGTTCAGCATGTGGGTCTGCAAGGACCGGGGCCGGGATTCGATCCTCGGTCCCTGGTGCTGCAAAGTGAGCGTTCAACCCACTGAGCCATCCCGGCTTCCCCATGGGTTTGTTTTTGAATAACCCAGAGTGTCTGCTTGGAAGCACTAGCACTGGCCGCAGATGCCTGCCATGTGGGGCTGCCCACGCCTCCCCTGCCACCCGCGGGGGTCCTGTGCCGCACGGTCTTGTCACAACGAAGAGAAACCAGCTCACATTGGTGCTTCCCTGACGAGTAGTGGCTGAGGAGTCACGGTGGACACCCGTGAACTCTGGAGGATGTGCCTGGACGTGGAGAGTGACCAACGTGAGCACACGTGGAAGCCGGGGCATCACCGTGTGGGTCCCCACGTAATGACGGGTGGGCTGATGGGAGGCTGGCCCTGGAGAACCCAGCGTTTCCCTGCTGTCATGGGGGGGAGGTCACCGCCATGCCATCCATGAGGGCCTCCCCGGGGACAGGGTGGGACATGGCCTCACAGACGAGGAGCAGAATGGCACATACCCAGGAAGCCCGGGAGGGTCGGTGTGGAGGGGACGCCGAGGTCTTCGGCTCCCTCGCTCGTGACATGTTCACGGATGGGGGAAGCTGGGATGGTGCAGCGGGTTGAGCGCTCGCTTTGCGGACACTGGGTCCGGGATCGGATCCTGGCTGCAGCCCGTGTGGACCCACATGCTGAACTGGGGTGAGCGTCCCATGCGGGAGACCCCCACCCCAGTTCCCGCCCTGCGCGGCCCCCGCCCACCTGTGTGGAACAAAACCATGTCAAAAACTGATGACGTACAACTATGGAGACTGCTCTGGGCCCTCCCCCTTCTCTCTGTCTCTCTCTCTGTCTAAAACAATAAAAAATAAATCTTTGAAAACACGGCCAAGAACCTCCCATGTTTATGCTTGAAGATGCACAGACTGTCTCGGGGGACCAGTCAGAAAACCAGTAGCAACTTTGGTGGAGGGTTTGGGGTGGCAGCCATGGGGGAGAGAAGGCATTTTGCTTTTACCCTCTTGTCTACACTTTGCCGAGTCCTGGGAATGGGTCCTCTCTCCAGGAGTTGGCGCTCTGCATGCTATGGCTGCGTCTGTCCTTACGGACCCCCATACAGCAAGGCGGTCCACCAGCCGCTTCACAGAACCGGAGTTTTCCTCACGGTTGACCATGGGACGGAACACAGGGCCGGCCCCCGCCGAAACGGCCTTGAACAGGCGCTTGGCACCAGATGGGTTCTGGGCCATTTCCCGGAAGGGTTTTTGGGGTGCTGTCAGACGGAGGCAGAGGGAACACAAATTAATTGTCACAATTGTCTGCGCTGTCTCCGGGCTTGTCACGGTGATGTTGATAAAATCAAATAAGCTGGCGCTGAGGCTGAGCTGTTAGTGTGAGAAATAGTCCCGGGCTTGGCAGTCGAGACAGCGGAGGTGCCCGAAGTGTGAGCTCATTATCGGGATTTATTGTTTTCGGCTCCGGGAAAATGTGGGTAAGCAGAAAGGAGGTCGCTCGTGCCCGCCTGCAAGGGACTGGGACATATTTGAAGATGGAAGGGGAAGAAGAATAGTGTCGTTTCCCTGTGTTTGGGCCGTCGGGCGACGGGCAGGCTGACGCATGAGGAGCTGGCGTAAGAGTCGGATGGAGAGATTCGAGGGAGGCTTTATAGCAGAAAGACGCGTCTGAGGTCCAAACAAGAGGAGAATCAAGCGAACGAGGGAGTGGACCATGGCAGCTCTCCAGTTTTCAGGGGAATGTGTCTGGACCGGAAGGAAGTATGGGAACTATAACACACAAGCATTGACCCACCCCCCAGCTTTCAGCTCTTACGATCTGGCTTTATTTTCTTCAAATTAGAAGAAGAAGCGATTGCAGCTATGCCCGGAGCCCTTCTGCCCCTCTCTTGCTGATTTCGTTCCGTCTCCCCGTCGCTACGGCAAATGGCACCTTCCCCACGCGCGCTTTTAGGGTTTGAGTGAGTTTGAGTGAGTTTGGGTGAGTATTCACCGTAGAAAGAACGGCCGCATGTGCGTGTACCGTTTCTGTAAAAAGCATTACACCCCGAGTATCCCTTTGTAACTTGATTTTTCCTTTCATTTTTTTCTTAAAGAACTGAGATATAATTAACAACCATAACATTCATTCTTAAAAAAAAGAAAAGAAGACTTTTCGGGCGCTCTCGCCTGCTTCCCGTCCTCAGCGGAGCGGGGAGCTGTCCATGGTAGAGACTCCGCTGGGCGAGCTGCTGACGCGGCTTCTTTTCCAAAACTCTTTCCGCACAGGATGAGAGCTGGGGGTCCAAACTACAGACCCTGCCCGGACCCCAAAAGTCAGGGAAGAGGCGTAAGGGACAGGTTGGCTGGTGTGAATCCGGCCCCGGGGAGCGGTGACTTGCTCGCTCCCCTGACACGTTCCTCGGATCTGGGTGACGTTAGAATCAGGGTCGTGGACACAGGCTAACTTTACGGGAGTGATTTTGGAGTCTCATCCAGATGGCTTTGTGCTTTAACTCTCTGTCCAGTAACTTCTCTCAGGGCAACAGCCCGCCTGCCATTTGCACGTGCGGCCGGGGCTCCTGTCTCTGAAGATACTGAGACTCACACATGTCTTTTTCACCTACACATGTTGAGGACACACACACACACACACGGCTGTCCCTGCGTGGAGTAAGGCAGGTGGGGCCTCCTTACCTCTCATCTCATTTCGGGCTGAGAAGCGGAAGAAACAGCGATCCCACTTACCTGTGTCGCTCCTAGTTTGTGTAGCAAAGTCCTGGCCCCTTCTTGGTCCCCTCATATCCACGGGGTCACCCCCCTTCTCCCCAAATCCCTAGCAATGCGTAGAGGTTGAGGCTCTGGCCCCCAGATGTACAGCTCAGTAGAAGCAGAGGCAGCCAATGCTCCGGGTCTTGGGTTTTAAACTGCACGTTCACCTGTATTATTATTTTTTCCCCCAGAGTAAACGGCTCTCTCTACGAGGTCCTGCAGGTGGACTTCGGAGTTGGGAACAGCAGCGGTCTGGCCGGGGCCCAGCACGTTACGTGGCAGGTGGAGTATCCGGCCGAGGGCGCCGTGAGCGCTCTGCTCGTCTCCGAGATCTTCGTCAGCCAGACCAGCTTCGTGGGCATCGTCCCGCTAGCGAAGGTGAGGGGCCCGGGCCTTGGGGAGAACGCCGCCAAGATGCCTCCTCTGAGCGCTCTCGATGTTCCGCGTGCACACTGCGCTCTGCAACCTGCCGTGAGATACGGCCTGGAGTGGCCTTCGGTGACCTGCTTTCTATAATGCCCCCCGGGAACCCTGGAGGGTCTGTCGGGCCAACCCCCTTCCCTTTGTGGGTGCTGCGGGGCTGTTTCCCGGGGAGCTCCCATTACGGGTTGTCTGAATCCGCGAGCGGGCCAGGACCAGGTGCGGTCTCGCTGAAGGCCCTCGGGGGGATGAGGTGGGGACGGCAGGTCTCTCTGCCGAGTGACCAGCTCGCAGTCAAACAGCTGTGCCCTGAGGGTCCCCAGTCTCGGTAGCTGTAAAGGGCAGACAGGCTCAAAGAGCCTCGTTGGGAGTCGCCCAAACCGGTGGCTGTCCATCAGGGAAGCGGGGACGGCGCGCTGTGTCCCTTTCGGGCATGTGACATGCAGCATTTAAGGCTCTGTCAATACCCCTGGTGTTTACGATGCGTCTCACAAAAATGTCCATCGTGGGGCTCGGCCGTCAGACTCCTGCCCGGAAACCGTCCCGGTGTGTTGGGCGGTGACCCCAAAGGACAGAGTTGAGGGCGACTGTGTGAAGGGGTCTGTACTTGTGCCTCACACGCCCTGAAGGTGGGAGAATCCCCAGGAGGCCGTGTTCTGAGGCAACAACCTTTGAAAACGGACGTCTCCTTTCCCAGGAGGTGAGATGGACAGAGGGGTCCACGTGGTCCGAGGCATACAGTTCAGGCTCCTCCTCGAAGACGAGGCTCTCATGGGGAGGGTGGACCAGAGTCCTTGTCAGCACGATGACTTTGCCACTGAAGGGGCAGCCCTGTCTCCACTGCGGGGACCAGCTCAGCCCCGGCCGGCACCTGCGTGTCCCCTGCAGCAGGCCTGTGGGTCTGCAGTCGTCCAGGCAGTGACGGGTGACAGGTCTACCAGAGCCGCCCCATCCAGGTCTCAGGAGGATGGAATGAGGCCAGACAGGCACAGGGCTTGTCACACTACACGTGCGTGGGGCAGACGCTACCGGGTTCTTCGTGTCTGCCCACCGCTGCCTAGAGGGGAGACGCGTAGGAGCAGCCGTGAGCCCGGAAACATCGCGTGACAGGGCGGCGAGGTCGCTGACTGGACGGAACAGGGCTGCTGGGAAATGACCGTCCCGGCCTCTGGCCGGGCCCCGTGCACACAGCTGTGCCGCAGCCCCTCTGAGCAGACAGGGGTCATGTCACCGTGAACCCACCCGCCCTGCACACAGCTCGGTGAAGGGCCCCGCACACCTTTCTCCAACGGGCTTAACTGCAAAGCCAAGAGGGCGTTCCTGATGGAACCTCCTTTTCTGGGGACAGAATCACGGGTGACCGTCCCCGGGGGGCCCACTAGGTGGCGCTCACAGACCAGCTAGTGGCCACCTTGCCCTGAGCCCCAGCACCTGCCTCCGGCCACCCTCTCCCCCTCCGGTTCTTGGCCCACTTGGGATCCCGGGTTTCCCCAAGTGTGAGAAATCGGGGCTCCTTCCGGCAGCCCCGCCTCACGCTCAGCACAGCACCTGACCCCCTGCCCCTGGCTGCTGGAAGGGGTGACAGCCCACGCTGCACCCCGGGGCCCGTGGACGCCTGCAAAAAACAACACTACGTTCCCCTTTTCACCCTGACTTACGAGAAGGCAAAGACTGGGACGTGATGTGTCTGAGCTTCCAAAAACACCCATCAGCGCGGACGAGCTTGGTGTTTAAGGCGCCTTGTCATGATCGGGGAGGGGAAATGTTTACAGCGAAAACAAGCCTACCACTGGAGCCATTCTTTTATTTTCCTTATTATTATTAGCACTGCGTGACCGCACCTGCTGCTGCTGGCTTCAGTCTCTTAGGAGCATCTTATTTTAATATGGCATCTTGTAAAATTTTTAATTAATTAAGAATATTCTGGGGAAGCCAGGATGGCTCAGTGGGTTACACGCTCGCTTTGCAGCCCCGGGGACCGAGGATTGAATCCCGGCCCGTGTGGACCCACATGCTGAACTGGGGTGTGCTTCCCATGCAGGAGGCCCCCAGCCCAGTTCCCGTCCTTCACGGCCCCCGCCCACCTGTGTGGAACGAAACCATGTTGAAAACGGATGACGTACAACTATGGAGATGGCTCTGGGCCCTCCCCCTTCTCTCTGCCTCTCTCTGTCAAAAGCAATAAAAATAGAAAAAGAATATGCTTCAGCTTGGTGACAGTATAATTGACAAGCAGAACTGGTCTGTATTTCAGGTGTGTAATGTGATGTTTTAATAGACGTGTCCTTTGTGAAACGGTTGTTGCACTCAGACATGCGAGCAGACCCCTCACCTCCCGTAGGGACCGTGCTTTGCGTGCGTGTGTACGTGCGTGTGTGTGTGTGTGTGTGTGTGTGGTGAGACCACCTAAGGTGGGCGGGGTCCAGAGCCGGCCTGGAGCTGGAGGAAGCGGGTGGGGGCAGGAGGGCTGGGCGCCAGGCCCCCCGCCCCATGCACGTCTGACTCTCATAGCGTCTTGGTGACGTTCGCGCCCTGTGTGTTTCAGCTTTGGGGTTCTCGCCCTCCTGGCTCCAGTGCACCCTGTTTCTGCCTGTCTGGCTGTGTCTAGAACAGGCGTGTTCTCATTGTCTCATGTTCTGTCTCTGTGGCCCTGGGGCCATGCATCCTGTTGTCCTTCCGCCTCTCTGACCGACCTGTCCCGTCCCTGGTGGGTGGCCTGGGCTGCATCTGAGGTCTTCTGGTACCAGGCAGTGTGGGGGCTGTGGGACCAGGGACATGGTCCTTGGTCTCCCTGAGTTTACTGATGAGCTCATGGCTTTCACTGGTTTGGTCCCCACTCCCAGTAGAACCTCCGTGGGTACAGAGAGGGGCAGGGACTCCCCCTTGACCTTGACTGTGAGGCCCATGGACAGCCCTTCTCCTTGTCTGAGACCCCTGATCATGCGCAGTAAGCAGCACATACCCCTCATGCTCTCAGTGACCGGGGTGGACGGGTTCGGCGGCGTTGGCGATGGCTGTGTGGCCCTTCCCAGACGCGCCTGGACCGCACTTTCTCAGATACTCTGAGAGCTGTCCTATTTGAGAGGACGTCTTCCGTGGCGCTCCGGGAGCCGTAAAGCGCTGAGTTTTGAAACCGCTTACTGCTTTGCGGGTAATAAATGATCATATTCCAAACAGCCGCTGAGAGAGGTCACTGGGGCTGGTTTCTGAGTTATGTGACCCGCACTGCGGAACTGGTACCCGGGGTTTCTGTCGGGACGCTGGCATCCGGCTCGCGGCGATGGACGTGGGGGCTGAGCAGGGCCGGAGCTGGGTGTGGAGGCTGGTGACGCTGTGCCAGGGCCGGAGCGTGACAGGGACCCAGGCTGTCCCAGGTGGGGACGGGGACCGGAGGGGGGCAGGCCTGAAGCCCCGTGGTCATGGCTTGGAAAATCGGGGCTCCTTGGTCATCGCTTCCAAAACTTAGGCTTCACCCCCTGCATACATCTTTTTTTTTTTTACAGCTTTTAGAAGCTCTTTTTTGAGCACTTTGTTACTGTCTGGCTCCCAGTACATCACAAGCTCCCCATCTTGTCCTTCCTGTGCCCGGACCCTAGAACCCGCCATTTAGCTCCGTTTCCTTGTCTTGCGGGATTGTAAGGGTGTCACGTGTGTGTCCAAGTCCTTTCAGGGAACGGAACCAGGGACAGCTGTGGACACGCCCACAGCCACACAGACGGGATAAGGATGCACACGCTCACGGCTGCACCTCCACTTCTGACTCACGATGCCAAGGGAACACGCCTTTCCATTTTCAAACTAACTTCTCCCCCTGGCTCTCATCATTCCACATCGGGGGCCCGGCAGGAGTAATACCCCTTTTTTTCAATGAGCTGCTCATCTATACCAAACCTTTCATTATAAAGTCATAAGTGTGCAATTCGGTAACGTCACGATATCCCACTCAAAAACCGTGATGCTCAGTGACAGAGGCCAGTCTTCAAGGACATGCGTCATATGATCCCAGTCCTGCGACGTGTGCAGAAGATGCAAATCCAGGGAGACCGGAAGCAGATGAGTGGTTGTGAGGGGCCCGGAGGGTAGGACCGACTGTACTTCACGCCAGACGACACCTGACATAGTGGGTGAAACGGAATTACGTGCGTATTGGTTAAGAATAGTGGGAGTGCTTCAGTTTCCTCACCTATAAAATAGGGAAATGTTTTTTCCCCCTAAGAATGGAAAAGGATGACATTGGATAGATAAGGCACATTCACTGGCTCTCTTTTTGGGCACACGGTTTGCTTGGATTTCCCTGTGCACTTGAGTTCGGGTCTGGCCGTGTGGCTTGATTTGGCCAACGACACATGCATGAGGTGATGTGCTCGCCTCCAATCAGAAGCTGTGAGAGCTCAAGAGCCCACGTCCCCCCACTTCCTCAGCCTCGGGGACTGGGGAGACCGCAGCTCAAAGCCCCCTGGCCGACCCGCGCACGGCCTCCGTTGTTTTGGACGATTACAACCTCACGATTGCACGTGACTGTGCAGCATGTGATTGTTGACTGTGTTTCGCAGGCTGAAGGTTGTCTGGAAGCACATGCCGTATCCTTGTTAGGTTTGCTTTCCACAGCGGTACGGGTGCGCGCTTCCAAAAACACCCGAGTGAATTCTAGGACCCGGCGAATCACATACAGGGGCCGGCAGAGGTCGTGCCGTAACGTGTGCCTGCGGGGGACCCGGCTGAGGTGTTCCGGGGCAGAACCGGCACCAGGTGGGTGAGCCCGTGCGCTGACCCGTGCCCTCTTCTCGCCCAAGCAGGACATGGAGATTCTGAACACGGCCGTGCTCACCGGGAAGGTGGTGTCGGTGCCCATCAAGGTCGTGGCTGTTCAGGAGGATGGGTCTGTGGTGGACGTGTCCGAGTCTGTGGAATGCCGGTCTGTGGATGAAGACATCATTAAGGTACCACCTGTCCCGTCTGGGGGTCCCATCCGGGGGTCCCGTCCGGGGGTCTGGCTCTGATTGAGCAGCATCCCAGGCTCCGAGGGGCTGCAGTTGGGATGCCCACCATAAGGAGTGCGCGATATAGCACAGACGTGCCTGGGACCCGGGGCAGCCGTCTGGGGGTGCCACCTCCCCCCCAGCCCCCCTGGAATGGGGGCCCAGCCTTTCACCTGGAGTGGAAGTAACTCTCCTCCCATCTCGTTTTCTCCCTGGACACCATTTCCCCACCTGTCGTGCTCTGCACGCCGTTTTTTTAGGGATCGCGTCCGCTCCAAGTGACGCTAGTGACTCAACATGTTCTCTTGAGATGCCTGCTCTCTTGTTCAAGCTCACGTGCGCCTTGAGCCTCATGCTAAGACCGTGCGATCCATGAGCTCGACGCACTGCTTTGTTTTGTTTTTTCCTGTTAATACAGATTAAAATGAGTGACTTCTAAGTTAGAAGACATTGGGCGTGTCGCGTGCCACCTGATGTGAGTGGTACCCGTGGGATACAGCTCACGGTTTGGGAAATCGGGCCAGGCGACATGTCTGCTGTGGTCTCCGTCCCGTAATTAGCTGAATTTATGACCCCATGTTCGGCCAGGAACCCGGCCCTGGTTTCTCTCGTGTCCTTGGCAGGGGTCTGTTGGAATCACCAGACGTAGAGTTCCTGCCTGTTGTTTGTAGCAGACTGGCTGGCAGTTTCCTTGTGTAGCTGAGACCTCGGGGACACAGGACTTAAATCTTCAGGACTGTTGTCGCTAAGAGAGCCCGCGGGTCCTGTCCATTCATTCATCAGACAAATACAGCAACACTGAGAGCTCTGTCCTCCCACGTCCCACTTCTCTGGTTTGGAGGCTGGAGGAACTGGGTCCGCGTGGATTCCCGTGACCTCTCTGTGCTGTTGAGGGGGCCCTTGTCCTCGCTGGCCTGCCCCTCCGTGTGACAACAGCTGAGGTCTCTCTCTGCACCAAGACTTGCAGATCCTATGACGCGGGTATGGGTTGAGGCAGCGGCAGGCTCCGTGGTGGCCACGCCGGCCCCGAGATTCGCACGCACTGGGGAGGCCTGGACCATCAGCTGGGGCAGGTGGGCCCTGGGCTGATGGTTTCAGGGACACAGAGAAATGGGACACTCCAGCTGGGGCCCATGGTGGGAACTGGACCGACCTTTGCAACCAAAAATTGATAAAGATGGGGAAGCCGGGAGGGCTCAGCAGGTTAAGCGCTCGCTTTGCAGCCCCGGGGACCGATGATCAAATCCCAGCCCCGGCCCGTGTGGACCCATATGCTGAACTGGGGTGCACTTCCCATGCCGGAGGCCCCCAGTTTAGTTCTTGCCCTGCATGGACCCCGCCCACCTGTGTGGAACGAAATCATGTCAAAAACGGATGACGTACAACTATGGAGACTGCTCTGAGCCCTCCCCCTTCTCTCTCTCTCACCTTCTCTCAAAACAATAAAATGAATCTTAAAAGAAAAAGAGGGAAGCCGGGATGGCGCAGTGGGTTAGGCGCTCACTTTGCAGCCCCGGGGACCGAGGATCGAATCCTGGCCCCGGCCTGTGTGGACCCATGTGCTGAACTGGGGAGTGCCCCCAGTTCAGTTCTCACCTGGGCGAGACCCTGGCCCAGTTCCTGCCCTGTGCAGCCCCAAGCCCACCTGTGGAGTGAAACCATGTGGAAAAACCGATGATGTGCAACTATGAAGACCATTCTGGGCCCTCCCCTTCTCTCTGTCTCTGTCTCTCTATCTCCCTCTCTGTCAAAAACAATAAATAAATCTTTAAAAAAAGAAAAAGAATGCTGAGACCAAGATGCCAAACCCAACCCGTTAAACTACGTTCCAGTGTTTCACTGTGACTTTGTCTCTAATTAGTGCCTAAGGTCGCCTTTTGGTGCAGGGGCCCCCGTTCTGCATGTCTCCCTGCCTCCTCCATCCTCTCGCTGATGCGTCTCAGGGTTCCCCCTGCCCCCAGGTCTCCAACCGCTGCGACTTGGTCTTCGTGAACGGGAAGGAGGTGAAGGGCCTGGTGGACGCGGCTGTGAACTTCAGCTACCAGCACTACACCTCCTCCCTGCACGTCACCGTGTGGGCGCCCCGGCTGCCCCTGCAGATCGAGGTCTCCGACACGGAGCTGAGCCAGATCAAGGGCTGGAGGGTCCCTGTGGCGGCCAGTAAGAGGTGAGGAGCGAGCGGGCCGGGGCTCCCAGAGACGGGGCCGGGGGTCCCGGGCGTGGTGGGTGGCCGGGGGCACCGAGCAGCTGAGCAGACCCTCCCCGTGACAGACTGTGACGTGCACGTGGTGTGTGCGTGTTGCAGGCCCACGCGGGACAGCGAGGATGAGGACGAGGACCGGCGGGGCCGGGGCTGCGCCCTGCAGTACCAGCACGCCACCGTGCGCGTCCTCACCCAGTTCGTGGCCGAAGCGCCCGGCCTGGGGCGCCTCAGCCACCTGCTCGGTCCTGACTGGCAGCTGGACGTCACCGACCTGGTGGCCGACTTCATGCAGGTGGAGGAACCCAAGGTCGCCCAGCTGCAGGCCCGCGGCCGAGCGCTGGTGGGGCGGGAGCCCGGCATCACCACCGTGCAGGTACCCCGGCCTCGCCTGGGACAGACTTAGTAGCCCCAGTGGGCGGGGACCCCGGTTTTAGTCACCTAACGACTCTGATTTGTGTGCGTTAGAGAGATTTCGGGAAAAACCCCCCCCCCACACACACCGATCCCCTAACGGGCCACAGCTAAGTTGAACGCACAGGGTGAGCGGTTCTGTCCCGGGATGACGGCCGGCTGTTTGTATCTCGCTAACTCCAAGGCGCCAGCGCCCGTGGGAGCTGGTCTCACCTTCCTCACCATGAGGCCTGACCCTGTAGCTGCTGTGTAAAGCGTGTTCCAAAATTCATGCAAGAAGTCATTTGGATAGAAAACTGGGTTTATCATGAAAAATGGCACATTTTCATGGCTCACCAATGAAAACGCGTTGTTCGTTCGCAGAGCGCTCCGTTTTTAATAACCCTGACCTGTCAGCTGTCACGCTGTTTTTTTTTCGTTGGCAACACTTGACCGCACAAATGACGCAAAATTTAAATCGTGCGTTAATTTTGGGGACACCCTTTACCTTCCGTCATGGGCACGGCTGTTTTTTACACATACAACCTGTCTTTCCACTAAAGATAACACAGAAGCCCACAGTTTTTAAGGGCTCCCCATTTTATTCTAGAAGAGGGGGAACGATTTTCTAGCCCATCCTGATGGGCGGATGGTGCCGACGCATTGCAGTGTGTCTTTTAGCAGAAATCTTAGACGTGGCCGCTCAGACTTATCTCGTCATTTGGGAGTCGACACCATTCATGGGACTGCGCCGGATGGAGTGTCCCACTTTGTGTTAGTTTCCTGTGGCTCCATCACTGCACACATCGCAGCTTAGAGCGCCGCTGACCTGTTCTCGGCATCCTGTGGGTCCGGGGTCCGGGGCGGGGGGCTGGGCTCTGGGCTCAGAGCATCCGGAGGCTGAGATCTGGCTGGGGGCTGGCTGGGCACATGCGGGCACTTTGGGGGAAGGCTGAGCTTCCAAACCCGTGTTGTTGGCAGAACGCAGTCCCCTGTGGTGGGAAGCGGAGCGTGGCAGGTGCCCGAGTTGTCCCTCTTGCTTTCAAGGTACTCTCGCCTCTGTCTGACTCCATCCTGGCAGAGAAGACGGTGATTGTGCTGGACGACCGTGTCACCATTGCCGACCTGGGCGTGCAGCTGGTGGCCGGCCTGTCCCTGTCCTTGCGGCCTCACCGGGCGGACAGGAGAGCCATTGTCTCGACAGTGGTGGCCCAGGACATCCTGCAAGCCCCCCAGCAGGTAAGAGGTCAGCGGAGACCCCGTCTTCTGTCTCTCAGCCGACGCAGGGGCCAGGAAGCCCAGGCCGGGCACGCCGGGAGCTGCTCAGACGGGTGAAATGGAGATGCGTGCTCTCGTTCTGCGTGTGTGTTGGGCTTACGCTTGCGGATCTGAGGGTGCCCGGCAGTAACGTCAGGCTCTGGCTTCCTCTCTCCTAGGAGGCGGTTGTCAGCTCTTGGATTTTGTTCAGCGACGGCTCGGTGACGCCCTTGGACATCTACGACCCCGAGGACTTCGCCGTGTCTGTCTCGTCGTTGGATGAAATGGTGGTGTCTGTCCAGGCCAGCCTCCCGCCCCAGCGGCCCGTGGTGGTGGCCCAGGGTGAAGGTCAGGGGCCCTTGATCAAGGTCGAGATGATGATCGGCGGGCCCTGTCAGAAGACCAAGCGGAAGAGTGTTCTTGCCATGGGAAAAGGGAACGTCAGGGTCAGGTTCCTGCCCAACGCCGATGAGTACCCGGCAGGCGCCAACCACATCGCGGGCGTGAGCCGGGCGTACAGAGACCACCTCAGCAACTCCCTGCAGTGGGAGGGCAGCCAGGAGCGCGCGGTGCAGGACTGGATGCCCCGGGGCGCTCCCGCTGGCCACAACGGAGGGGCCGACAGAAGCACCAGCCCCCAGCCCCCCGGGGACAGAAAGGACCAGACGTTAGTGCGGAGTGCGGCTCCCGACACCTTCACGAGCTTCCCCGCCCCGGGGCAGGTCCCAGACTCCGACAGTCCCAGCGACCTCACGGTGGCCTCCAGGGGCCTCACCGACCTCGAGATCGGCATGTACGCCCTGCTGGGCGTCTTCTGCCTGGCCATCCTGGTCTTCCTCACCAACTGCGTGGCGTTTGCCTGGAAGTACCGGCATAAGAGTCTCGCCGTGAGCGAGCAGGGCGCCCTCCCACACTCCCACGACTGGGTCTGGCTGGGGAATGAGGTGGAGCTCCTGGAGAATCCCGTGGACATCACACTGCCGTCCGAGGAGTGCGCGGCTGGGCCGGACCGGGAGCTGCAGTTCGAGGAGCGGAACTTCCTCCTGAACGGCGGCCAGAAGGCCTTCCCCGGCCAGCTCCGCGGGCCCGCCGACTACGGCTATGAGAAGGAGCGGAGCCGCGCGCCCGCCACGCCCTCAGGCCCCAAGAGGAAGCGGGTCAAGTTCACGTCCTACACCACCATCCTCCCCGAGGACGGCGGCCCCTACACCGACTCCATCCTGTTCGACAGCGACGACGGCATTAAGTGGGTCTGTCAGGACATGGAGCTTGGGGGCTCGCAGGACTTCCGAGACTACCTGGAGCACCTGCAGGACCCGATGTAGACTCCTCTCTTACGTTTGTATTCACCTTTATGCCTTCTGTTTTTTGCAACGGCGGGGCCCTGAGCTTGGTCAGCCATGGGGGGTGACCCAACGAAGTGGTCCAGTGGGGTCCTGGGGTGCCGAGCTGTCGGGGGAGCCGGGTCGCTGGGGTGTGAGCTGGGAAGTTCTCCGTGTAGGTTCCGGAGCAGGCGGGGACCACCGCTGACCTGCGACTAGCTCAGCTCAGCTCTAAGAAGGCAGAACCCCACAGATGTGGTGGGTCCTCTTGCGACCAAGAGCCACGTGGGATCGGAAGAGACGCGGTTGTTGGTTTTTCTAATTCTAGACCCTTTAAAGCACAGTGTCTCTGGCCCTTTGGCCTGAGATGGGACATCCGTGGAAGACGCTGAATGTAGCTGCTCCCTCGTTTTGCACACGTTTGCTCCCGCGCCTGGTTTCTCTGACCTTGGACGGTCTTTTCTGTTGACACACGGAGAAAAGAAATCCTGGGCTGTTCTCTGAGATCTGCTTGATGCCCGTGGGTCGTAGGCTCGCCACGCCATTTCCTGTTTGATGCTCCGTGTCCTGGCATTTACGCCTCCCCATCTAGGGGGGCTTCCAAGACGCTCACCCCCACTCGTCCTTCCTCCTTGTCGTTGACCCTCCTTGTATCAGACGGGGACAGGGATCCCACCTAGCGCACAGATGAGCTGTGAGGACGTGCCGTGACTGTCCCGTTTCCTGCGTAACCCAAACACTGTGGAGGACAGTTGTGACCCACGAACATGTGTTTTATCTTCCGTGTGTTGCAGATTCCCGGGGAACTCTTGGAGTTCATTTCTGGGGGAGGGGGGAGTGGGCGCAAAAAAAGACTTCAAAATGGTTGTACTATACCAGTACTCTGTGATCAACACAATTTATTATCCAGACTAAAATCTCAACGTATTAGTGGGTGTACACAGAAAGGAGATGGCGTAGAGCATTCCTTCAGCTCACATGTTCCATTTTAGGAGAACAAAACATTTTTTTAAAGTAGAACGTTTCAACTTAGCAATATGTAGAAATCTATCCATAAAATAATCCCCCACCCCCGGCCCCCCCAAAATATCCTCAGTGGTGGCCAAGCAGAGAGAACGTCCATACAGGGTGTGCGCTGATGGAGGAAGGCAGTGGGCTTCCCTGAAATTCTCAGAAATAAGCGACTGTTTGAGACTCTTGAGGAACCACAGCTATTGGAAAATCAACGTGGCGAGAGAGGGGAGTGGGGGGGAAGCATGATTCCTGCATAATTTTTAAATAAAAAGTGTGTTTTTTTTCCAAAGAGCAACATGAATGGTCTGAGGCAAAGCAAGAATCTGAGATTTGGAAACCATGACAACGTTTCTGTTACGATGCCAGAGCTGGAATAATCGGGCGCTGGACCAGCGTCCCGGAGCGGTTGGCGTCTTGGAAGCAGAAACGTAAAGGCCCGGAGGACCTGAGGGGGTAACTGCAGGCATTTCCTGGACACCAAACAGCCGGCGGCCCAGCTACTCACGGCGGCGGCGGCGGCCGGTCCCTCACAGGCCTCTGTGTGAGGATGGTGACCGCCCAGTCTCGCCTGTGCCTCCCGCCCGAGCATCCCCAGGGCCCACGTGACCCGGGGCGCCACCCCACGTCCCCACGTGGCCGCTGAGCTTGTGTTTACGATGAAGCTGGTGAAGGTCTGGAAGCCTTTCCGTGTGAGCGGCAAATGTAGACCGGAGACCCAGGCGGGGAGGCTGAGCGAGGGCCCCGCGCCCAGGGAAGCCGGCCCGAAATGTGCACCTCGTTTCGGAAACCGGGGGCCTCAGCTGACATGGGGGTGGGTCTCTATCTCACAAGCAGCTGCCCCTCCCCCCGGTCAAGTGAGACCCTTTGGGTGGGGGGGTGTATTCAGGGGGGGATAATGAAGTCACTGTTGTCACATCAAGGAGCCCAATTAACGAGTTTCCTGTGATCCGAGTGCTCAGCGTGGCCCAGGAGCAAATGGGGGGCCTTGACGTGGCCCAGAAGCAAATGGGGGGCTCAGCGTGGCCCAGAAGCAAATGGGCTCGGCGTTGTCCAGGAGCAAATGGGGGGCTTGGCATTGTCCAGGAGCAAATGGGGGGCTCAACGTGGACCATGGAGCAGACGGAGGGGCTCGACGTGGCCCAGGGAATATACAGGGGGCTCGGGGGGCAGTGCCGGGGCTCCTCGCAGAGCGGGGAGCTGGACTTCGTTCTGGGGGGCCCTGTGGATGAGCAGAGTCACCCCGAGGGTGTGGGCTCCGTGCTGTCACCTGCGTTGGTTGTGCTGAGACTCAGTCTCAGTACAAAGTAAATGTCCAACACAAGGTCACGGATGAGGGGTCCCCGTGCCGTGCAGCACACACGTGCATACGCACGCTCACATCTGTGTACTCGTGCACTGTGCACACGTGGGTGTGAAGTGTGAGGAGCCGGAGCGCACAGCGCTGAGTGGGGGTCAGCAGTGGTGGTTGGCTGGCGTGGGCTCGGTTCCGCTTCCCAGAACTTCCTTGGAGGTCGCTCTCCACTAAATGTTTCCCCGCGGACCAGAAACCACGGGAGTTCTATCTGCTTCTCCGACTGGATGTGAGACAAGCAGGGGCCCTAACTGCTCCAACGGTGATGCAGGGAGTGACGTGACTCGTTAAGCCTTGAGATACAGTTTTCGGAGGCTGAGCGTCGGCCTGGATTTCCCGGGGGTTTCGGGCCGAGGGACCCAAATGGTCGGTGACTGGAACCTGGAAGAAACAGCCTTGACAAGCCCTTTTGTTCCCCCGCAGGACAGAGAGTCCTGGTATGGACGCCAACTGGCTGCTGTGGGGACACCAGGCCGTGGACCTTGTGGGTCATACAGGGATCGGGGGGGTTGAGCTGCTCCATGGGCCCCAGGTGACCGACGACCTTGCCGCTGTGACCCCGTGGCCCCCCACGGCCCAGGTGTGCCGCTGTCCGGCCGGTGCAGGAAGGAACTGGAGTTCACACGCACGCAGTGTGGCGTGTGCAGGAGAGCAGAAGATAGGACTCTAGAAACTTCCATCAGGAGAACGTCTCCGTGGGTCCCAAGAGCAGGAGCCCCGACTAGGTGGCCGCACCCGGGTTCTCGGGGTTCCCAGATGCTGACTGTCCACACCGGGGCCGAGAGTATCTGCCTGCAAACACCCATGCAGGGGAGAACGTGGACTCCAGTTCGCACCGTCAGCATGTCGCGAGGCGAGGTATGGGGCCGCTTGCTGAATGTTAAGGTTTAGGGAGGCCGGCTGGGCGCGTGGGGATTGGCATTCCCGCCCCCCTGCGTGTTTCTTACTGGAATCGTCTGCAACACGGTCTCGAGTCTCCATGCTCATCGGAGCTTCCAAACCCAGCGGCCGTCCCTCTGTGACTATCGCTCCTGCCACAGCGCCCACTCCCACCTGCAGAGGCAGCACTGGGTGCAGGAGCATCTATGCTCAAGCGGGAGAGCAGACGTTCTTGTACGTCTCGTAGGCCCTGGGGCCCTGAGGGGTGGATCGGAATAAACACCTTTTAAAATAAAAGCATGCGCACCTGTAGCTTTGACGTGTACGACACCCCACGCAGCATCTCACCTGACGGCAGGCAGACACGGGCCCGACACCCGCGAGGGGCCCCGCTCGTGTTGGGCTTGCGGATGGAATTGCCAGAACGTTTCGTTCTCACTTCTGCGTTACTTTTGGATCTTTTATATTTCCCTTTTCCTTTTTTTTTTTTTTAATTATTTTTTCTGGAAATATTTCAGAAATAAAGTGACTTCATTTTCCAGCATAAAGGTCTACCTAACTAACCACAGGGTAACACGTCATTTTTAACATGGAAATAAACATTTAAACCTTCTCGGCTCGTCTCGTTCTTTTACCCGCATAGTTTCCTGTTCATTTTAGCATCGCGGTGACTTGACGCTATTCTTTTTTTAGCCAGAGATTCTAACCCCTATAATTAATACCTTAGTATGACAATCAATGGGAACCCCAAGAAAACACCTCTCAGAAGTTGCCAGCAACGTGCACCTTTGGTGAACGTGTTGTTGGTGTCCCGAGTGGCTGGGGGACATGTCCTCCCCGACTGCTCAGAGGCAGGGCCTGCGTCTCTTGTCCCAGCCCAGTGCTGATGGGCGCAGATGGCCGGATCGCTGTGTCCTTCCTGTGTCTATATTTGGTGCAGGGGCTTGAACAGGGCTGAGGGACAGGAGAAAATCACAGCCTGTCGGGCTTGTCTGGCCCCTGTCACATTGCTGCCACTTCCCCTGAGTCAGCTACCTGTGGTCAGTAGCCGACCTTTGTCGTAAAATGTGAGACACCGAATAGACCAGAAACAAAAAGTGAAGAAACAAACAGAAGCCAGTTGTGCCTGAATGTACAAAATCAAAGTATCACTAGCTTCCTGGCAACAATAATTCCTTATGGCACCTTTGCTTTTCAAAAGGAAGGGACTGTTCCCTACACAGCTGTTTCTGCCTCGGTGGTTTCTATGGCGCCTTCATGTGGGAATGATGAGGTGATGGTGGTGGTGAGGATGGTGATGATGATGACGATGACGATAATGACGATGATGGTGATGATGGTGAGGATGGTGATGATGATGATGATGATGGTGATGATGGTGATGGTGATGGTGATGATGGTGATGGTGATGATGATGATGATGATGATGGTGATGGTGATGATGGTGATGATGGTGATGATGATGGTGGTGATGGTGATGATGGTGATGATGGTGATGATGATGGTGGTGATGATGGTGATGATGGTGGTGATGAAGATGATGGTGATGATGATGATGGTGATGATGGTGATGATGATTGAATGATGGTGATGATGGTGATGATGGTGATGGTGATGATGATGATGATGATGGTGATGGTGATGATGGTGATGATGGTGGTGATGATGGTGGTGATGGTGGTGGTGATGATGATGACGATAATGACGATGGTGATGATGGTGAGGATGATGATGATGGTGAGGATGGTGATGATGGTGATGATGGCGATGGTGATGATGGTGATGGTGATGATGATGATGATGGTGATGGTGATGATGGTGAAGATGGTGATGATGATGATAGTGATGATGATGATGGTGAGGATGGTGATGATGATAGTGATGGTGATGATGATGATGATGATGATGGTGATGGTGATGGTGATGATGGTGGTGATGATGATGGTGATGATGATGATGGTGGTGATGATGATGATGATGATGATGATGGTGATGATGGTGGTGATGATGGTGATGATGGCGATGATGGTGGTGATGATGGTGATGGTGATGATGGTGATGATGGCGATGATGGTGGTGATGATGGTGATGGTGATGATGGTGGTGGTGGTGGTGATTGATGGTAGCTGCTGAGGTGGGTTGGATTATTTGCTTCCTCTCAGCAGGCAGTGTATATACTCCACTCTGTTGCCTTTAGTCAGGTGAGAGTGCCTGGCGGTGAAGGTAAACTTGGCAAGGGAACAATCAGCAAAGACCCACTGGATGGGTTGGCCTCTGAGTGTGGACCTAAGCGAAGTGAGTGGGTCGACCATGGGATATTGGGGGGATGGGGGGGCCCAGAGAGAGGAACAGCAACTGCACAAGCCCTGAGTGGGGAGCATGTCTCATGTGCTCAGGGTATAGCAACATGACCAGAGTCATGGCCACAAGGTCACTGGATTATGCAGCGTCTAGTAGCCATGGCGGCTTAGGCCATGCAGGAGGGGGCAGGTGGCAGGAATAGCAAGCGTCACTTCTGTTCCCAGCCCGTTGGGCTCACAGGCTTACTCATATGATCCCACCCAAACGAGGGGTGAGAGTTACAGTCCTGTCCTGTTTAGGGCACGGAGTAACCTGGAGTATTTGGTACGTGGCCCTAACGGCTGCTGTCATCATTCTTAGGCTTTGATGTGAGCACACGTGCAATTACTGATCAAAGCGCCCAGTCAGAACGCTTCCCATTCTAGCCCGGGGACTTTACAGCCAGGTCACCATCTCCAGCGTTCCTGCCGTGATTGGTGTTGAACTTCGGGGAGTTTTGAAGCAATTTTTATTCTGTGGACTGATTGAGCTGCAGAGAGGGTGAAGAGATCAAAGCTGCCGGATGGGCGGGGGCTGGTCTGGGCCCACCTTGTCTGGCTGCCCTTCTGTTCTGTGTCGTGTGTCTCTCCAATGCTGAGCAGGCTTTGATGCAGAAAACACATTAGATCATTGCTTCCCCACAACCGGATGCTCAAACCAACAGCCTATGCTTCACACAGAAACAGTAACGGTGGCTTCTTTACACACAAAATGTATTCTGAATAGTGGGCTAGGTTTATAATTATTGGATGTCAGAAGATAATGAAATTAATATTTTCCACATCATGCTCTGTTTAAACGACAGGTAAGCTTTGGGGTGGACTAGGAAGGAGCACATTGTTTTATTCTGCTGGGTAAATACTCGTTGGACTGGGCGGGCAACTTGTAATTGGGGGTGGGGGGGAGTCAGATTTTATTTATTTTTTTTTAAGATTTATTTTATTGTTTTTGACAGAGACAGAGAGACAGAGAGGAGGGGGAGGGCCCAGAACAGTCTCCACAGTTGTACGTTATCAGCCTTCAACATGCTTTCCTTCCACACAGGTGGGCGGGGGCTACGCAGGGCAGGAAATGGGCTGGGGGCCTCCCCTGTGAGAAGCTCACCCCAGTTCAGCATATGGATCCATATGGGCTGGGGCCAGGATTCAATCCTCAATCCCCGGGGCTGCAAAGCGAGTGCTTAACCAGCTGAGCCATCCCGGCTTCCCCAAGAGATTCACTGGCACCTGTAGCTTTTGCTCCTGGTGTGCCTGAAGCCACCTGGGAGGGATCCTTCACCCCCAGCCCCCCACCCAGGTGTCTCCCTGTGCAGGTAGGTTGTTGGAGCAGCTGAGAACACTCTGCTTGGCTCAGGGTTAAGGTCTAATTCTGGAAAATTGGATTAAGGGCTCGATCTAATCACAAACAAACAACGGAATGTGGTTCGGGCTGATTAGCCTTGCAAAGCCATTGTTTGGCTTAAAGGAAAGCACACATTTCTCTGCAGGGGTACAGCTGTGTGAGTGTCACCGGTCCCGAAGGCCACCTGCAGGCGCAGGAACTCACTGAATTCCATGCCAACCCCGTGACCTGGGCATGGTGGTCATCTCGCACTTCGGGGCTGGGGGGCACCTGCAGCCCTGGGAGGTGACTTCCTGACCCCAGGTCGCCCAGGGAAGAGAACCGAGGTCCCCAATCAGGGATGCCTGTGTGCAGGGCAGCCGGAGAGGCGACCGTGCAAAGATCCCTGGACTAACTGCAACACGCTCTTCATCCTTCTGAAAGCAACGTGCACCCTCGGGATTTGTAAGAGGCGGGGGTCTCTTCTCCCCGGGGCACCTGGGAAAGCCTTCCTCCAGCCCCGCCCACCAAGCCCAGGGTCCCCAGCTCCCTCGGGCCCTGTGCGCAGGCGCGCCCTCTAGCGCGGGCGGGCGGGAGTGCAGCGCGCAGTCCCGGGTCTTGCAGGCCGTTCACCTGGGCGAGCAGCGTCCGGATGCGAACTCAGCCCATCAATCAACCCGGCTCAGCCTTCCCGGCAGCCTTTGCCCCGCTCCTCACCCTCTCCTTCTGTTCTCCGGGAAGGAATGAGGGAGGAAGGGAGGAAAGAAGAAGGAGGAGGAAGGAAGAAGGAAGGAAAGCCAACACGGAGTTGCCAGGTAGGTGGTGTGTTTCCAATATTCACGTTTGAAACCGTAAATGCTTTTAAGTTGCAAAAGGTGTAACAAGTGATTCCCAGGACGCTCCCGGGGTCCGGGAAGAGCGTTTCCCTAGCTGCACCTGGGGCTGCAGGTGGATGTGCCCTGAAGGGTGATGAAGGCGTAGACAGGGCCAGTATGACTGTGTCACTGGGTGCACAGGGTCCTTTGGTGGTGACGTGGAGAGGCCCACGCTGATGGCTGTTAGGCCAGGGTGAAGGGCGTGAGGCCGAGAGTGCGGGCGGGGAGGCCCAGGCGACCAGGACGAAGCTGGCGCGGTGGCTTTGGGCGCTGGCTCCCAGGGCTGCATGTGAGTGGCCGTGGCTGTCCTCGGGCCCGGAGGCCCTGTGGCTGCTTCCCGCCTGCTTGCTGGCATCTGCCGGCTGCTCTGCTCTGGGTACTGGGGACCGTCGGGGGCCCCATCCCTCCACTGCTTGCCCGCGAGGTGCAGAGCTAGACACCGGAGGCCGCGGCCGGCTTAGCCCAAAGGGGGACGTGCTCGGGACCCCAGACCCCACGCCAGCCCGGAAAGAGCACGTTTACTATGTTTCGTTGGAATGTGGAAGCTGGGACTTGGGAGACGTGAGAGACAGAATGTTGGGGCGACCGATGGAGAGACGGGAAGAAAGTGGGACCAGCCCTGGACGGGGGGGTCCTCCCGCTTCCCTGGGTGGTGCTGGCGGGACCCCTGGTCTTGGTAGTGCTCGACCAGGCGGTTTCTCCATGTGGTTATTATCCTCCCGTGATCATTACTGGAAACACCCGGTGCGGAACGCGACCCTGTGGGCAGAGCCTGGCTTGATTACCTTCTGTTCGTTTCATTCACGCATCACGGGTTAACGTGGATGCAGAAGCACAGAGGAGTGTGCAGGCGTTGGGGACGGGGAGCCAGCCATGGCCCCGTGTCCTGTCGGGAACATGCTGGAATGTGGCTCACGTCCCTGCCGGCTGCTTTCCCTTCGGCCGCCTGGCGTTCGCGTCACGGGTCTGAGGCTCAGCCCGCGCCCTCCCGTGTGTGGTGTGTGCTTCTCACCCCAGTACATCCCCCTTTTCTGTCTCAGGGACCCTGCCTCTCTGCAGTTCTGAACCCGCCCCCTGGTTTTTATTTAAATGGTTTCTACCCTCTACTCCCCCTCCCTCGAGATTATAGCAAAGCCAGCTGCAGACACCGGACAGTCTCATTTGTAAATATTTCAGCGTCTCTAGAAGGTTGGGATGCGTTTCTAACAGTGTCTGCCCCAAGTTCGGTGACACCCGTGAGTGTCCAGCTGCACCCAGACTTCCCGGGTCCTATCGCATCTCCGCGTTCTCCTGCCATTCCTGTTTCTTTGGGTGGCACTTTGCAATCCCCTGGGCGATGCCCCTGTTTCCTGCAGGTTGGATTTGGTCGCCTCCACGTTAAGTGTGCCCCGGTCCACAGTGGGTACCATGGGTCAAGTTCACTGAGGGGCAGAATTACGCGGCTGCTCCTCAGCCCTTTCCGTCTGACGGCGTTTGTTCACGCGTCTTCTGCTACAGACGCCAGCCACGACATCACTTCCTAGCGCTCGGGGCTTCGCTTTGTTACTACTATTGCATTTACTGCGTTTACGCTGTACCTTTGCACTGGTCTATTTCCTTTCATTATTTTTTAAGGTATATTTGTCAGCTTTTGGAGTTGATGTGATCTTTGCTTCATTTTAATCGTTGGAAGGTTTTTTATTGTTTTTTTTTAAAAATTTTTTCCACGCTCCAGCATGGTTCTAGTAGCTTTGGGGCTATGGGATCTTTTAAGGTTTGGCAAAATTGTCCTGTTGGTTTTAAAATAAGTGAGTTACATTTGCTGAAAGAGACGTATCCTAAAAGCCTCGGTGTCGTGGTGTTCATGGAAGGCAGGCCATTGGGACAGCAGTGACCTTTGTCACATAATCACGACGAGCAGAAATGAACTGGCCCGGGGCCGAGCCTGTCCCCACGATGCCACCACTCAGGTCTAATCTGCTTCTCCCTCTGACGGTCCCCAAGACCCTGTCCGCTCCCGGCCCCCAGTGTCCTGCAGCTGGGCTGCAGGAAGGAGCCGCTGGTGGGCCCGTGGAATCGACCGGCTTCCAAACCGGAGGGGACAGTGACTCGGAGTGTCTGGGCTGGTCAGGGACACCTCTCCGAGGCGAGGAGGAGCCCGCCGGGGGCAAGACGGGGTCTCGGGAGGGCGGTGCTGGGCGCTTGGGGCCAAGGGTCCCGGTAATTCAGCATCGCCCTGTGCCAATGCGGGGATGCCCCGGCTGGAGGACCGGCTAGGGCTGTTGTCAGGGGTGCAAACAGAAGAAACCGGTGTTCTCCCTGGATGTGTGCACCTTCCCACACGCAGCCCTGCGGGCTTACGCAAAGCCCATCAGCTCACCCCGACAAGGAGGTAGTGGGCTCTGGGGCTGGGAGGGGGATTCGGATACCGTATCCTGTCCCGAAGCTACAGGGTCCAGCCGCAGCCTGGCGCTGACCCACCGCCCATTGAGTGTGACAGAAGCCAGAGGCGGGGCCCCCACGGCGTTCGTTGCCGCGAGCGCTCTCGGGAAGTTTGGGAGCCGGTGCTGAAGTCGTTACGGTGGCATTTGGATGCTGTGCGCCTTGCGATTCATGTTATGGCTGAGCCTCTCCCAGATGAGGCACGAGACCCCCTTCTCAGGCATGCTGGGGGGCAGGGACCTCGTCGCGGGGGGAGCTTTGTTCTTAACTCTGTGTTGGAGGAGGCGCCCTCATCTGGGGCTCTGTGGCGGTGGGCTGGGGACCGTCAGAGGTTCTGGCCTGGGGTTGGCCACGCCCTGCTTCCCAGCTATTTGGATCCTGCTCGATGCTGTGAAGCCATACCCGTGTCTAGACTCCGACCCATTTAATCTCCCTGAATCACATCCCCTCAGCTGGCCAGAGGGCCGCTGATGGACGCAACCTGAACTGTAATCGGGCAGCGGGCTCTGTGGGTGGGGGGCTGGCCCACGGGGAGGGGGCGGCTCATGCAGCGTCTGGGGCGTGATGCGGGCCTGGGCTGAGAAGAGGTGGCTCCTTCTGAACCGAAAAGCAATTATGCACAGTCACAGCCGGGGAGTGGGGCTTGGAGCCTGTCTGTGGGGTCACTGGCCAGGCTGACAAGGAAGTTCCACTTGAGTGTTTTCCTCGCAAGCTCCTGGCAGATGGTGGAGTGTGGGGGGCTGTGTCTCTGTTACTCAGCTTGGAGCCCTGTCCGCCAGGCCCCTGTCATTAAATTCCACGCCCTGCGGTTTGGCTGCGTCTGGCCGTATGTTCTCCTGGGAGCCACCCACCCCCAATCAGAGACAGAGACAGCGAGAAGGGGGAGGGCCCAGAGCCGTCTTCATAGTTGCACCCCATCCATTTTCAACATGGTTTCGTTCCACGCAGGTGGCCGGGGGCCGTGCAGGGCGGGAACTGGGCTGGGGGCCTCCTGTCAGGCCTGGCATTGGGGGTAGCGCTGGGGGTAGTGCTGGGGGCTTGCCGCTCTCATCTAGAAGACCCCAGAGCCGCGTATTGGCGGGGGTCACACACGTCCTGTGGGTTCTGCCGGGGGGCCAGAGGAGGGGGACATACCCGTTAAAGCAAGGCGGCCACAAGCCCTCCTCCCTCAGCCTCCCCGTCTTTGCTGACGCCCCTCTTGAAATGCTCTGCACCCTGCCCTCATCGCTGGCCGCCGCTCTCGTCCGGCTAAACACCCCCGATCGGCAGGGCCAGGCGCCACCATGGGGGCGTTTGCTTACAGAATTGGTGTACGTCTCGGCATTCCTGTCCATCGGCCCTGCATATCCCCCTTTTTTTCCCCACTTTCACATTGTAGGGAGGACGTTGAGAGACAAATTTTATAATTGTATTCATTTTAACGAGAAAGAGAAAACCCACCTTTCATGTCCTTAGTATTCTGATGTGAACGAGCCACGCCTGCCATGTTAACGTGGTTCAGAAGGAGGCTGCCCAGCCTGCTGCCTGTCTCATTACTTCTTTGGTTTCCCGGACTTTTGCGACTTCAGGAATCTTTTTAAACCACTACGGGATGGAGGGCACGGAGAATTCTCCCGATGTGCCCATCCGATCTTTGTCCTTTTGAAAATGCACAGTGAGCACTTTCAGCTCTTTTATCCAATGCTTCCTGTGATGTATTTTCCCGAAGAGTGAGGCGTCCACCCTCTGTTTCTATCAGCTCATTTCCTGAGACTGGAAATATCACACCCTGCATTAGAATACTGGGCCTTCGTTGCACATTAAAATATGATGGGCTGTCAAAAAAAAAAAAAATATCAGGGCTTTAAAAAATACATCACCTCCTTATAAATTCCAGTTTTCTAAAGTGGTATTTATTAAAAGAAATGAATACAGTTTTGCACTGGGTATTTGGATTATGTATTACTTTATAGTTTGATTTTTTTTTTTTTTTCCTTTTGGGACTTGAGCTGCAGGTAATATGTGTAGCAAGGAATTATTTAAAATATTGCCTCCCTTCCTGCATCTCATTCTTTTTGATGAATTTGTGAAATGAGAATAACTATGTAGACACTGTACAGGCACCTCATAGAAAGAGGAGGAAGAGATGGTGTGAGTAGAGTGATCACATTTAGAAAACTCAGGGCCCAGTTAAAATGAAACAAGACAAATAATAACGACGATAACCACAGCAATGTCTGAGACGAACTGATACCGAACATGCATACTTTGCGTGAAATTCAGATTTGATTGGATGTGTACACGTCACCGGAGGAAAGCGTAAGGGGAAGCAAAGAGTGACTCGACCGATTTCGCAGCCTTGGGGGTTCCCCGGGATTCGGGAGCACGAAATAACCTTGTGAGAATGAGGATAAAGCGAGTGTCGTAGAGCTGAGGGCATTTCCATTGCTGGCTCTCCTGGGGACGGGCTTGGAGACCCCGACACTGCGCAGAAGCACGCGGTCCTGACCCCGCCAGTGTGGGGTGGCAGTGACGTGTGGAAGGAGCGCGGATCTTGTCCCCACTTGGGATCAGTCGGGTCTCAGCCCGGGGCCCTGGCGTGCTGGAGCCCAGTTGTCACACGTGGAAATGGAATCGATGGCCCTCGGCTTGCCTATGTGTTAGAGATGTTGTGGGAGTTAGAAACGTGACCAAAGGCCGTCAGGGATGATGGTGACGTATGTATATCGTGTAGACTGTATGTTCCGCAGGCTCAGGACTAGATCTGTTGTGTTCATGGTGTTATTCCTACCTCCTAGCACCTAATTCATACAAAAAGTACTGTGGGACGGATGAATACTCGTATATACTTTGTTAAACTTAACCAGTCATACAGAATATAGGAATGCCCACTGGGTATGTGTCTGTGTGTGTGTGTCCACCTCCATGGCTGTGCCCAGACCAGTGCCCATTATCTTCAGCATTCACAGCTCAAGTGCTGGGCAGAACTTGTGCTTAGTAATCACTCTTACTGTTTGAAAAGTTTTAACACTACCATTTTATAAGGAAAGCGATGCTACCTGAGACGTGTATGGGGCGTAATTAGCCACAGGGGAGCTCATACCATCCTGAATCGCATATGCTCCCTCCAACAACCCAACAGACCAGATGCTGCCATTTCCTCCCAAGGAAATGAGGAAACTAGAGTTTCCCTAAGGACTTTTACTCCAAAGCCTCTCTGGTCACCCCTGAGGACTAATCAATATAAGGTCTTTCCATGGCATGTGAGTGGGGGGTGAGCAGGCCCGTTTTGCTTCGGCCCCCACTCCACAAGGGCCACATTGTTGTGGAAATTAATAACGGGGTTGGGAGGGCCTGTAGAGGAAGCTGTCCTACCCTGCCGCCCATCCAGAAGCAGGAGGGAAGATTTTCTCCTCCCCTGGCAACAGCCCAGCCAATGAGAGACCATCACAGCCCAGCCAATGAGAGACAATCACAACCCAGCCAATGAAAAGCCCCTACACTTCAAACTCCCAGTTTCCTCCAATGGACTGTTGGTTTATTAACAGCTCTTTCACCTTCCCTTTCCTCTATAAAAGAACTGTCCTCTCCTTTGTTCTCCGGACTTGACTGTGGTTTTGCCACAGCTCATGTGTCTGGAGTTGTAATTCTTTGCCATTCCTGAATATACTCATTTTGCTGGTAAAGTAACTAACCCATGTTTAAGGTCAGCATTGTCTTCAAGAAAGTCTGTGACATCACAGAAGAGTCCCACTGAAGGACGGGGAAGATGACGATGGTCACTGACCAGCTTTAAGCTTACTTCATCTCATTACCCCAGTGGGAATCTGCACTTGCTGTAAATTAACTTTTTTGTAAGTGCTGTAATTATCTTGTGACTAGTACCATTATGTCACAGTGTTTTTGCATGTGTTGACAGTATTTATTTAGAAAATGTCAACATTTACAATACTCCACAGTGTATGCCAACTT
The DNA here is from genome assembly GCA_004027555.1 of Craseonycteris thonglongyai. NCBI lineage: Eukaryota > Metazoa > Chordata > Mammalia > Chiroptera > Craseonycteridae > Craseonycteris > Craseonycteris thonglongyai. Next base: position 59,938 of record PVKE010000049.1, on the reverse strand, counting down.
GCGTTGGCATTTCTCTTAGAAAAGGAATAAAAGGGATTAGCCGTTGTGCTTCCCGCGTCCGCTGGGTCCTGATCTTGTAAACGAGTTGCTGCCTGCGTGGAAGAATCTGTGTAAACAAGTAGTTGTCAGTGAGACAGCAAGGGATGAATGTGATCGTGACCCATGTTCTTCCATCCTCTTGTAATTGCATCTCTGTCATCAGACCAACTCCAGAAACCCTGGGCAATCAACAAAGAGACTCCCCAACACCCCAAAAGACCTCATTTTCTCTGGGAGATGTGTCAAGTGAGGAGATTCCCAGGCCAGAGAGAACAATGGGAAGGCATGTACCCCACCTTTCCACACAGGTGACGTGGCCGATGACAAGGGCGGTGGTCGGGCCTCTACTTCAGGATCCTGTAGCTGTGACCTGGGGACGCGGCAGTCCCAGGGAGAGTAAAGAGACAGTGACAACCGCCAGCCCTGTGACTGGCTCCAGACACCGGCCCCCGTGTGCAGTTCACTCGGGCCATCGGCTGCCCCCTGGTTACTCCTTCGAACCTTTCAGTGACTCTTATGCGAAAATCAGTGCACGGTGTGGGCCCCATTTTAGCTGTTTTCCAGGGCAAGGAGCACCATTTCAAAGTAAATACAATGTTTCCTAGAACACGTTTCAGGAGCACAGAGCGAGCCCGAATAAGGACTTGGTTGAAAATCTGACTTTCAACAGCACTCTGACTCTTATCCTGTTCGGAAGGGTTTTGTTTCCTAATCCTAAAGCGTAAATTCTCTAAATTGTCCCACAGCTTCCAAGCATGGAGAGGCTTACCACGGTATTATGTTGTGAATTCAGATGGTTTTGGAGTAAAGCGTGTCCTGTATTGGCCCGCGTGGCTCTCAGTCACATGGTGGATGCGTCTCCCTGGATGGAATGTCCCGGCAGCCCGGGTTCTGTCTTGGAAAGGGGAGCGTTGGTTTTGGTGTCAAGTGCTTGCTGTACATCGTCTGTGGCTTTGACCAGCGGAAATGGCCGGGAGCCATTGACCTTCAAGGACATGCAGCGCCCCCTAGTGGGAGCCCAGGTACACCCCCCCCCACCACCAGCACCGACCACGCCTCCTCTGCCTCTGAGTGGTGTGAAGTGTGGTGACTCCAGTGGAATAAATAGAAGCTGTGTCCCATCACACCCAGCACCACACAGGTGCCCGGAGCTTCTGACGTCTGCCTGTCTGGAATCCTAACACCTTATGGCTTTTTGTGTTTCCCACACTCTGGTTATGTTTCTGATTCCGCCGGTTCCCCAAGTGTCGGGTTAGGTTTTCTCCTTATTAAAAGTGCCTCCGGCAAGGCCAGGGCCATCTGTATGGTGCACGGAAATGAGCTTAATCCACACTTACTGTTAAAGGGGGATCATTTTTTATTCAAACAAACGTGCACTTAAACAGGATTTAATACCTTGTAGTTAAGTCGATGAGGACCATGAATTATGGCTCATTTGCAAGGAGCAATGGGAAATTAGCCCCTGGGCCTGTTTCCAAAGTTGGGGTGAATTAATGACGGATCTGAGATCGACCAATACTATTTGACAAGCCTTTACAAAATGTTAGCTCTGCTGGTGATGCGCCACTTATGGTACCCACGTGGAGGAAATGGTAGTGCCGTGGATGAGTTCTCCTTGTGGAACGTCCGCAGACGGTCTACGAGGTAAGAGTGGGTGTAAGACTTCTCCTTGGTGACCGTTCCTATTCACGCTGTGGATGATGCTTGTAAGCGTTCATGCCCGAAAGCACTCTGACGTTCAAAAGGGAAAGAACAGCTTGCAAATAGTTCACACTCAGCGCACACCCAGGTGCTACATTGAAGTAGACAGAGTTTTGCGAGTCTTTGTCTTAAGTTAAATGTGCAGCTTTGCTATTTGAGACCGGGCGCGCCCACAAACCCGGAGACGCCAGGTACATGTGCCGCTTTGTTGCAAAGGGGCATCATCGACCGTTTACATAAAGCGGGGATGTATTTCTGTCCAAGTTGGTGTAGGTTTTCTTTCAACAATAAAAGTAGTGCATCGAAAAATTATTTTCTTGAAGGCTGAGTGTTAAAGACCGAGCGTCCTAGGAGAGTCCATGTTGCCCCCAGACGCTCTGGATGGTGTCTACTTGTGGTGGTGGTTTAGCCACGTCCTTGCTCTGTACACAGACAGTTACTACTGGGCTAGAGTGGTGCAGACTTCATTTCATGATGGACACGCCGACATCACCACCCAAGGTCCCAGGTGTTCGGCTCCGCCCTTCACTGTTGTCTGTTTCCTGAGATACAGAGGTGGGCATGCAGGAAGACAGACCATGCAGGGCATTTAAAAGCGAAAGTGCCAAGTGCTACTATGTCCTCAGGGACGGTCCTCTCCAACTTTCTATTTAAAGAACAGGGGAATTGGGACCCCCCTGCAGAGAGAGCCAATGTGTGGGGTATGTGCTCACCTTCCCCCCACGGTGACCGTGCTTGGAACTAGGGTCCCTGTAGATGTCATCGGTGAAGATGGGCCACACTGGACTAGGGTGGGGCCTGGCTCCAACCTGACTGGTGACCTTAAGGGAAATGCGGACGTAGAGACAGACACAGGGATAGGGAGTGTGTGCCATGTGAGCGTGACAGCCATGCTGTCGTAAGACAAGGAATGGGGGCGCCAGGGCGGGGTCTGGAGCGTACCCACACTGTGCCTTTGGCGGGAGCATGGCCCAGCTGACACCTTGACCCTGAACTCTGGCCTCCGGGGCTGTGAGGCGATATGGTCCTATTGTCTGAGGTGCTCAGTTGTGCCTTGTCCTTGAAGCCCCAGGCAGCTCGGACATGTGCTTGGGCCCACGCTGGCACATTTCCGGCCCCATCCGCCTGTGACAGGGATGCCTGCTGGGACTGTGCTGTGTGGGGGGCGGACGGGGGCAGGACACAGAGCTCAGGGCCTGGGATTGGATCTCAGGAATCCGCTCCATCAGTTCCCAGGGGCATCTTTATTTATTCTCATGGCGGCTCGATTGGGTTCGTTCAGTCACTTGTTCACTTCCCCGCAAGTGAAGCTGGGAGGCAGCCAGCACTTGTCATCAGCGGGGTGTCCTCGTCCGTCAGGGCCTGGCCCGGAGGGGCGTCCTGTGTGAAACGGAATAGTGCCCCTGTTTTCTGTACTGTTTAAAACGGGGCTTCTGCTCACCCTAGACATGGGGCCCAGGAACCCGCTCTGGACAAAGCTCGCCTTCCCTTGGCCAGAACTTGGAAGTGTGGCCACATTGGGCTGCAAGGCATCCTGGGAGGTGTCGCCTTGAATCTGAGCATCCAGTGAGAAGCGGGTCATTCACCTGAGGGAAGACGGGGGGACGGGGGTCTATGCTCTGTCCATCCAGCCGTATGTCATAGACACGTGTCTTATACAAACAGAGAGCAGTTTCCATGCCGCCGATTCCCGATCACCCAACTAGGGTGACCAGACGTCCCGCTTTTGGCGGGACAGTCCCGATTTTTAACAATTTGTCCCACGTCCTGCAGCGTTTTAAAAAAGTCCCGATTTTTGGAAAGAATGCACAACAAACTAGGGAACAGCAGGAGATAGACCAAATTCTTAATCAAGAACCCCCTCACCCCCGGTCAATGGTGTCCCGCTTCACCAATGTTCAAATCTGGTCACCTTACACAAGACCCCCGTACTTGTAATCAAGTGAATCCCGTTGCATTTGGATTTGTTTGACAGCCATGGGGACTGACTGCCCCTGGGTGGTCACGCGTGGTTCTGGTGTGAGGGGCGGGCCCAGCCTTGACACACCCTCCCCAGCCGTGGTCCCACAGACACCAGGCACAGACATGAGGGATGTCCCCTCCCTGGCCACCTCCCCCCTGCGGTTCTGCTCGGCAGCTTCTGTGACTTAAAAATGAGGGAAAGGCGGGGAGCAGCCTAGTATTACGGAGCCCGATTACTCGACGCGGTTGCTTTATTTTATCTTTAAAGTGAACAGACAAGCCTGGGGTGAGTTAAGCGTACAGAAGGGGCAGCCGAGAATATTCTAAAGGCCCACCCCCCACGCGACGCGCCTCAGCTCTGGCCTCTCGAATGACCAGAGACCCGCTTTTCTGAATGGTCGGCAAGGCTACTTTGTTGGAAAGATTGTGTGTTTGGGAAATGCGTCCTTTTTCCAACACAATGCACAGCACTTTTTATTGTTACCATCAACGCGAAGTCTGATTTGTATGCTAAATTATTAATGGTCTGCTCTCTGTGGTGGAGAAAAATGTTTTAATTTTAAAGATGATAAAGCGTCATTTAAATGGGGGAAATAAATGACGGCGCCTGGAAACATGGGTAACGAGGGCCATTGAAGTGCTTATCTGCCAAAGACATATGTCACAAATAAGAAGACGTATCGGAGCAGTGAGTTCACCTGCCAGATGAGCAGTTCCGACAGGCTGCGTGTCACTAGTGGAAAAGCGAGGAAGGCTCGTGTGGTTGTTGGGTGAGTGGGGGAGTTTAATTTCCCTGTTTGTTGTCTGGGGGCGTCATTGTGTTGTTAAATCGCCCGTGGGGTTGCTTAGAGACCAGCCACCACACGAAGAGGCCGGCAGCCATCGCCGCAGGTGTGTGGTGGGGAGAACCCCCATTTCACACCGCGTGCCAGGGGCCCAAACGTACCCGACAGAAGAACGCGTCCTCCACGTAGCCACTTTCTTGAAAGTTTTGCTCTACAGTGGGGAGGGATGAGATGAGTTTTTAAAGACCCCCTGCCTAGAAGGTTGAAGAGTTTGTGGGTTTGGGTGTTGGTGTCGGAGGGCGCGTGGAGTGGGAGCTTCCGTTTCTGTTCTCAGGGGCGGGAAGGTCTGAGGGGCTCACGCAGGGTCCATTCCGGGGGACGAGGCGTCTGCGCGCCTGACTGGTCCCCGGATCTTGTGCGTGACCACCCCCAGAGCAGACGGGACTCAGGGGGGGGGGCTCTAGGAGGAGCTTCCCAACCAGCATCAAGCCTAAACCCTGCCCTGTTCTCTGCAGCCTCAGGGGACAGCAGAGTACCTGCAAATGGACCCCTCAAAGCCACAGCCACCAGTGGCCCCTCGTGCTGCCGGCTGTTGGTTTTGGATGAAGGGAGTGATGAGGGAGGCGTGTCCCCCCCATCTTCTCAGCGATGGGCTTTGTTCTCGGGCTGCTGATACCGCCCCCCCACTCCACTTTGGTTCACATTACCGTAATTACTGGCAGACAAAAAGGTGCCCCCCTTGATGGGCGAGACGCTGAGAAACATACACATGAAGGGCAGTGGTTTTCGAGGACGGGGACTTTTCTTTCCGGATGCCAGATGGGTGGGTGTGCCAGGTGCCTGGGCACACGCTCGGGTCCTTCAGACTCCCGGGCAGTTAGACGGAAATGCCCATGCCCTTCAGTGTGGTCCCCCGATGGTGCAGGTGCAGTGGATGGTGGGCTTCCCGCCGTGTGGCCGCTGGGAGTCTGACCTGCATTGTGCCTGAGTGCCGAGGACCTGGGAGGGCTCAGTGTCCACCGCACGCATCAGACCTGCACTGAGCCGCTTGGTGCTACAGCGATGGACACGGTCACCGTCTGAGTAACCTCATCAAGCTTGGGCGTTTGGTAACAAGGCAGCGCCTTTCATATCATTAAGCCACCAGCCGTAACAACGTGTGAGGGCCTTTACCTTGTGTCGGGAAAACAATAAAGGCAGGTAGAAAGGAGCCGTTGGAAGCCTTGGGTGTGTGAGCGTTTGAGCCGGGAGTGGGCACAGTCCCTGACAAGGGTCTTATGACGCGAGTCCTAAGAAACACGGTGTCTGCACCACGATTAGCTGCAAAGGAGACTTTTTGTGTCCAGACCCGTTTCTTTGCTCTCTCAAGCAGGCGAAGAAAATTCCCGCTCGCGGGTTCTGAGGACTCACGGCTGGGAGGACTTTTCCACGGGCATCAGTGACGTGTCTGTAATCGCTGACCACAGAACGTGAGCGTTTGGCGTGGCCAGTGGTATTGAAAGATATGATCACTGCCGGCTGAATCTGTGTCCCAACTATGGCCAGAGGGTGAAGTGGTTAATGCCGTGAGTCCGGGCCACAGGACGAGGTTATTTGTATTCCTATATTTGCTTAAAAGAAAAAGCCAAATGTTCTTTGTTAAGAAAGCTTCATATTTTTCTTGTGTGTGTTGTTTTGCAGCTGATGTTTCAGGGGGTCAGAGGGTGGGGATTATGTTCGTGGAACCGGGGAAGCCTTGGTCAGCGTGCGGTTGAAATGAGCTACAGAGTCAGAGGCGTGAGCCCTGCTCCGGCCCTTGAACGTATCACCCCAGGCTCCGTGTCACCCTCCGGCTAGCATGCAGGTCTCGTACTTCGTTTTCAGAGTCAAGTCCAGCGGATGTTCCTGAAATAAGTGGGGCGACACAGCCTGTCCGGGTCCGAGTCAGCGTTGCCTCCTCGCCCTTGACTTTCCATGTTTGCTAACCTTTCAGCACGTTCGTCACCGCCCTGTGTGACATTACTGATGTGAGTCCGTCTACACCAGGCATGTCCAACCCTGGGCCCAACGCAAGCTCTTAAAACATAACGAGATTATTTCACGACCTTTTTTTTTTTTTTTAGCTCATCAGCTATTGTTCATCTTAGTGTGTTTTATATGTGACCCAAGACAGTTCTTTCTCCAGTGTGGCCCAGGGAAGCCACAAGTTTGGACACCCCTGCTGTGGATCCTGGACTCTCGGAAGAACCGCTCGTTTCTCAATCCTGCCTCCCTGTGACTGAGCCCAAGTGTTTGTGGCCCCGACTTGCGGACCCCCGAGGCCCTGTGTTCTGTCCTGCAGGGCTTCCCACATGGGGCTCCTTTTCCACGGTCTCCAGCGCTGTAAGTGGTTTGAGTACTGGGCCCAGCCTGCAAATCCTTTTGTCATCTACACAGGATGCTGCTAATGCATAACACCTACACCCAGCGTCTGTGCTGAGGACAGAACACGACGACGCAGCTGGCGTGCTTATGACAGTCCTGTGCCTAGGGAGGGATGTTACGTATTAACGCTAATTATTGTCCCCACTTGCCAGTGAGCAAGTTGGGCCGTTGCCTGGTACAGACCGCCCCTCGGTGACACAGCGTGTGAGGGCTGGTGGCAGGCTCCAGTCCCAGGAGAGCCAGGCCTGGAAAGCACCAGGGAGCACGGCCGAAATCCCCGTCTGTCACTACTCGTCACGAGGTGCATGGTGAGGGCTCAGTCACGCCCTGTTTCTCCTCATGGGCTTGCGTTGCACCCCAAAGAAGGCTGGGGGCCTGCGTCTCCGCATGTTACTGTTTTTCACGCTCTGTCTCAGCTCTCCTGTAGAAGGGCCTCGCCGTTAATCCTCGTCACCCTAGACTCCAGCCTAAGGCTTGATCCACGGAGAACAAATGTATCTCCGGCTTGCTGCAGCCTCAGGCGCAATGACACCTGGTGGCTGCAACAATTCATTCCCCTCTCTCTACTTTTTGTTACGAAGAAGCGCATCTTCCCGTGGGAGAGTGAGAACATACAGGTGAGTGTAAAGAAGGGAGTGGATTTGCCAACCCTTCCAATACTCAGAGGACATCAGGGCTAAAACTGGGGCGCGGTTCCTTTTGGTCTTTCGTTCCTTGCAAACACACATTTGGGACTGTGGTGGTCGGAACTCAGGTGGCCCCTGGCCCCGTTGTCCTGTCCTCTACCTGAGTGGGTGGGCCCTGCGGGTATGTTACATTCCATGGTAAAAAATGGGAAGGCATTTTGGTCCCTAAGAGCTGGCTTTGAGCTATTTATTCAAAAGGACAATGCCCGTGGTGAGCCTGGCCTACTCAGGCGACCCCGTCAGAAGGAGACTTAAGCCTTCCTGGGCTGAGAGCGCCTGAGGGCCTGTCTTCTGCTGCCCCGAGGAACCAAGTCACCACGAGTCATGCAGCCGCAAGAACAGGAATTCCCTTGACAGCTGAGGAAGCAGGGACAGGACCCTGAGTCTCAGGGGGACTCCAGCCCCGGCTGACGGTGTCGGCAGCCTGTGCAACCCTGGGCAGGGGCCCCCCACCCACTGGGAGATGAGGCAGGTGTGCTGCTTTGCTCCACCACACTTGTGATCATTTGTCACGCAGCGTGAAAATCTAATCCAGGGCTACACGAGGAAGAGGGATCATTTGCATAATGACTTGTGACATTTCTGTCACATGGCTTAATGGATGACACATGTTCCATTAGGTGGGCTCTCTGTTGGTTATCTGATTCCAGTGTCATGAACACACATGCTTACAGGATGCAGTGAAGTGAGACCGTGCTCCTCAGTGAGGAGCAGCGGGGACACGGATGCCTAGAAAATGTGTGGCTAGGCCCAAGTGACAGCAGACACAGCCAAGGTTATTGTCTCAGCTTTTTAGCGGGCTGGAGGGTGGTCACTTCATGCTGGGACATAGTTTTCCAGACCTTCTCTTTGAAGAGAAGCCTGCACTCTGGAAATTTATGTGGGAAATCATTGTTTAAAATAAATATTGGCAGCTAATTCAATTTTTATTTAATGCACTTGGAGGGCTGAGCAGAAGCGATCAGTTTCTCATAATTACCTCACAGCTTCCCAGCTTGCAAGTTCCGCTGTAACCGATGCTGCTTTGCTAGTCACAGACTGTCCCCACGTTTCATTGTAAACACGTAGAAGGGAACATATTTGAACTATTAATAAATCTTTGCTGGCAATCTGTGGTCGATGCCACAGGGCAAACATGAAGGTGTGAGAAGCTGTGTTACTGTTTGTATATATTTTTTGAGGTTCTTAAAGCATATTGCATGAGTGGCCCCGAAGTCTGTAAACACTTCCCAGCATCTGCTCACGTGTATGTCTCTTGGTCCCTATTTTGATTTTAAATAGGATCTCTTTCAAGCATATAAATTATATCTATGTAGTTGCTATCTTGTCACGTAATTTGTAATTCTGTAGTATTGATGAAGTTGAATATTGTTCATCTGTTCGTTTACATTTTTTTCTTGATGAACTGTTTATGTTCTTAGTTTTTCTTTTAGGTGTTTAGAGCTCTTTATATGTTAGAAAATTACCGGAGAGCTTAAGTTCTACACCCCACTAAAGATGGGCACGATTTTGTCCTACCACCGGCTAATGTTTAACCTTATGAACACAACATGTCTGAGCATGACTTTCGCCCAAGTGAGGCGTCCCGGGATTGGAGATAGGAAGTTCGTGGTCCCCGGGGTCCTGCTCATGCGAGAACTGGGCCGTCTGGCCGGGGTCAGACCCCACTCGGGTACATGCGTAAGGTCTCGCCGGCGGAGCAAAGCTAATGCGTCACTCGTTTCAGTGGTGAGACGGGAGTGAGCAGAGGCGGAATGGAAACGAGGAAATGGGAAACCATAGGGTGAGCTGCCCCGTCTGCCTTGGGTTTTGGAAAGAGTGACACGAGTTCTGCTCTAACAACAGGAAAAGCCACAGAAGCGTAAACCTCCTTGGGCCCATCAGAGAGCAGAAGAATCTGGGCCACCAAGTAAGCTGAGTTCCAGAGCAGGAGCGGGTCCCCCAAGGATGACAGGACATGGCCGTGCCCCCCCAGGGGGAGGGGGAGAAGGAAGCCCCCCACCCCTGAAGTTTTAACACCTTACGAAGGCCCGCCTAGGAGCGGGCGGGTCCGTTTGGAATAGTGGGGCCCCCCCACACGCGAGCCAACTCCTCTTGATGTCCTGGGGGTGTGCAGGGGACACTCAGAGGTGAGGTGGCCCTCCCTCCCCCACGAGAGACTGGGCGGCTCCATCTGCTCCCCAGAGCGTCTCCTGCTTGGCAGTGCCATGCCGGGGGGCGGGGGGCGGGGAGCACACAGCTAGTCCCCAGGACGCACACTGAGACCCCTGCTTCTGGGAGACGCAGAGACGGGAGAATTCTCCGGAAGGGCCTGGAAGTCGCATGGGCAGGGGTTTCTGTGATGCGAGCAGAGTCTGGTGCCATCGCGGGACAAAGGGACCCTGGAAGCCTACATCCACATCCCAAGCACACAGGCTGTGAGTCAGGAGAGCAGAGACAGCCCCTGACCCACCACAAGCCGGCCACACAGGGGCGACGTGTGCGCAGATGGGAAGACAACCCCTAAGCTTGGCAGCACCCACCAATGTCACCGCCACCATGCGGGTGACAGAGCCATTCACACCAGCAGCTCAGCGGCAGAGGGGGACAGGAACAATCACTACAGGTCACTGAGCGAGCTCTTGACTGTGGGAGTGGCTTCCTGGGTTTATGCAAATGCCTGAGTATTTAAATGAGGCCATTGGGCTGGGTCGGGCCCTGTGTGCCTACCACACTCATCCCGGAGCTTTCCTAGCGACGTGCTCGCTTCCGACCTCCCGGAGAAGTTCATCCAACCGTTGAACTGAGCTGTAAAATAAGATGCCGTCTATGCCAACATATGCAAATACGATCTAGTAAATGTATTGCACGTGTGTGACTATATAATATATATTACACATACATAGTATACATACTAGTCCTGTGTGTTAAATTGTACATCAAATACACATTACACGTGCGTGATATGTGAACTTTGCAAAAATAACACTGTCTGTAGCATTTTATATGTTGTGGTACGTTATACATAGTGTTATTTTTACACTATTCTTCATTTGCATATATATTTCAGAAAAATAATCTAAAATTAATGGATGATGCCTACATCCATGTTATGTTTCCAGTATGTGTCACAAAACAATGGGTTGCAGAAGTCAGGGGCTGGCTGCCTGGATCACCTGTTTTCCAGCTGAGGGTTATCCCACCCTTGTAACCGTCACTTCTCCATTCCCTGCTCTCTGAGTCACAAGTAACCACCCATCCCCTTTTCTGTCCCATTGTAGCTCCTGACAGTGGAAGACGGCCCGTGGGGTCTGAGCTCTCCCTCCGAGGAGAATGTCCTCCCTCCTGCCAGATGCCCACGTGAGCCTCACACCTGACCAGCCCTCCCACCTGTGTCCTAACCCCTGAGAAACTGGTTTATCACCCAGGACTCCTCACCTTAAACCAGGGGGTGTTAATTTAATGTCAGAGAGCGACAAAAGGCCAAACTATTAATGAGACACGTATATATGCATTTTTTAAAATTGTTTTTGACAGAGAGAGAGATACAGAGACAGAGAGAGAATTGAACTGGGGGCACGCCCCAGTTCAGCACATGGGTCCGCATGGGCCGGGGCTGGGATTCGATCCTGGGTCCCCGGCGCTGCAAAGTGAGCGCTTAACCCACTGAGCCATCCCGGCTTCCCCTACATGCATTTTTATATATAAAGAGGCTTGTTATAAGGAATTGGCTCATGTGATCACGGAGGTGGGCAAGTCCCAAGATCTCAGGATGAAGATCAGACGCTGGGGGCCCAGGAGGCCGATGGCTGAGTCATTTCCAGTCCAAAGGCTGACAAGTCTCAGGACCCAGGAAGAGCCAAGGTTTCAGATCAAGTCTGAGGACAGGAAAAATGCCGACGTCCCACCCAAAGGTTGTCAGACGGCAGAATTCTCTCACTCAGGGGAGAGTCAGCCTTTTGGTGCTATTAGACCTTCAGCTGATTGGATGAGGCCCACCCACACGGGGGACAGTGGGGAAGACTTGCTTTCCAGTCTGCAGACATCACTGTCAATCTCATCAGAAAACACCCTCCCAGATGCACCACGAACGAGGCCCGGCCAAAGAGCTGGGGGCCCCGCGGCCCAGTCAAATGGACACATAAACTGAACCGTGACACTGTGTTAATCCCCAGAAACTGCAAATACGGTACCTTGTATGGCAGAAGAAATTTTGCGGATCCTGAGATGGGAGACTGTCTGGGTTGGCCCAATGTGATCACAGGGGCCCTTCTTTAAGGGCGACCGGGTTGGGTTGGGGGTTCAGGGTCAGAGAAGACATGACAATGGAAGTGGAGGTCAGAGGGGAGGTAGAGCCCACAAGCCAAGAAATGTGTGTGTGTGTGTGTGTGGGGGGGGGGGGGTCTCTAGACTCTAGAAGAGGTGGGGAAACGCACCCCCTTCTAGAGCCTCTGCAACGAACACAGACCTGCCCACACCTCAGGTTTGGACTGCAGACCACCAAAGCTGTCAGATGACAACGCTGGGTGGTTTTAGGCCACCAAGTCCGTGACAACTCAGGACGGCAGCCATCGGAAAAGAAATGCACTTCCCATACTCAGAAAAGGAAATAGGGGCGCCGTCCAGGGCCCCGGCAGTGGGAGACGGGGGTGGGGTTGCAGGAGCCTGTGCGCACGGGCTCACCCTCCGTCTGCACGCGTCTCATGAGTTAACTTGGAGGCTTCCGGAGACGTCTGCCCAGAGTGAGCGTGTGGCATTCAAGTGTTTCACATTGACGGTGCTGCCCAGTCACACGGGGGAAGTTCTGTAGGTTGGGACCCTCCTGCTGCCCACTGCTGTGCTGGGGGCTGGGTCTCAGCTTTGCCACCGAGGCTGGAGGCTCCGTGCACCCTCACGTCATGCTCACGGCTGGCTTTACCGCTCCCAGCGGGTGCTTCAACTGTCCGCCAGGACGGTGACACAGCTCAGCGTTTAGAACAAGCTAAGCCTCCTGTCTGCTGAGCTGCTAGGCCTTTGGCCTTGGTCCTGCAGGAAGCTGAACACCAGCGGAAGCAGTGGCCACGGCCCGTGTGGCGGAGGTGACGCTCATTACAGGATGTGCTGGGTTTAATGGAAGCACAGAGGAATGAAAGGCTGGCACGCTCTTCGACAGCAGACAGAAGGCCACTCGGGCTATAAGCGGGGCTCACACGTGTGAGACACGCGGGTGCTTGCCGGGTATCTGGCGGTGTGGAATGACTGCACAGCATGTTAGGCACGAGCCGGCATCGCGATCTTGTCTATAAATGGTGGTTGTCACACGGAGAAATGTGCTAACGTGTTTCCAGAGTCCAGGGAGAGGAAACCTTTCTCTGAAGAAACCTCCAAAGGTTGCAGAACACGGTTGTCAACACAGGTGACATGGAAGGTTTGGCCTGACCCCGTGGATGTTTGCAAACCGGCCCCAGGTCCCCACCGCAGACCACACACCCGCAGGTATGTGTGCTGCCCACACCTGTGATCGGTGGCTCAGGAAGCTCCGCCCACTTCTACTTCTGCACATGCGGGGATGGGTGATTCCAGAGCGGGCTCTGCCTCCCACGTGCACAGACTCTTCCAGATGAGTCTGGCCGTGGTGAGAGCCCCTGACTGAAAGGTCCTCGGAATGGAATAATTGCAGAGACGTAATTCCTGGGCTCCGTGCCATATGGAGTCGTAAATAGCGCTGACAATGTCATTTGCAGTCATCGATGATCCACGGCTCATTATGGCTCCATTTCCATCCCCCTCATTAGCAAGCTCATCTGTCTCTGATGGAAGCCCCTCTTGGGTGAGCCGCCTGGGCGTGTGGACTGAGGACAGGTGGGCGTTTGTGGTGCTGCTGGGGGGTGCACGGCCCAGGGGCCCCCCAGAGTGTCTTCACACCTCATCCATACCATGTTTCATACACTGCATTGTGTCCTGCTCTGTCTACTCGACACTGCACACACACACTCGCCATGTCATTTTTAAATCCTAAACTCCAGACACAGTCACCACGCTGCTCTGGCCTTCCCCTGCGTTCTGTAATGGCCTGTGCCCTCGTTCTCTTCACGGCTCACCTGGATGTAACCGATGCCCGGGTCTGCACGTCCTCACTCTGCCCTCTTCCTTCCTTGCTCCCTCCCACGGGCCCTGAATGTTTTTCCTCCCCGGCTTTGCCTGGAGTTCCCCGGTTGCCACGGATTTGCTGCAGTTTATTCTTGTGCCTAATTTATTTCAGGGTCCCCTGAGGGACTGTTTAACGAAAACCCTTTTTTGTTTTGTTTTGTTCAATTCCGGGAACTTCTTGATCCTATGATAACAATCCTAAGAGTGATTCTTTAGTTTAGTTTAAGGTGACCAGACATCCCGCTTTTGGCGGGACAGTCCCGATTTTTAACAATTTGTCCCACGTCCCGCGGCATTTTAAAAAAGTCCCGATTTTTGGAAAGAATGCACGACAAGCTAGGGAACGGCGGGAGATAGACCCAATTTTTAATCAAGAACCCCCTCCCTCCCGGTCAATGGTGTCCCACTTTACCAATGTTAAAATCTGATCACCTTAGTTTAGTTACAAGTCCTTCCCAACACACACACACTTTCTCTGTCTCTGTGTTTATCACTCTTCCCCTTTCATAGAACATATCTCCTCTCCGTTCAGACCCTATTTCACCTTGTACACATTCTTTCACAAGAATCCATTGTTCTTCACTGCTACTATTTATTTACAAATTTGTTAAAACAAAACAAGAAAGAAACCGGCATAATTGCAAAGACTGATTGATGTGGCTTGGTGGCCCCAGGAGCAAACTCAATGCCTGGAACGGGGAAGCAGGAAGCAAGTTCTGTGACAGACACTGAAAACATTGGATGAGGGAGGTCTGACCCCGAATAACCCTCCTCACGCACTCGATTCTGCTCCCAACACAGCATCAGCCACACGTGCACGGAGAGCGAGACCCGATGGAACACAGTGGGAACTACCTCAAAGTTATCAGCTAATTTTCACTTCTCTATGTTTTTATCACACAAGTATGGCAGGAAAGAAATCCTCCAGGATATAAAATAATCAACCTCTCACTGGTAATGGAGGCGCATAAAAATGTCACGCGTGAAGAAGTTTTCCATTCCTGTCCAGCATGTTTCACAAGTGTCACTAGGTAGGTTACATTTAAGACCGATGGATGTCTGCAGATAATTTTAACTAAAAACTTAACTTCTGTTACCCTTATTCTAATGTTTTTGTCTCTATACTAATTTATTAGTTACCTGGGGTTATTTCATCATTCTCTTATAATAAAGTATGGCTTTCCCTTTTTTTGTGAAAATTTTCAACATATATCAAAATAGAAGATGGACGTGTAAGTAGATAAACTTCCAAGTTCTCATGACTCAGTTTGAATAACTGTCATCATTTTGCACAGCTTGTTTCTTTGCATTTGGAATATTAAAAGAGGAACCAATAAAACATTCCAGATATCAAAGTATTTCATCAGTAAATGCTTTAGGATATATCTCTAAAGAGAAGGACTTAAAAAAAAAAAGACTATTATGATCTTTCATACAATTAACAAAGATTTCTTAGTATTTTCTGATATCTAGTAAGTGTTCAAATCACCTGATAGTTTCCATAAGGGCTGTTTACCCATTGAGCTGTTTCAATCTACAACAAATCCTTTTCCATCTCAGAAGTCATCAGGGAAAGCTTTAAAAAATAAAATGTATGTAGTAAGATAGTCAAAACAATACATTTGCAATGTCCAGATTTGGAATAATTTTGGTGAAAATGTGCACATTTGTAACCTTATGGAGGGCAGTTGAGATGTGCATATATTCTTTACCTGGTTTGAATGAAGATATTACATTGGTATGTTGTTATGCACTCTTTCCAGCTGATAGCAGAAGAGGTTCTAATCTTACAAAATCAGTATAAAAGAAAAATTTATTGACAGAAGTATGGAAAAAGTGACACTTTCTAAATTGTACATTGTGTTTATGGGTTAGTGGTGGTTTTGCATTTGTGCACAATGAAAAATGCTCAAGAGGTTGTGGTATTATTTGAAATAGGAAAATAATGAAGGTGATGGTGGTGATGATGGTGATGATGATGATGATGATGATGATGATGATGATGATGATGATGATGATGATGATGGTGGTGGTGATGATGATGGTGATGGTGATGATGGTGGTGATGATGGTGATGATGATGGTGATGGTGATGGTGGTGATGATGATGGTGGTGATGATGGTGATGGTGATGATGATGGTGATGATGGTGATGATGATGATGGTGATGATGATGATGGTGGTGATGATGATTTAAAGCTCTTCATATGTAATGACATAGTTTTTAGATGTGTTGGAGTGATTTTGAGGTCATGAGCACCATATTTGAGCAACTCTACCTGTATTCAAATACCTGTTTTGTCACTCATTAACTATGTGATCCTAAGGCATATTCCTTAACTACTCTTTGCTTCAGTTTCCTCATCTGGCACCTGGAGGTAAAAGAGTTCCTGTCTCATGGGATAGTTGCAAGGATTAAACGAGTTACTATATAGAGAACTCAGAACAGAGCAAAGACATTGTAAGAGATTTATGCATTTGCTAGGTAGTTCTCATCATTATTATTATTTTCTTACACCATTAATAATACTTTGAAAATCTTGATATTTCCAGTCAATAATTAGTATTTATTTTTAAATGTTTCTTTTTTATAGAAAAAAGACAATTAAAAAAATACACATTTGACTAATAAGACTGATTCTAGTATAAGCTGTCTGTTACATTTACTTGTCCTTTTGTGGATTCTCTGTGTGAGTCGTTGCCCACATATTAATAATTGTTAAAAAATATGGAGGTAAAATGTAATTTTAAAGATTTTGCAAGAAGAATATTTACATGATCATGAGCTTCTTAGAATACATCACATGCCAATGGTCCTTACTCAAGAATAATTAAATACCAGAAATATCAGGGAAGCCGGGATGACTCAGTGGGTTAAGTGCTCACTTTGCAGCGCCGGGGACCGAGGATCGAATCCCTGCTCTGGCCCGTGCGGACCCATATGCTGAACTAGGGAGTTCCC
Source organism: Craseonycteris thonglongyai (assembly GCA_004027555.1). Classification (NCBI taxonomy): domain Eukaryota; kingdom Metazoa; phylum Chordata; class Mammalia; order Chiroptera; family Craseonycteridae; genus Craseonycteris; species Craseonycteris thonglongyai. The sequence goes on along the minus strand of PVKE010000049.1, from coordinate 43,292 downwards.
CCAGCTCAGCTCTCTGTCTCTATCTCTGTATCTCTCTCTCTTTCTGTCAAAAAATTAATAAAAATAAATAAATAAAAACTTTTGGGAAAGCCGGGATGGCTCAGCATGTTAAGTGCTTGCTTTGAAGCCCCGAGGACCGAGGATCGAATCCTGGCTCCGGCCCAGGCGGACCCACATGCTGAACTGGGGTGTGCTTCCCGAATGCGGTGAGGCCCCCAGTTCAGTTCAAAAAAAAAAAAAAAATAGAAATATCAAAATTTTTAAAGCGAAATAACTTTTGAAAATAAAAATACTGAAGAAAACCCTCACATAATTTATAGATGACAAAGATCAGAAAATTTCAGTTGTATTCCCAGAATCATGGGTTTAGGTAATACTCCCTTTCCAAAAAGTTTACACATAATATACAGAAACACAAGAAACTGTGGAGATAAACTATAAAAACAGCCGGTGCAATAAAGATCTTGAAATCCCGAAATGCCACGGGCTGAAAGTTTATTACACACACATTCGCGATGGATTCAGTCCTGAAACCTCCGAAAGTTCATTTCAAGGCTCAAGCATTTGCCCAGCCGCCTGGGACCGGGGTTTATAGGAATGTTTGCAAGAGATGAGAGGAGCTCAATGTTCTTCGAACTCAACCGTCTCCTCCCCACCTCAGACTGTCATCCGCCTCCCCACTTGCCCTGACTTGTTGACACAGGGGCTACCTGTGTCATCACCAGAATGACGAAGTTCCATACAGGGAAACCCCAGTTCCCACCAGGAAGCGGCTTGTCAGCGAAACCACCCCCAGAGTAGCTGCTTAAGTGTCCTCAGGCGGGAAGGGTGACAATATGGGCTTTGCTGTCCCAGCTGGAGCCTTCCGGGATCTCCTGCATGCTACACGTATGGGGACGAGGACAGAAGGACAAAACCGGTGGAAGGCTGGGGTCTGCATTTCGATGCTGTAGCTACAGTCAAGCGGACACAGAACCCCTTGTCCCTGATCTGCTGCCAGGTGGGTTCCAGGAAAAGGGGGTGTTGCCCACCTACAAATCGGGGAGATGCACGAAGGCTCCCGGTCAGTGATGAGGAAAATCCGACAAACATTACAGGATGGGCACAACCCACACCTGAGAGGCTGGTTCTGTGCTTCGTCCACCAGGAAATGGATGAGGGGGGTCACCAGCTCTCAGGGGGGGTGGGGCACCCCTCCAGGAGGACCCCTGAAGTTTCATTTCTGCACAAGTTCAAGGGGAGCGCAGCCAAGGAAGGGCTGGCTCCTGAGATGCTGTTGGCGGCTGGTCTTCATAAAGCAGATGTGTCAAAGCCCAGGTGACGCTGGTTGGAGATTCAGAAAGATCTGGGGTGCGGGGAGGGGGGTGTTCACTTGATAACAAGTAGTTTATGTTATGTCTCTTTTCTGTAAATTTTCCACTGAAGCAATTCATTTGGATTTTTTTTGGGGGGAGGGGGATCATGTTCTATTTTTGAGTTTCCTTCTATTTAACTTACTCTTACTTTTGATAAGGCATTTCTTTGTTGATAGGTACTACTTATTCACTGAGAACTAAAACATACGGACATTTTCGGGGACTGCGATTAATTCTTTTAAGGGCTGACATGGAAGTTTTGAGTCCTCATGCAGTTAGGTAGACTGAAGGGTTAAGATTTCTTCAAAAATGCTATACATCCTTTTTTTTTTTTAATTAAGCGATGTATATGTAAAATAATTGATAAATTAATAAGACTTTATATTCAACAGAGCATGATGCGGTCACCAACAATAATTAATTTTAATTCATTAATTTACTTGTCTGACAAATATTTCTTGAGCAAGACAGACATGTTCCCACCCCGGCTGGGCCCTGAGAGACAACTCTGAGGAAGGTGCAGTGTGACCCCCACTAGGTGATCTCTGGGGGGGACAGTAGCTGGAGGTTGACTGGGTCCCCAGTAGCCAAGGACTTTCTCAGTCCTGCCCTGGAAACCCAAAGGCGGGAGCTGGGAGAGCTTCCTGGTTGGGGAACACAGGCAGAGACAATGGTAGGGATGTTCATTGCCATAGCAACACATCCTAAACGCTGTCTAGAGATTCAGGTCATTTAATGAAGCCCCATGGACGAGTCACGGTGTCCATTTACAGCTGGGGAAACAAAGTCACTGCAATTTCAGAAAGATGCCCGACCCAGCAATCCACCCCCAGGAATACCTGGCAGAACTGAAAACGTGAGCAAAATGTACACGTGAAGGTTCACAACAGTGTTATTCGTGACAGCCTAAAGCCTCAGCAAGTCGAGTGTCCACCCGCTAATGAATGGATAAATAAAGTGTGGGCATCACTGATTCCTTAGTGTCCACGGGGGATTGGTCTCAGGACTCCCTACACAGTACACATCAGCAACAACATAACCTTTGAGATGAGTTCAGGGATGCGGAACTCACAGATGGGGAGTGCTGACCATTTGTCTGTACACTGGACTATTACTCAGCCATGCATTCAACAAGGTGCTGACATACACATAGCCAGGTGAACACTGAACACGTCACGCCACGTGAAAGAAGCCAGTCACCGCAGGCCATGTGTGTCTGATCCCCCGATACGAAAGCCCCAGAACAGCCAACTCTGGACACAGAGAGTAGAGTAGCAGGTGCAGGGCGGGGGAGGGGGAGGGACTGCTAGTGGGTGTGGGCTCCTTGGGGATTTCTGAAGGGGACCTATTGTCAGGGGTGACAGTGGCCGGACTCTGAGCACGCTGACAGCCACTGGCTTGTGCTCGGAAGGGCCGCTCACTACCGTATGCGACTTAAATCTCAACAAAGCTGTGTGACTTGAAAAAAAAAGAAATGTGGCCAAGGTCACCGGCAGGAGTGACAGTTCTTGCGTCTGGAGCGACCATTTCTTACAAGAATTGAAGAAAGGCCCAACTTTTCCTCTGTGGGGGAAATTAATTTCTGCTCTGAAGATGAGAACCGCTGTGATCCAGGGGCGTTTGGAAAATTAATTTAAGCCGGGGTGTCTGCGCGGAGACTCCTGGAAGACGGTGTTCGTCCTGCGTGCATCTAACATGAGCATCAGGGAGAAGGTTCTACAGTGTCCTACGGGGACAGGTGTGATGCACTCTGGTTAGGAAACAGCTTGTACGAATGGAGGAAAGTGCACATGTTTCAAAACACACGCGTGGACTATCGTATGCCCACATGTGGCCGGCACTCAGCAGAGTGAGCTGCTGCTGTTTGATGATGATGACGACGAGGAGGTAATGTTCGGGGGCCTCAAGCCGGAAGCTGCGTTACCAGCTGTCGTGGGACAGGCTTTTTCTGTGACATGTCTGACCCCATGCGACTCCTTTGCTTACATTGAGGTGATGGGAGAAGTGATTATGGGTTGGACTCTATTGAGGGGGAGTCAGGCTCTGAGCGTCCCCAAACCCGCTGACTTGAAGACGGAATGAGAGAAGAGCTGGGTTTGTCCTTGTGTGCGCATCCCAGTCCTTGTGACAGGTTTTCCGAAAGCTACAGGTTTTTCTCTTTCTGCGACACCGAACGATGTTCCCTCCACCTCAGTAACGTGAATTAATGGAGGCGCTCGGGGCAGGCAGGGGGCAGTGTGAACGTCCTGAGTTGTGGTTTTCTCCAGCGGGGGTGGTGTTGTCTTCTCACATGACAGTGAGCCCCGGCCAGGGAGTGGACAGCCTGAGTGGCTTCAGCCCTGTCCTTGTGGACCCAGCGCCTTGTCTCCCCTTCCCCCTACATCCTTTGCCTCTGGCTTTTATCCTCATGGTTACAAAGTGGCTGCCTCATCCCCAGCCATCACACAAACATCTCTGGCAGGAGAGAGGGATGCTAAAATCCTCACAGCCTGTGCATTTTTTACTTGACAAGAAGTGCTTTTTCAGGTGTTTCCACTTAACTCTCAATGGCTTGAATTAGGTCGTAGTGGAGACTGCAAAGGTGAATGTTTTGCCTTTCAGTCTCTATAATACAGGAAGGGAGCGGTGACCCATTTAGAGCAGATAATCTCTGCGTCTACCACAGGGTGTTACAACCTAAGTGAATTCGTGCTCTGGGGGCCCCAGTGAACAAAAGTTGCTGAGTCTTCGGATGTGGTCTAATGTCTACAGGTCATTTTGGAGCCTGATTTTATCAGGATGCTCAAGGTCATTGTCATCAGCAGTTGAAAAGTGACACATGATTGTTTTGGGAGGTGGGAGGTGAGCACCCCTTGAAATGAGCGGGGGAGGGGCTGGGTCTGCAGACGGGGCTGGACATGAAGACTCTCGTTCAGCATCTCATGAAGATTCCGTAAATCCTGATGAACTTGCCTTTGTTACTGGGGATGTCATTACTGAGTTATGTCTTCAGGGTGCACTCGAGGGCAGAGAAGGGGCAAACCCAACCCCCAATCAGCCCCGCCAAGGCTCTGGGTCCATCTGCAGGGTTTGAGCGCTTCCTCCAGGCCCCGAGCTGGTGGATGAGGGAGAGGCCCACCGCATCAGGGCTGTTTGCTTCAAGCAGAGTGTTTGTAATTATGCCGATTGGCCCTTTAGCTAATTTTCCTTGATGAGATTCAGGTCCACAATGATGCGATTGCAAAAGACCAAGCGGACTGGGGCCCCCGCTGCTTTGCCGCTGAGCCTAAAAACTGCAGCAACACTGGGTTCTAATTATAAACTGCATGTGCTCTGAAGAGCTATGGGTCTCATCTAGGGAGACCCCATCACACATCATCTACATGACACCAGTAGGAGCCAGGCAGGGGGTGGGGGCTTCTCCCCAGATGAAGTCCTGACTCAAGCCATTTATTTGGTATCGATACATATATTCCATTGCCCTGAAGCAAAACAGGCAGGCGTGCTCAATGGTGTCATGGCAAAACAGGAGCTTGCTTTCGCTCTTTTGGGGGGGCTGGGGGTGGGGGTGACATTTATATAGGAGGCTGATCAGCATTACAATGAAGTACTTATCTAATAGTCTGAGATTTCTCTAGAGGAGGGACTCTTCCATTAGCAAAAGGAGTGCATGCCCATCAGACTGTTTTAAAGAGATTCAGACAGCTGTTAGAATCCTCTTCTGCTCAGGGGGACTGTCTGTGGACGGTGGACGTGATTTATGCAAATGATTTCCCGTTATAAATAAAGATCATTTGCTCTTTCCATAAACCATGGCAATCACAATAAAAATGACGAGTTGTGCTGGGAAGACAAAGGTGGCCACGGGGAAGCAGGCGCGGGCTCCTGTGTGTGGCCTCTGGGAGTTACGGGCCTGCTTGTCTCTTGCCTCCGGGGGTTCTCTTATGAGCATTCTCCCCCCTCGGGTCTCCCGTGGCCATGCCAGCTTCTGAAGGCCCCGTGCCCGGTCCTGCACCTGGTCTCACCCCGAACGCGGTGTCTGAGGAGCACGTTGCCCGGAATTGCTGGGGCTGCCCCTCCCCAACTTTCCCTAAGAAGGGACCCTGTCTTACATGAAAAATTCTCAGTAACGGGCTCCCTGGCACAAGCAGAAGAACAGGAAGTCATTTTTTTCTGCTAGCCATGTGTGTGAACCAATGACACAATTTGTAAGTGGCCTTATTTTTTATTTTTTAAGATTTATTTTTATGGTTTTTGACAGAGAGAGAGAGAGAGTCAGAGACAGAGAGAAGGGGGAGGGCCCAGAACAGTCTCCATAGTTGCACATCATTGGTTTTTCCACATAGTTTCACTCCACAGGTGGGCCGGGCTGCACAGGGCAGGAACTGGGCCGGGGTCTCGCCCCAGTGAGAACTGAACTGGGGGAGCTCCCCAGCTCAGCATATGGGTCCTCACGGGCTGGGGCTGGGATTCGATCCTCGGTCCCCAGGGCTGCAAAGTGAGCGCTTAACCCACTGAGCCATCCCAGCTTCCCCAGTGGCCTTATTTTTGTAACCACATCGTACACATGAGAAATAAGCCGTAACTCCTGTTCACGTGCTTAACTGAAGCGCTTTCGTTTGCTGGCCACTGGCTTACACGCTAACGTCGGTGAAGCGCGGTATCGGGCAGAATGGAAAAGGCCGGCGGCCCCCTCTCTCTGTGTTAAAAGAACGTGGCAGAAGCATAAATTACTCCATTTCAAAAGAGCCTCGGAAAACGTCTCTCCTGGAGCTTCAGATGGTTTAAAATTGATCTCCGAGAGCGCGGCCGACTTCTGTCTTCTTAGCCCCAGCCACAAGCGTGGCGCTTTGTTATCAGGCGAAATGCCGTGAGGACCAGGGTTTAGGGGGGCCGGTGTTCTCAGGGCCCCCGCCTCTACAACCCACTGCAGAGAACGGACGCGGCCCAGCACTCCAGTCTCAGCCCCTGCTCCGAGCTGCAGGCCTGGGCTGCTCCAGCGGCTGTGCACGCTCTGCACATGGACACGCCTGCCCTGAGGGCGGGCCAGGGCACGTCCACGTCCTCCCGGGCGCGTGTGCCCTGCGATCACACCGAGGCGCCGGCAGTTAGAGGCAGATGCGTCGGGAAGTCAGGGAGGAACCTGCTCCTCCGTCGCGAGGACGTACATTGCAATGCAAAATGCTCTGTCAGGAGATGTCACACCAGCTTCCCGCACGCGTGTCAGGATATGCCGGTGCTCACGACCCGCTTGTGAGTGAGACAGAAGCTGAAGAATCAAGGTAAAAAAGAAATGGACCCCCCCCATGGACCAGAGCTTATAACGTGATCCAAACCCAGTCCTGGGGCCACCTCCACTCTGTCCTCTGAGTACGAGGACATTATTTAATTTATTTTATTTTTGAACTGAACTGGGGGCCTCACTGCATTCGGGAAGCACTCCCCAGTTCAGCAGGTGGGTCCGCCAGGGCCGGGGCCGGGATTCGATCCTCGGTCCTCGGGGCTTCAAAGCGAGCGCTTAACCCGCTGAGCCATCCTGGCTTTCCTGACGAGGACATTTTTAAGCAATATAAATAAGCTTCCACAAACCAGTGGTCTGTCAACACATATCTGAGTCTCTAATAAAATGCGTTCTGCTTACCGGGTCAAGGTGCTACCCTGGGTCCAGAAGTCCACAGGACCCGTAGAACTCAGTCTCCTTTGAGATGACAGAGAGAGAGTATGGTGAGCTGTTTTTGCTTGTTGTTTGTTTGAAATAAATGAATTCATTTAAAATTAAACAGAGGGAAGCCAGGATGGCTCAGTGGGTTAAGCTCTCACTTTGCAGCGCCGGGGACTGAGGATCGAATCCCGGCCCTGGCCCGTGTGGACCCATATGCTGAGCTGGGGAGTGCCCCCAGTTCAGTTCTCACCGGGGTGAGACCCCAGCCCAGTTCCTGCCCTGTGCAGCCCCGCCCACCTGTGGAATGAAATCATGTCGAAAACTGATGATGTACAACTATGGAGACTGTTCTGGGCCCTCCCCCTTCTCTCTGTCTCTGTCTCTGTATCTCTCTCTGTGTCAAAAACAATAAATAAATCTTTAAAATTTAACAGAGAGTATGCTGAGACGTGGAGCCACAAACCTGAGGGCCCACGGGAGCCAGGGCCAGGGACCACCCCCGGGGAGCTGAGCCTGTGGTGGTGGGGACTGTGACATCGTCCACTACTTCACTGAGAGCCAACTGGCCTGTGCTTAAAGTGACATCTTCAGTCTTTTTATAAACACCGAGAGGAACAAAGGAGTTGTCTCTGAGGGCAAAACCCCAGTCTCTGGGTCACGCTTGCAGCTGCTGATGTGAAACTGCGCCCCCGGCTTCTCTGTCCCCTGCATTTGACACGCGTCACTCAAGCATCTGACATGTCCCAAACCGGTGCACAAAGACTGTGATGAGGAATGGTGGGGTAGCTCAGCAGCTGAGCGCTTGCCTTGGAGCTGCGAGGTCCAGGGATTGAGTCCCAGCCCCAACCTGTGCAAACCCACACGCTGGACTGCGGTGGGGTGTGCAGAGCTGGTCACCCCGCAAGGAGGGCGCGAAGGTTCCCACCTCCCATGCAGGACGCCCCCAGTTAGGTTCCCCCTATATGTGGCCCCACATCCACCTGTGCAGAATAAAACTATGTCACAACTGGTGACGTACAACTATGGAGATGGCTCTGGGCCCTCCCCCTTCTCTCTCTCTTCCTTATCCCAAACAATAAAATAAATCTTTAAAAACAGACTGTGATAATAGCCCCTCTCTAAGGTAGCCCCAGACCTAAGTTTTCCATCAAAAGATTTGTTACAGGGTTTTACCGCCAAGTAAAAAAATACACGCGTTTTGAGGTGCAGCTACTCGAGTTGCTGTCTTTACACTTTCCGGAGGCCTAGGTGTGCTCACGGTCGCGTATGGAAAGCAGCCAGCCCTCCGTAGTTCCCACTCGCATCCCACGAGCCCCTTAGCGTTTTGCGTGAGCGTCTGTCACCACCACACACTGGCGGCATCACCGTGGCCTCTGGAGCCTCCGTGTTTCCCAGGGCGTTGCTTTCATGTCTAAGCCATTGGAGAAACTGCAGCCCGAGCCGCACTGTGCTGAGAATGCGGTGGCAGCTGGGCACCCACAAACATTCCAGGGGGCCGGCTGCCACCGTCCCTTCCAGCTGGTCACTGTATAGCATCTTCATGGGATGTGGACGCGGCTCTTTCACAGAAAATCCTCAGGCTTGAGGCGGTGAGGCTGAACCAGGGCTTCTAACGAGGTCCATGTGCAAGGACTCTGTCTCTTTGTGCGGCTCAGTTGACCTCATACCTTTCTAGGAACCACCGAGCCGGACTGAGGACGAGGTGGGTTCCCCAGACCGTCCTTCAAGTTGCTGTCCCCGTGATACGCCTCATCTCCCAGCGGCATCTCCCAGGGGTGAGAACCGCAGACCACCGTATTCGTCTCTACATCACACCTGGGACGTCCAGGCTCGGCGAATTCTCCCCGTGGGCACTAGCAGGATGGGGCGGGGGTCACGGCTCCGTGGGTCTCAAACAAGATTCCGGGGAAGTAAGAGACGCGTGGAAAATCTGGCTTGCCGCCGGACTCACCTCCAGTGTCAGGAAGAGACCGCTTGCTCGCGTGCCATATGGCCTCCGTGTCACTGAGGCATTGTCCCTGGCACGTGCCTGATCCGCTGTGACAGGCGCTGAGTTGCCAGAAGGCACGTTGGTGCTTCCATTGGAGAGCAGGTCTGGGGGTGCGGGGTGTCTGAGTTTCCTGGGGACCTCTGACGCTCACCTCTCCATCACGCTGCGCCCTGCAACGCGCGGGACCCAAAGCATGTCTGGCTTTCGGGTGGCCACCAGGACAAGACTGTGTCTCATGGGAATCCTGCCTTCTAAGGTCTTTTTCTTCCTTCCTTCCTTCTCTCTCTCTGTCTCTGTCTCCCTCCCTCCCTCCCTTCACCTCCCAGTGACTGGGAATTTGTCACCCCTGGACGTTAACGGTGTGCGTGGCATTGGGGGGCAAACAATCAAGGAGCAGGTACCGAAATTCATTTCGATAAACGACGCTGCAGGGTTTACACTGACATGATTAGGTGACAGGAGGAAAGCAGCTGCCCGGGGCTCAGTCGCCCGATCCCCGGTCTCACGTGACATGGACTATTAGATAGTTCTGAGGAAGACACTGGGGATGGGGGCTTGGCGGGCAGGCCGCTCCTGCGAGCATGTTCCTCCACAGTGTTCGGCTCCTCCGTCCCTTTTCCTGCCCAGGCGCCTCTCGGAAGCCGTCTGTCCAGATGGCTCTCTGGTCTCCGCGCAGCGGACCTTGAATTACAGAAGCCCAACGTGGACACCACTGGGAGGGAGCCAGGGTTCAGGGATAATGAGGAAGCCGGCGTTCCTCACGCAGAGAGCAAAGCGGCGTCTTCTTAAAACCCTTAATTCAATTTGAAGGGAGAAACAATGACCTCCTCTGGCCGTCCTGTTGAAATGTCCTTAGAGAGGGACGTGGCCATGACCCACATTAACTCTGTGGGTCACAGCCAGGAGCTGCATTAGCCAAATAAATAAATAAATAAAATAAATAAAAAGGCTTCCTCAAGGGCGCAGCTCAGGCCGAGTAGAGCGCGTTCTCGTGCGAGTGGAGCGGGACGTCGCGTGGTGACTTGTTGGAATCGGATGTTCAGGGCGTTCCTGTTCCCCACGGTCCCCCAAGCCGGCCCACAGCCGGGAGCTGGGGGAAGCAGGGACGGCGCATCGGAAATGACGCACATGCTTCCTTTAAAAGAACCCTGCAACCTGCAGTTAGTAATTCAATCCAGGAGCGTAAGGAGGGTATTATTTTATTTCCCCCAGATGCGGGAAGTCAAGCGTTCGTTTCCAACGATGCCCTGACGCTTAGGGTGGCCGGCAGGCATTGGGCTCATGGGGGAGGCAGCAAAACAAGCCACCCGAGGAAACGCCCCACGGGTTTCAAGCCCGCTGTCCCGCAGCATCTCCGCCTGCTCTGAGCTGTGCCCTATTCACCCACCACAGCCGACAGAGCGCTTCCCCCATGGTGGCTGGACACACAGGACACAGACATCAAGGTGCACACAGTAGCCAGGTGACATGGGAGAGACACAGGGCACGCGTGGGAACGCAGCGGTGTGAGGGGCGCCTGGGTCCCGGGCTTTAATGCCGGCTCTCTACCCATGCCTGTCCTCAGAAACATCACGGAATCACCTAAATCTCAGTTCAGTCCCCTGTCTGCGAGGGGCGGGCCTGGCTTCCTGTCACTGCGGCCCCAGGACAGGGCGGCATGTGGGCCCAGGTGTGTCTGTTTAGGGTTAAAGCTGACGGTGCAGTTCAGGTGGGCTAGTTCCATTCCTGCCCTTCTCTTACCAAAAATCAGGGCTCACCTGGGTGCAGGTGGTGTCCTGTTCTTATTGAACAATTAACAGCACCAGTTAAGCACTGATTGCATACAGCTGGCCAAGGGGGCGCTGGCTCAGGGTTTCAGGGCCATGATGGCAGAAGGTTCTCCTTGGGGGACACTCTGAGGGGGGCAGCAGATCCAGGATGCATGGAGGTTACAGACCAATAAAGTGAGACCTGTCCATCCACCATCCACCCCTCCATCCACCATCCACCCATCAATCCATCAACCATCCATCATCCACCCAGTCATCTACCTTTCAACCTATCCCTCCCACTCTCCTACCCACCATCCACCCTCCATCCATCTACCATCCATCCACCCACCATCCACCCACCATCCACCCACCATCCATCCATCTATCCATCCACCATCCATCCATCCATCCATCCATCCATCCATCCATCTATCCATCCACCCTCCATCCATCCATCCATCATCCATCCATCCATCTATCCATCCACGCTCCATCCATCTATCCATCCACCATCCATCCACCCTCCATCCATCCACCCTCCATCCATCCACCATCCACCCACCATCCATCCACCCACCATCCATCCATCATCCATCCATCTATCCACCATCCATCCACTCTTCATCCATCCACCCACCCTCCATCCATCCACCCACCACCCACCCTCCATCCATCCACCCACCATCCACCATCCATCCACCATCCATCCACCCACCATCCACTCACCATCCATCCATCCATCCACCATCCATCCACCATCCATCCACCATCCATCCATCCACCATCCATCCACCATCCATCCACCCACCATCCATCCATCCACCATCCACCCACCATCCATCCATCCACCATCCATCCACCATCCATCCACCCACCCTCCATCCACCCACCATCCATCCATCCACCCTCCATCCACCCTCCATCCATCCACCCTCCATTTAATCTCCATCCATCCACCTACCCTCCATCCATCCACCCTCCATCCACCATCTATCCACCCACCATCCATCCAGCAAGCACCCACTCTGTACAGGGGGATAACGGGGCAGTGCTCCTCAGTCCACAGGGAGACACTCCAATGAGTTCTAGGGATTTGGGGGCTGGTCAAGGAAAAGCATTTGGCCACGAGGTGGCAGCAGCGCACAGTTGGCTTACTTGGGTGACAATGCCAGGTTTGCAGGCCCAAGTCCCCTGCCCAGGGGGACCATCCAGGGGCCACAGCCAGAAGGGCAGGACAGGGAAGCTCAGGGAGGGGGCTTGCTCATGCACATCTCATGACGTAGGTGTAGCTTCACAAGGGCAGGACAGACAGCTGTCCCCGCGTGTCTTAGTCCACCGACACCTACAGAGTGTCCTCACTCACCCAGCAGGACGCCCGTGGGCCAGCGGGACTGGGGACCGATTCCTGGCTGTGTCCAGGGCCCTGCCGCCCCATGGCCATCTGCCTCTGTGTGGGGCTGGGATGCCCCTTGGGCCCTGGCCGAACCGTGAATGGTTTACGTCGCTGCTGGTGACGCAGGGAGAAGATGGGGGGCGGGTAGGGACTGTTCATCCGTCCCTGACCACTGTCACCCCTGCCGCCACCATGGACAGAGGCAGCCGAGACCGCTTCTTGGAGACGCAGGAACTGACACGCCCACAAGGGGGCAGGGGCGGGCACAACCCTCAAGCGCTGCGCTCAGCTTCCCTGTGACTACGCCCTCTCTGATCCACCCTATGTGACTGTTCCATCCGCTTCTGGTTGAAACCCCAGCTCATACCGTGTGTATGAAGTTATGCCAGCTATTTACTTGAGCGACATAAATGTTACATTTTAAACGCGTACGTTTACGTTTTCTTTCTGTGACGGTATCTAAATACATTGGCTAAGCAAACCATCACACCTGTGTGTCAGACAGGCATCAAGCAGGGAATGGAGCCCAGAGACCACATGTAGTAAGAGACCGGCTGCGAGGGGGGCGGGGGGCTCCCTTTGGGAAATCTCTTCACGCTGTGGCTCAGATGGAGGAGAATTTTATTTTCAGTGTGAGAAGCAGCCAGAAGACTGTGACATTTAGTTCCAAAGTATGCCTCCTGATCTGAGGAGCTGGGGCCCGAGCTCCCGAATGTCTAAGCCGCACTGCAGTTTGAACTTCACTGTGACTACAGAAAATTCAGGCTGCGCTCCCTCCTCGGAACACCTGCAAATCCTCAGAGCAGAGACCCGGAGGCCGTGAGCAGCAGCTCAGCGTCTGCTCATGTGAGGACGGAGCCCCCGGTGTCCCAGGCCCGGCCACTGGGCATGCGTGAGGCTGCGGCTGACCCAGGCCTGGGGGCGGGGGGGGCCTTGGGCGTTACGCTCGGAGAGTCTGGGGCCAGCTGGGGAGAGGTAGGTCCTCGTGCAGTTAGATTATCTGTGGACCAGCTGTGCTCTGCCTTCTGTGGGTGAGAGCATTCACAGGAGCTATGAGAGGAACATTCTGGAATGTTCTGAGGAGTGACCGATTCGAAACTCAACCCTTCGAAGTCTATTCTCACGAGTGGCTGAATCTGAACAGAGCTCCCCTGGCACGACCTCATGAAGGTTCCCAGTCACGTGCAAGGGTTTTATGTAATAGATGGTCGTGAACGTTTCCCCAGGTAGTTTTATTTTGATCCTCTATTTTATCCAAACTTATTTGAGTTATTTAATTAGAATAAAAAAGGGCAGTGATCCTGACATTTACCTCTTCCGATTTCCCCACTCAGCGGGATCTTAAATTATTCTGACATTTTTGCATCCACAACAGAAATAAATAGCCGTGGGTAAAATTTGGGTCACATCGAGAATTTCTGACCCAATAAAAGTGTTAGCTGTCCAAGAAATCCTTCCAGGCGATTATAAAACATATGAAAATAAAGAAAGGTATGGCCTTTGAGACCGAGTGCAGGGGGAGAATTCGGAAGCACTTGTAAATCACTGTTCACGATTAAGTGTGTGCTTCCACGCATGTCTTCCCACGTGCTCCTGGGAGTTGGCAGAACCAAAAGCCAATTTTGAGCCACTCTTCAGAGGAGAAAGTCATACTTTCCTAAGCAAAGTTTTGAAGGGGACCGGGAAGGGCAGAGCAGCAACAAGAATGCTGAGAATATGCGCTCAGTCGGGGTGGCAGGGGGAAGCCAGGGCCGGGGGCTCCTTCTTGCTCCCCAATCTTCTTTCTTTTATGATTTTTGACAGAGAGAGAGAGAGAGAGAGAGAAAGAAAGAGAGAGAGAGAGAGAGAGAACTGAGCTGGGGGAGCTCCCCAGTTCAGCACATGGGTCCGCACTGGCCGGGGCCAGGATTCGATCCTCGGTCCCCGGTGTTGCAAAGTGAGCGCTCAACCCACTGAGCCATCCCGGCTTCCCCTCCCCAATCTTGAGGTTACCGTGTCAGTCAGTCTAGCCTATGCACCACGCGGGTGTCAGGTTTACTATGTATGGAAGCGTGCAGGCCTGTCGATGCCCATGGCCTGATCCAGTTGATCGGGACGGGGGTGAAGGCACGGGGGAGCCTGTCAGGTTTCCTGGATAATTCTAAGACACCCGGCGCTGAAGACCACCCCCTGGGGCAGTGGCACAGGGCAGATGCACCTGGGCTGGAAGTGCACCTGCTTTTCCCCGGCAGGCCGGACCCGAGAGGACGAAAGGCATGCGTTTGCCTCCCCAGGAGAAGCCCATGCCGTAGGTGTCTCCCCTGGAAGTCTAATCTTCGCCTCGGAGGATGGATAAGAAGGGTCGGCTGTCAAAAGTCTGAGTTCCTGGAGGTGGATGTTTAGATTTTTCTCAGAAAGGTGAGGGTCCTAGGTGTGCACCTGAAGGGAGCGGTGGCCCATTGAAGGGGCTCCAAGACAAGTGACCTAACTTGGAGGAGGGCGGACTTGTGTCAGGGTGACCAGTGTCCCAGTTCACTCAGGCCCGAGAGGATTTGGGGAAGCAGGGCTTCCGGACTCTCCACGCTAAAAGTAAACAGAGGCCCTGAGCAGAGTATTTTCTTGATTCTGCAGGAATCTAGAGAGTTCCACGACAGCTGGAGGGAGAGTCCCCTGAAAACGACCAGGATTGATTTCCCGTCTAACCGGATGGATGGAGCAGGGCCGGGCTGGGCGGCACTCAGAAAAATAATGCGTGTGACACATGTGGAACTTCAGTGCACGCATGACACACTCATTTCCCCAAACTCCCGCCTCGGCTGAAATGGGGGGAGGGGAGGGATGGGAAGGCTCTGCCAGGGCTGCTTAGAGGAGACACTGGGAGGGGCTCAGCCACAGCCACTCAATTCCCAGTGTAATCCTCCTGCACGCTCCTCTGCATGTGGCTGGAACTTGGGGCAGGAGGAGTCCTGTGGGATTCAAGTGCATCATGCTTCTTGGAAGCGCTTGTTTCATGTCTGACTCCAAAAATTAACCTTCATTTTCAAGTAACACAACAAGGACATCTGTAAAGGTGAACCCACTGGGGATTATATAAGAACGCTGAAATCATTTTTTTTCCTGTAGCCAAGATCTGAGTTATTTTCTATTTATATGCAAATGTCAGATTCCCGAGCTCACGTTCCGATGAACAATGCTGAAATCGGATTTATTTCCTGCAGAGCAGGGGCCCTGAGTCCTGATAGGACGAGAGCACAGCCATTCTGATCCCAGGCTCAGAACTGCATTCCGGAATCCAGACTGTCCTACAGCCAGCTACCTCATTTTCCTCTCCAGATACAATAAATTATTCCGTTTTGGTTTTTTGTTTTTCCACAAAAGTGTAATGATTTATTGATTTTAAAATCAGCCTTGGGTTTTAAAAAGATGCATTTGTTTCTGAGAAGCAAAGCCGATGGCCAGACACGCCCATTTGGTCCTTAATTCTCTGCCACCTCCCACCGGTGCGAAGACTTTGGGGTGTGAGCCCTCCCTCGGTGACTCTGTCTCCCTGGAAATCCCTGCATCCGACTGCCTCCACTTCAACTGTGTGTGAAGTCCTTTCGGGGAGAGCAGCTTGTAATTACAATGATTGCTAATTGTGCGTTTTTAATTAGCTGCTGTCTAAAGGGAAATTACAAGAAAACTTGGTCCCTAAAGGAGGCTGAGTGACCGAAGCGTGGTTGCTGCTTGGGGACAACGCTCTGTATGAGAGCCCAGATGGTGGGGGCCTGCTTGGAATGTGGTGGAACGTAAACAGGAGGGAAAAGAAGGCGGGGAGAGATGCCAGTGCTTTCTCATCGTCTTTCACATTCGGGGGAAAAAACGCTAAAAGTCCAAGAGGGATGCGACCCCAATCCAGCCTTGCGATTCTTCAGGACCAGAGTCCTCTGGCCCCTGGGTGGAGCCAGGCCTCCGGGGAAGGACTGCACTGGAGGGCAGTGATGCGGCCTTGATTTTACACACAAGAGGCCTGAGACCAACACACAGGGATTGACACCGAAGGCGGACACACCCATGTCCCAAGTGACCCACTCAGGTTGGCCGGTCCACGTCCCCGCCTGGTTCTTTCTGGATTAAACTGGTGTGAGTTGGGTTCCCGTCTCCAGCAACAAAGAGGAGCAAAGTGAGCCCCACACCAGTGACACGGGAGTCGACGTGCAAGGCAAGTTGAAGACTGAGACTGTAAGGAATCAAGTTAAGGAAGCGACACAGGAGATCGAGTGGCTAATCAAATGCGAGCCTTTATTGGGGGGGTAGGCTCCCAGGCTACATTGTTCGGTCGGAGGAAAAAGGTCTGGGCCGAAGAATGCCTGCGTGGGGAAGGGAGTGAGGGGGTTAAATAGGGCTCTGGGGTCGGGGAGAGGCGGATCAGGTTGCCAACGGAAGTCCCGCCTTTGAAAGTTCCCAGGCAGGTTACAGACAGTAGGGAGTCCCCTTTGCCACATCCTATTTGCCCGGGCCCCAAGGCCCACTGACCTTACAGAGACACTCCCAGACCTCCCCCACTGGGGACAGGAAGTCTTCCCGCAAGCGGTGGCATTTGGTGTGGGGGAGGAAGGGAGGGGTGTGGGCTGGGACCAGCCCCTGGGGAACGTTGGGGGGGTCCGTCTTGCTGAAGCCATGCTTGCAGGGCACGGCTGGGGTGGGTCGCGTGGGGGCTAGAGGTCTGTCTCTTTGAAGTAATTACTGTCTAGCAATAAATGACAGCATCCGAATCATTTAAAAGACCTCAATTCAAGGACACGTCAACAATGGGCATTAGCATTCGGAAAGGTCCATTAGTGCAGGAGGCTTAGGAAAGATCTTGTCTTATAACCCCCCAGTCACCCGGGTGAGGGGTGGGTCAGAGCTTGGGGGAGTGTCTGGTTTTGCAAAATAGATGCCTTTTCCCAGCTGCCGGTGAGGGAGAGCCAGCCATTATTTGTGTCTTTGTTGGAATCTATGCCATTGTGTGCATGTGCTGGTCCTTCCTAAAGAAATGCTGCTCTGTGCAGCATGACTGTGTGAACAGCACTTACTGATTTGTTGACCACATGGACTGATTCTAGTGTGTACTGAGAACACCCAGACACTCCTGAGAATTCAGGAGCGTGGACTAGTGTCCTATTCCCTGTGGGACTGAACTGAGTTTTTTCTTCCCTGGACTCCTCAGCCCTGCTTCTCAGAAGAGCGCCCCCCGATTTCCCATGGGTGGGTCACCCCCATCCTACAGGGACTCCTGGGGGTGGGGGAAGTGATCTTGTCTGGCCACTTGTGAGCCTGCGATCATGTGACCCAGTGGCACCCTGTCCCCTTGCCCTGTCCCAGAGGCTGGGCACACACGGCTGTGGCTCATGTCAGCCGCCCACAGGCCTTGCGGGAGCCCTGAGATTCCTTCCTCCTTCCTTCCTTCCTTCCTTTTTCCTTCCTTCCTTCCTTCCTCCTTCCTTCCCTCCCTCCTTCTCTCCCCTGTCCTCTTTCTTTTTACTGAAATATTTGTTTTGTATGCATTAATCTGACTACCTTGGGCAGGAATTAATTCAAAATTTGTATTTTTGTTGTTTTTGTTGCTTAGTTTCTCCTGACCACAAGCACGTTATGGGGATGTATGCATTGCACCTTGCTCTTCAGTCACCGGTGTTCTAGGAACTACCGCAGGGACACCTGTTTCCCTACGGAAGGGGCCAACGCAGTTTCCCTGCGTGTCTGCGGCATTTCTGCTGCCGCCTTCTGGGGCTCACCCACCAGCGCAGGCGGAGTTCCCGTCGCTGCGTGACTTCACAGTTCCTCAGCACTAGCCGGCCAGCGCTTCACATCCACGACTCCTCATGCACAATCTACAGCATATTGTGTTTGTAGAAGCAACATGAGATATTTTCCCTACAAAACCATTTTAACATCATTTCTCACCCACGTAGGATGTAAGGTACTTGGATTTTCTCCCACAAATATGCTCTTAAGAAGATAGAAATGCTTTTTTGTTTTTTTTGTTTAACTCTTTTATGTCTTACGTTACAAAACGTCACAACAGTTTCGCAAACTCAGCTAACTCTCAAAGTTGCCAGGGCAGCTAGTTGAATCTGGAATTCAGAGAGACAATGAGCACGTATAAAATTGTAAGCATACCCCAGATACTGCGTGAGGTATACTTGCGTTGAATTATTTATTTGCCTGAAGCTCGTGGTGAACTGAGGGCCTGCATTTTATGTGCTGACCCTGAAACCCTGTCCTCAAACAACCCTGACCGGCTTCCTCTTCACTCCCTTCTACTAATAGATCCATGTCCCCCACCAAAGAAGGGGTTTCTAAATAGAGGAGATGGCTTCCCAAATAGAGATGTGGGCATTTTGAATTTAAAATGAGGCTCTTCACACTCTTCTCTCTCCTGTCTGAAAATACAGCGAAGTGCAGGCCACCTGCATGTCCCACAGCATCGGCTTACCGGTCTGCGGACTATAAGCATAGACTGTACGTGTACGAGTCCATCCTGGTCGTCACCTTGCCCACAGCTTTGTTTTCCAGACGGGGGAGGGGGCATGTGCCCAGGCCCCTGCTGGAGGCAGAGCCTTGGCCAGCTGTGAGGGCTCTTGGTTTTCCCCGGGAAAGAGACTCTGTCCCCGGAGCTTCAGCCAAAATACGGTTCGTGTACAGCGTGTGAAGCATTTTAGGGGACACAGTGACAAGTGAGGCGGCACAGGCTGAGGCCACACTGGGTGTGGGGCAGGTTCCCCATGCTCTCCACCCACTCCTCCATTTTCCCTGGGGCCGAAAATAACAATGAAAAGCAGTTCCCTGGGCACGGGTCTCCCTTAACTACCCACTTTCCATCCAAAAAGAAGTCCAAAGTTATTTAACGCCACTGACCCATCCTTCAGCCATTGGGACACCGTTTTGATCATTCTTATTCCCTTTTTCCCCACGTTAACATCAAACGTCACCTCTGTCTTCTAATCTGCGATGCAAATGTAACATTTAGCTTTATAATTCCCGTGCGTGCACAACCCGGGTCTTGCACCCCATTCAGCTCTAGTTCAAGAGCTGGACTTTCCCCACATCGTGATCCGCAAGCAAATATAATGCCGTGGACCAGGAGGCCTAACATTTAAAGAAAGAACGGGAATGTCCTCCGGAATGCGAACAACCTCCCTGCCTTTATTAATTCTGCAAAGGTGAGCGTTCCCACTCGCGTCCTCTCAGAGTCGGCCCCAGGCGGCGGGTGATTGAGCTCGCTCCAGACTGAAGCATCCGCAGTCCCCGGATTAAGTGCGACGGAGACGTCGCTGAGTCACTTAAGAGTGCAGAATGGAGTACGGCAGAGAAGGCCCATCCCAAGCCCAGAGGGACCTCTGAATGAATGGCATATCTATATACTTTTGGAAATCCATGGAAACGAGGGCGGACGTTGGTGACTAAGAATCTGATCCCCGCTCTGACAAGACCCGTGGAGATTTCAAACCTGTCTCCCCTGCGGGTGTTAGCATTACCAGTGGCTTTTCTCGTTCATCTCAGGGGCTGCGCTCCCAGGGACCCCACAACCCAATCACCGGAGATTTTGTTACAAAAGTCTCCTCTTTTTTAAGGAGAAAAAGGTGTTCTCGTCAGGCCTTTGTTTCAGTCTGTTGAATTAAAACTCACAAGCTATTCTGTGAAGCAACAATTCTCGTGCATTTGCAGAGGCTGATTTTCCTGCCATCAGATGACAACACACGGCCATTTGCATTCCGTGATGAAATGCTTACTGAGCACCTACTACATGCCAGCTGCTGTCTGAAAAACGCAGGAGCCGCAGAAGGCCTGGCGGGAGCTTTCTGATTGGCTGTGCCCGGCCCCGCCCACACCAGAACAGGAGGGCGCGGTGGCACCACGTGGTACAAGTCAGGCTGGTGCCCCAGGGGGAGAAAAGGGACAGCACTGGTCAGGCAGACCACATACTTAAAAAAGATCTTAACTAGAGGGGTATTATTTGGGAACAGTTCTCCTTTATTAATTCCGTTAAAAAACCCTCCACCTCTGTCACGTTTTAGGTTGACGGCTGCTCACTGTCATTTAGACGGATGCCTTTAGAGGTCACTGAATGAGAGAAAGAGAGAAGATAACGTATTACGTACTGGTACAATTTAGAATGGGTAATTAGGAAATTAGATATTTGCATCATGCACATGTGCATGGTTTCTGAGTCACATGATTACACCCACACAGCTCTTTTACAAGTAATTATTCACACCCTCTTCCCCTGCACGGGGCTGGCAGCTGGGCAAGGGCTCAGTGCATCTCTGTTGAACTGAGTTAGATTTGAGGCCCTTATGAAAGACATTGCATGACCTCTGGGGTCCTTAGCAGCGAGTTTTGTTCTGACACTGGCAATGCACTTGCATTTCCTCCTTGTAAAGATTTTGGAGCTTTCCCTCTGCACAGATCTCAAAACCTCTGTCTAGTCCTCTTTGGTTAGCTTCGTTCAAAATGGGGTGCCGGGTTCAGCAGTGGTGTAATGTACACATCTGTGATCCTGCACAGAGTAAACAACTGTAAAACTTTTTAAAAATAGGGGAAGCCGGGATGGCTCAGCTGGTTAAGCGCTCGTCTTGCAGCTCCAGGGTCCAAGGATCGAATCCCAGCCCGTGCGGTCCCATATGCGGAACTGGGTTGTGCCCCCAATTCAGTTCTCATTGGGGTGAGCTTCCTATGGGGGAGGCCCCTGGCCCGGTTCCTGCCCTGTGTGGCCCCTGCCCACCTGTGTGAAATAAAACCATGTTGAAAACTAATGATGTACAACTATGGAAACTGCTCTGAGCCCTCCCCCTCCTCTCTGTCAAAAACAGTAAATCTTTAAAAAAATAAGAAATTAAAAAATAATACATATTTTGTTGGACTCTCTGACTGAATTGTTCTTAAAAAGAAAGAATAGTGCAAATTGTGGTCACCATTTTGGCTTGAGACTGACTCTTTATTCTCTTTAGAGGGAATAAAAGTTTACGTAAGGAAAAAAAATTTAACTCAAGTAACATCAGCATCCTTTCTCTTTCCTTCTCCTTCCTATGACTTATTTGAATCCACCTGGGCTGTGAGACATATGCCGTTATTTTTTTCCTTTGGAGTTGTAATTTATGCCTGGCTAGTATTTCTGAAAGCCCATTTCAAAATGGGATTAAATAATTGCTTCTTTCCATCGGCTGTCACTGGATCATGCTATCAAATGAGATGTGAAATGTGGGCTCACAGAAGGTGTGTCTTTGGCTGTGAACCCTACGGAAACAAGCATGTCCCCAAAAAGCATCCATCAACCATCGCCGTCTATTTCTGTTGCCCTCAGGTGCATTGCAGCGTCAACAGTACAACGTGCAAAGGGCCTGAGAGAATTTCTTAACTGTTGTCTGGGTGGGGGTGCAGACGGGTTTTCTGCTTTCTAAAAATCTGCAAACCCCAACTTCTCTAAAGAAAAGGAAACCTACTTGTGAGGAAGAAGCGATAAGGGAAGACTCGACGAATTCTGTTTTTAAAAAGACAGGAGCCTAAGCTTTCGTTTTGAAATGTTTTTATGAGCTCTCATTGCGAAGAAACGCGAGGGAGGGGGATGGCAGGGGCCTGTGGCCGAGGGTGACGAGGTCAGAGAACACAGGTTGGGCCGCCCGGAACCTGGAGCTTCTGGGGACTCGGGGGGGGATGAACGGTCACTCACGAGTTGGGCGGTGGGGGCGGGGGAGTGTGCCTCTCAGGAGCGAGTCCTCAATGCGCCCCAGGTGGGCACGGAGGGTGACAACCAGCAGGTCACACGGAGAGTCCAGGAGCTGCCCCGATGCCCAGACAGGCAGGTGCAGGAGCCAGGCACTGAGAACCGGGGTCACAGCACCTCACCTGTGACGGTGCCCCTCCACGCGACTGTGTTAGAATGGCAGGCCCGCCCCATGCACAGACTGCGAGGGAAGGTCCAGTGCGTTCATGCACAGACATGGGTCCTCAGCATGTGGAAGGGGCTCAGCAAGTACCGCCTTTCTCCTCAGTCCCCGTTCCCACTGAACCTCTGGGCTCGGTGATGTGCAGAAGGACTTCCCCAGAGGCTGGTCTGAGCCTGGGCTGCCACCTGGGCGTCCTCTCTGGGGGGCGGTGTCACCCCTGCAGTAGGATGTGTCTGCTCCTCTAAGGTGACCAGATTTTAACAATGGTAAAGCGGGACACCATTGACCGGGGGGAGGGGGTTCTTGATTAAAAATTGGGTCTATCTCCCGCCGTTCCCTAGCTTGTCGTACATTCTTTCCAAAAATCGGGACTTTTTTAAAATGCCGCGGGACGCGGGACAAATTGTTAAAAATCAGGACTGTCCCGCCAAAAGCAGGACGTCTGGTCACCTTATCCTAGGCAGCTCACACCGTGCACGCTTCGTGGGCAGCCCTCGCGGAAAAGAGGGGTGAACCAGGAATGAAGCATGCACCATGCGGGGATCCTGCCCCCCGCAGATGCTTGGAGGATGGGCCGGCCCTCCCGGCAAGGCCGACGTGTCCTGAGGACCGTCATGCACTGCTCTGTCCTTGGCATGTGGGGACAGCAGGATCTGGGGGTTGGATGTGGCCTGGACGGTGACCCCACTATTGTTCCTGGTCGATGCTGTGATCTTGTAAATGCCCTTGGACGCCAAGCCTCCTAGCACTCAGGCCGTGTGGGGTGCTTGGCGGCCTCTGCAGGGTTAAGGCTCTGCTTTCCCGGACTGGACCGCAGCATGAGGGTCTGTCAGGCGTCCCCCGACTGTGTGGCCTGGGCACGCTGGGTCACTCCGCAGGGGCTCTCATACGCCCCACAGAAAGCGGTCGATTGGCCCATTAGGCAGCTTTCAGAGAGGACAGGCAGGCACTAGCCCGGCCGCACAGTTGCGGCGGGTCCCAAGGGCATGGCGTGTGACTACTCATTTGCTAAACAGTGCAGACACACAATGGCTTAATGACGGTGTTTTGCAGCGAAAAAGGATTGTGGCGATTTCCACAGCCGAGGAGCTCATTAACGAGATTTGTTAACTGTTACGGGCGATTCTCGCTGAAATGCCCTTTGTTTTAAATCATTTACTAAATTGCTAATGCCGTTTGTGGGAGAGGAACGTCGTCCCCCCTCCCTCCAAAACCTCTTGTGGAGATGAAATGTTAGCGGTTCAGAAAATCCTCAAGGTTCATTGCTTCCCAGGTGGCGAGACTTGGTGGAGCAGAAAAACAAGGGCGTTTCGGATACCCCTCTGTGCCTCGGCACCGTCAGCGTTCGAGTTATTACACCAAGAATTGAAATGCAAAAAGAAAACAGGGGCCCCAAGTGTGTCCACAGATGTCCACAAGCCCTGTCTCTGTCCCAGGTCTGCCACTGTTACCGTGAGAACTGGTCAGGAACGGGGTCACCAGCCACCGGCCTGGAAGGTCACAAGGTTCACTCACTGGTTCAACAAGCCTTTCTGGAGTTCCGGGCTCTCCTCCGGGCCCTGGGAAATTGCAGTAGATGGAGCTGGGAGGGGACCCTCACTTCCAGGGGCTCACGTGGTAGCAGAAAAGACAATCAGCTTGTCAGCCAGGACCTGCCGGAGGGGTGGAGTGACGTATAATGTCTTTGGGTAATTTCACTGAGAAATCCTGGGTCGCCTCTGCTACCAGGGGTCCGGATGGGTGGAGAAGCTTCTGGACAATGCCAACATTTTGGCAGAAATTTGAAGAAGAAGAAGAAGAAGAAGAAGAAGGAGCTGCTTTTGAAATTCTGGAACGTCCCGGGAGGAGGGAAGTAGGTCTTTCACCGTCAGCGCCCCCCGATGACGCGTCCGCCCTCCTGTTGGGTGGCAGTGACGTGACTGCGGATGATCTTGCAGATTCCACCAAGGGGAAGGTCACGCCGTTCGCATTTCATCTGCATTTCGTGCGGGCTGTGGCTTTCACGCTCCTCCTCAGAGCACTAAGGTGCCAACGGCTTTATCCATCTTCCAAGGCCCCCGGAGTGGAGCCTGCAAGAGAGGAAGCGACCCTTCTCAGGGACACGGGACACGTCCAACAGGGACCGGTGACCCCCCAGCGCCACAGAGGGTGAGGCAGGCGCCTGTCCAGGGGCCTCAAGGAAACGGCGCCCACAGGACAGGTGCCCTACAAGCGCTGTGCTGCACGCTCCTCTCCTCCCCTCCTGCGACCACCCTATGCAAACTAGGGGGCCCTCGTTCTCCATCACAGCCCGTGTCACTTGTCTCTCTGTGAGGCTCCACGAGCCGCGTCTCCAGCACCTAGGACAGCACTCGGGGCGCGGACTGAAGGTGCCCTGTCGCATGTCACGGGCTCAGGGCCGGCAGGGAAAGGGCTCAGAGCAGTGACCTCCAGCAGTTGCTCACAGACACCAATACGTTCAGCCTCTCTGTTCTCCGCCCCCCGCTTTATTGAGATATAATTGACGTGTAACCTCGTGGCCGTTCACTGTGGACAATGTGTGCGTATGTTGCAAAATGATGCCACAATAAGGTTCGTGAACACATCCACCCCCTCAAGTGGTTACAAGCGTGTGTCTGTGTGTGTGGTGAGCACACTCTCTTCTCACCGTTCAGAGATGTCACACAACACACTGTTAGCTGTAGTCACCATGTTGTGTGTGGCACCCCCAGCACCTATGTATCTTTTCCTTTATTTTTTTTTAAGATTTATTCCATTGTTTTGACAGAGAGAAGCGGAAGGGCCCAGAGCCGTCTCCATAGTTGTCCTTCATCCGTTTTTGACATGGTGTCGTTCCACACAGGGGGGTGTGGGGCTGCATGGGGTGGGAACCAAACCGGGGGGCCTCCCATTCAGCACATGCCGGGGGCCGGGGCTCGATCCCCGAGGTGCACGCTCAACCTCGAGCCGTCCTGGCTTCCCCACGTATTTATCTTCCAACTGGAAGTCTGTAGCTCTGGCCGCTCCACCGTGTACACCCTGCCTGTGGAAGCCCCCGCTCTGTTCTGCTTCCACGAGTCTGGTTCTTTAGAGCCCACGTGCAAACGGACTGTTCAGCCACGAGACAGAGGGAAGCCCTGTGTTTGTGACTGTGTAGACGGGCTCTTTCGTTCCCGTTTCTCTCTCTCGTCACCTGTGTGCTGATGAAGACCGGTCAGGTGAGCAGCTACGAGGTAGGGGGCTATGCCATCTCCCCTGGGTCATTCCAGGAAAAGTGCTGCCTGTCTAAACCCAACATGGCCCCGTTTCTGATAAATGGGTGTATTAACAACTTCCATGAAAAGGAATGAGTTTAACGGCTTCAACTTCAAGAGGGCCAGTCTGAGGGCATATGCGCTAATCCATTTGCACGAATGTATTTCCGTTTTGTGAACTAAGAGCGTAAAGCAACTGGCCTGATAATCCCTTGACGGACTAATAAATGAGAATTGGGGTTTTTAAAATAGAAAACTGATACAATGAGAGAGCTCTTAACTTTTCCCCTCACGCCATCACCACGGAATATGTAAGCCACAGGGGCCCTGTCCTTCAAAATAATTAAGTTTCCAAATTAGTCTCTTGGTTTAAGAACGTTCTGATTTAATCATTTGTAAAAGTCCGTAGCTGAATATTGCAGGTCTGGGTCCTGGGTTCCCTCCTCCCCCCATATTTCTGGGAGCTTCCAAGCATCCGGGATGCTGAGCAGGTGGCTCCTGCTATGGAGAGTTTTCTGATCTGCACAAGTCCCGACAAGGCCCTCAAGTTCAAGTCCCTGTCAGCTCTGGGTTTGAAGCCACGTCTGTATGGTGTGTACTACACCCTCCTGATTGGCAGGCACGTAAGCAGGTGGGAGGCTGGGGGGTGGGTCTCTGACTAAATCCCAGCCAGTGCCCTGCTGAGCTGCCTGGGAAGGGGCTGGGGACCACCGTTCTCTACTCATCGCCGCCTTTATCATCTGCTTGTTACCTGTCTCCTCGCACTGGCTGTAAGGAGCAGGGTTCACCTTGCCTTGTCCCCATGTCCGCTCAGCGTCTAGGGTGCAGCCTGCGTGCAGCAGTTGTTCCGGACTGATTGTGTGTTGCCGGGTGTGTGTCTGCCTACGTGTAGACGCGTGCAGGCTGCCCTGCTCCATCGCAGGTGTGCTGGCCAGAATTCCCCAGGCCCTAGGATGCACCACGTCCTAACGTCGAACGGGGCGCTCCTGTAATGAGGAGCGTCTAGTCGGCTCCACGTCCTCATCTGCAATCCAGGAGCGTGCACGGCCTGCAGCCTCTCACCCCTCGTTAGCACGAGTCAGCCAGCCGGGATCAGACAGAAGACCTGCTCTCGCTCCGGGACGCAACGGTTTTCAAAGACTCTGGCTCCCTGGGCCCTGACCTGCATGTTCGGCAGCAAAGCAGAGGTTGGCTCTTTACTGAGAAGTCAGGCCTGGGACCAAGCCCCCCGGGGGCTGTGCTGGTTTCCTGGTGCCCTCTTGACCCTCCCCTGTGGCGGCAAAGTGGGGGACGAGGCGGCATCCTCCTAATGGCAAAGGTCATCTGCCCAGGGGTTGTCGCGTGGCCCGGAGTCGCTCATTAGTGCAGTGTGGCCTCTGAAGGGTCAAGGCCTTGCATTCTGGGCCCGTGTGTCCTGCGTCGTCCAGGGCCAGCCCGGCATCAGCTCGCACCCGGCCTCATCAGTCCCTGGAATCCGTACCACACCTGAAAATGCACACCATGCCTCCTCCCCGGACCAGCTTCCCAGCCCTGTCCAGTGCCTGGAGCGCTGAACAAACCTGCCCCCCGGCCCTGGAACCCAGGGAAGCAGCTGCCGGAGCAGTGGGCACCAGGCCACTCCTTATTCGGAGCCACTTCCAAGCATGTCCCATGATGGGACCCCGGGGCAAGGCTCAGTGACCGAAGGGAAACACTCCACGAGCCATCACTCTTGGCCGGCCCCTCACGCAAGCTCTCGTTTGTAATGACTCAGAGCGAATGCACGTTTCCCGGTCAGACCGCCGCCGGTGAGGGCATGGGCACGGTAGTGTGGAGACGTCACTGGCTGTCGCACTGGGAGGCATCTGGTGGGCCGGTGCCAGGCAAGCTGCTCCGCATCCCACACACACTCAGGGCAGCCGCCCTCACAACGCGGATCCGCTCTGCACCCTCGGCCGTGCCGAGGTCACCAAACCCTGTCCTATGAGGACGAGGCCCACGCTTTTGTCACGAGTCCAGCGGGAGGTGTGACAGAATGACCGGATTCCCTGTTCTGTGATAGAAGGCTCCCTGCGTAGGATTATTATACACTCAGGGTTTACAAGAGCCCGTAGGAGCCGCTGAAGTTCTGCCCAGAGGAGACGTGGTGGTGAGACCCCGGGTTAGCGGGGCATTGCAAGAGTCCTGGCTTGATGTTTGATGCACACGGCATTCCGAATCCGCTCCGCTGTGGGCGAGTGGCAGCCAGCTCCCTAAATGCCCAGGGACCCCGGGGGGCTGGAGGCTGGGTTCTCGTCCCCGGGTCCTTGCTCACAGAGAAGGTGCCGGGCATGTTCTTTCCCGGAATGACGGTTTTTGAAGAGTTCATTGTGCCTTCCCCGAATATATATATATATATATATGTATATGTACGGGTGTGTATGTGTGTGCACGTGCGTGTGTGCTCTGTGTGTCGTCTTTCTCTTGGTCTTGGATTTGGCTTCTTTCTTTGCTCTAGCGGCATGGATGTGGTCACTGGTGTCCGCTGGTGTTCTGAGGTGCTGTGAGCTCCGGTTTTCTCGGAGAACACTGGCTCTTCCTGTCACCGTAACACCCCAGGCCAAAGGTCACGCTCACTCTCTTATCGGTACTTAGTTGATTTGAACAAGACCTGCCTTCAAAGCATTAGCATTTCACTGCCCGCCTCGCTGGTGAGCACTTGGCTCTCAGCTTCTTCTCTCGTGGTTCTTTCCGCGTTGTCCATGTCAGTGGATTGCTTCCGTTTTTGAAATCAGCACGCGTTTATTGAGCACGGTTGTCTCTCCACACTACGGGGGACCCGGCAATGACCCTGACCTGGTCTTGGCTTTGAGGAGGGAGACTCTTCAGATCTCAGCAGATCGGAGCCTCACACACTAGTGAGGGAGCTGATTCAAGGATGCCGCTGACGTCCCACCTCCTTCCTCTAGGCTGGAGCTGGGGCACTGCAGATGCTTGATAAGAGCCCCGGAAGAACGTGCTGCAGCAGAAGCACGGGAACCAGTTAAACGCACTTCGGAGCTGAACATGCTGCTGCTACTGAGAGAAGTAGTAGTGTGTTTCCCACGTGAATGTCAACTTTCCAAATAGAAGCTATTCCATCAGCCGGGCTCCTGGCATACAAACGTGAGAGAGAGAGAGAAGGAGAGAGGGGGAATGGGAAGGATCAGAGTTGTCGGTCAGATTTTCCCTGGAAGACTTTCTTTTCTTTCCACTACAGTACGGTGTTGTCACACGTCAATGCCTCAGCCTCCGACAGTGGAGCCCGAGAGGAGCGCAGCCGCTTGGTTCAGCCTCTGCCGCTGGCTCAGGCCCCGTCCTGCTATCTGAGCTCCACCATCGATTCACACTCGTCCTCGACCACGGAGGAGTGCCCAGGCCAGCCCAGCGGCGAAGCCCTCAGCCCAGGACCGGTCTCGGGGGCCCACGAGGCTCCCGCTGGCTTCTGCGTCCCGTGGAAACAAAGTCCTCATTTCAGGCTTGGTTTTTTAACAGGTTTGTGCTTTCTCTCTGGAGTGTTTCTGTCCGCAGTGCCCTTTAATTGAGTTCGAGTTCTCATTAAACAGCTGTCGTTTGCTTGTGGGTCCTGTGGCAACCTGACGTTTTGTTGAATTTTAATCTGGCCGGAGCGGGATAGGAAGATTTCCTCAGACAACACGGGGGCCGCTGTCCCCCGGTCTCTATGGACCACGGAGCATCTCCGGCCTCAGCTTCCCCGTCCACCACGAAGTGGCGGCCGCGTCTGGCCCAGCGTCCTTATGGGCCCCCGCATCTAGAACTTTCGGGGGGATTCATCTCCCCGTGGGCACACGTTTGCTATCATGTGGTCACAACTGCACATCACCCGACACGGTACGTGCTCAGAAACGCTTTACGTCCCAAGGAGAGTCTTTTGACTGTCTCCTGAATAATTTGCCGGCGTTTCCAGTTTGCCCCCTTTACTCATATGCCCCCCACCCCCCACACCTCCCCCAGAACGGCATTTAAATTTGTCTCAAATACACGGTGTGGACACTGACTTCATTTAAATGCGTTATCTCAAAAAGTATATCATCCACGTTCACAAAATTTTGATGGAGGAGGCAAGTGGACGTAAGCTGAATGTTGAAATGCTGCTGGGACAGAAAATAGGGTCCATACACATGTACGTCAGAAGGGCTTGAGGGCTTAATGGCTCCCTAGAATCTTTCACCGGAGTTGGGGCGCTCTATGTGGTGTGGAGGTGAGGAGAGGGATCCAGCAATGTCACTGAACAGCGGTTCTACACGGACTGTGGTGACCACACGTAGGTGAGCTTAATCGGAGCTCTCGGACGAGGCCCAGATCCCACAGCGGGCGTCCATGCAGGCTCCGCATCGCTCACGGCTCTCCCGGAAATGAGCGATTTGTACCCATCTTGTTAGTGACCGAAGCCTGTCAGACCCCACAAAGCCTGCAAACTGCAGAGAAGTCAACATGCACTCCAATCGAAGAATGTGCCGTTTTAAGTTAAATCAATAGGCCCGCGTGTCTAGATGGAATAAAACATGAATCCTCAATAGAGTCATTCCAGAAAGTCAGGTCTAATGGGCCTGCAGTTCCATGGTTTAGCGGTAAAGACAGGGCTGTAACGATGACAAGAATAGGAATGAAATCCGGGATGAGAGACACGCGGCTGACATTTGCCCCACTGCAGGCGGCATGCAAGTGAAAACCAATGTGCTTGAATACATTGTCTGTAGCTCAGACGTGTGCCAATCTTTTTCCTACAGTGTTTACTCTCCTAGTGAGGGAGGCAGAGCCCTCAGCCTCGGGGGTGGCCTTCCAAATTAGAAGTAAAAGTGAATTAACCCTGTTTCCTATGGATAAGTAGCACCGTCAATCCAACCCACCTCCCAAAACAATAGGCAGGGCGGAGTGGGTTCCCCCTCAAAACAAATAGAAGGCTACAGTCTGCATGATGGGGCTTGTAAGACAATGATCCACGTTGAAATGCTTTCTGCTTTTCGTTGGTTCGTGGGTTCCACCTCCCGGGAGGAACTGTGCACGAGGAAGCCATTTCGGCTAGAGCACAAGCCCAGTCCTGCGGTAGGACTTCTGATGGGAACTGAACAGACGTGGTGCTTGTGGGGCAAACTGGAATCAGAAATCTCTTGAAGAAAGCAATGTTTGTTTTTTAAAGATTGGTTTTATTGTTTATAACAGAAACAGAGAGACAGAGAGAGACAGAGAGAAGGGGGAGGGCCCAGAGCAGTCTCCATAGTTGTACGTCATCCGTCTTTGACATGGTTTTGTTCCACACAGGTGGGCGGGGACCGCGCAGGGCGGGAACTGGGCTGGGGGGCCTCCTGCATGGGAAGCTCACCCCAGTTCAGCATATGGGTCCAC
The DNA here is from genome assembly GCA_004027555.1 of Craseonycteris thonglongyai. NCBI lineage: Eukaryota > Metazoa > Chordata > Mammalia > Chiroptera > Craseonycteridae > Craseonycteris > Craseonycteris thonglongyai. Next base: position 12,675 of record PVKE010000049.1, on the reverse strand, counting down.
ACGGGCTGGGGCCGGGATTCGATCCTCAGTCCCCGGGGCTGCAAAGCAAGCACGTAACCTGCTGTGCTATCCCAGGATGCCGCTTTTAAAATGATAGCCATTGAAGAGAGGGTGGGAGCCACAAGGGAGCCACGGTGCTGCCCCTTCCGCCAGCAGCCTCTGGCATTTACGGGACTGGACTGGGTTCCGTCTGGCTTTGGGGTGTTCCCTGGAAACTTGTGTCACCGCGCATCCGGGAGGACGTCACATCTCATGCTCTATGCGGATCACTGGCGCTGGTCTTTATCACCGCTTCTCAGATAGCCTCTGATAATGTTCTCAGGAGACACTACACCTTCTCGTGATGTTGTTGTTGTTTTAAACCGCGTTACGGAGGTGTGGCTAACCCACCCAGAGCAGCACACGTCTAACGTATGCAGCATGGTGAGCTGGCCGATGGGCACATGCCTGAAGCCGTGGCCGCAGTCCATCCCTCCGTGAGCTCCCTCTCTTGTTCTTCATGTGTTAGGATGGTTCTTGTGCTAAGAAAGCAGGCAAGAGGTTTTAGAAACTCCTCACTACTCCCGGGACCGGGGCAATAATCAGCCTGGCCCCCAAAGTCCTGATCATCTTGTGAATTATTTGGTTTGGGGAGCTTTCTTCAGTGCTGTTGCTTATCTTTCTAACAGAAATTGTGTCCAAACCCTCGAGAAGCATCAGCTGGTTTTGATAGGCTTGTACCTGATGCTACAGATTTCTGAGATGCCCTATAAATTAAGTTACGGTGGGCCAGAGAGTGAGAGAGAGAGAGATGAGAGTGTGTGAGTGGTTTGGAGCCGTGGGCGTCCTAACAGCAGCCTACTCACTGTAGCCTGAAAGCACAAGGACAGCTTGGGGGTCAGGCCTGGCACCTGCAGCCAGTCAGAGTAGGAAAGCTGTCCTGGGGCAGCCCCGCCGCACCGGTTCCCCCTGAGCTACAGCCAATGGGAAGTCTTCCCTGAAATTGGACAGGTGGCCTTCGCCACCTGGACTTCATGCCCCCGGACTTGGCCCTCTTAGGGCTGGCATGTGGCTCAATACCTGTGAACTCATCACGAACAGCCCAGAGCACCTGTCCCGTGACCACTCGTGGGTAGGGAGCCGAAAGCAACCCTATACGACCGGGGGGTGCAGCTTGCATCCCGTGGGTGAGGCGTGCTGGGTGTGCCGCTAATAAAAAGCTCCAGGACCTGGGGAGATAATAGATACAACGCAAATTACAGGATGGCGTGTTTTCACGGCACCTGTAAATCATCCAGCGATGTTGCCTTGGGAGCGGTTTTTATTACTTGACTGGAGGACGCGGCTTCCCCCTGAACAGAAACCTGAAACACAGCACCAGACGGCTACAGGCCACAGGCCGTGGGAGGGGTCATCCTCCTCTGTAGGCTTGACCGGGAAGAGTGCAGGGATGGCGACGGCTGGGCTGCCCACACTGTCCCACAGCCGAGCCTCGTAAGGGGAACATGATTCTTTGCACGGCCCCGGCATGAAGCCCTCGTCCTCCCTGACAGCATTTAGGAAAGAAGTGGGCGATACTCATGATTTCCTGCCGTGGGGTCCCTCTGTGGGTGTCATCTCGTCACGCCATTTTCCTGGTTCATAGCACCTGTTCAGCCATCACAATGTTAGCCACTGCTCAGAGCCGACGACTGCGGAATGCCCGGCAGCGGTCACTGAGGGCTAACTTGCGGCTCCCCCCCTGGACGAATGCACGCATCTCGTCCATGCTCGGGCCTTCTAGGAGGACCGGGCACATGGGGTGCTCACCCTGGTTCTCCGTGGATCTCGGTTTCCCTCCCTGGTTCTGTCCTGACGCCTCTCTGCTCGCAGATTCGCTGGTGGCCTCGGTTCTTAAACAGGTACAGGCCACGTCGCTGGCAGTTTCTTCCATGTGGTCTGATGACCGGACGGCTGCCTGTGTTTACATGTGGACAAAACTGAAGGAGCGGAGATGCTCGAGCCAGCAGCCCCAGTGCGCTGAGCGAGGGCGGCTGCTGGAGAATTCTGGATCCGTCAAGGCATTTACTCTAGTGGATCCATGGCACCAAGAACTGGGGAGAAACGTCTCAGAGAAGCCCCCTCAATGAGAGGAGCTGTGGGGAGGAATCAGTTATGAATTTCCCGCCCGCCCGCAGTGTTTGCGCTGCTGCCATGGGACCCGTGAAATGAAAAGCTCAGTCAGGGGAGTGCTCAGAAAACACTGTTCTCATTTCCTCCACCTTCTTACAGCGCCGGGGGCACTGGACCAACACAGAGCCAGGAATTACCAGCACGCTCCAGCAATACGGGAAACACAAGGAAGGTTATGAGTCAGAGATGCTCTGGCCTCAGAACAATAAGGCTCCGGATGGAGTCAAATGTGTTTAACTCTGACCGCGAGACATCATCACTACTGCCCCTGCCTCCGGGGCTCATGCAACAGGGACAGCGATTGGCGCCCGGGTGTCCTGAGTCCCTGACTTGTGTCCTCTCATCGGCCTAGATCTGCGTGTGGCTGGTTCCCAGGCGCCCGGTTAGAATGCTGTGGACACCACGAGGCTAGAACACCAGCTACAGAACCCCCGTGTGTGCCCGGGGGTCTGTGCTGAGACCATGCACTGAACTTGACAGCTGCTAATGCTTCTTCCACATCCACAACAGCGCGGAGGTGGCCTCTGGGACCGAGACGTCTCCCGTCTGCACAACCTTCTGCATCCAGATGTGATGGCCCAACTGGCCTACAGGTGAACATTAGATCAGAATTTAGCCTGAGAGAGAAATAAAGAAGAAAACGCACGTGGGCTTCAACAACGCTTGTGTTTCCTGAAGCCACCAAGAGCGGAGCTGTGAGTGTGTGACACAGAGGAAGATGGGACAGCCCCCACTCCCAGAGGGCCTGCCGCTCCTCCATCACGGCCCCTGGCCACACTCGCTGCCCCTTCCCGTAGCGAACAGGCACTGATGAGGAGCAGGAAGAAGTAAAGGCCTTCCCAAGTGACAGGGGCCAGGGGCAGCGGGGGTGGGGCCCTTCAGCCCTGTCCCCGCGTCCTCAGCACACAGTGTCCTTTGTCCATCGCATCCTAGGGGATCTCACGGCCCACGTGCTGCCGCAGGCTGGGGCTGAAAGGATGTTTGGTGGGTGGATGTGGCCCAGGCTGGGGTGCAGTCACAGCTGCCCTGGCTGAACCCCAGAAGTGGCCGCTCCCCAGGCTTTCCTCCGCGGGCTCTTCTTCAGCAAGACGGACTTAGGGACCCACCTGGTCCTCAGGAGATCCCTCCTCCCTCCTGGCAAGAGGTGCTGGGAACCACCAGGCATCACTCCGCTGCACCCCAAAACCTGCAAGTCGCCCGTTGGGCAGCCAACTACTAATCTTGTTCAGCGGGTTATGCGGCTGTTCGAGGGCGAGGCCGGCCGTGGCCAGATTCCTCAACCTGAACTCAAGTGACCACTCCGTGACATCGTGCCTGACGACACTACCGTGGTTTCTAGGAAGCAGGGTGGTGGTGACCAGAAGCCCGTGGAGTGAGCAGTGTGTGTGCTGCAGGCTCTCAGGGGACTTCGGGTGGCACTGGTGGGTGAGATGGGACAGGAATACAAATCAACTTTGCCTTCTGCCTGGCTGGAGAGCGGGGTGGCTGGGCACCGAGTGAGGGCTGATGCTGAGAGGCTGGGGCTCCCCTAGATCGTCCTCAGAAAGTCCAGGAGTGAGAAGGCAGCCCAGCCCCACTCTGGTTCCATGGGGCCGGTGGACTTGGAGCCCCTCAGCAAACCCCAGAGGCTTGTATAGGGTGTCCCCAAATTCATGCAAGATTTGAATTTTGAATCATTTGTGCGGTAAAGTGTTGCCAACAACAAAAAAAGACAGTGTGACAGCTGACAGTTCAGGGTTATTAAAAATGGAGTGCCCCACGAAAGAACAACGCATTTTCATTGTTGAGCAATGAAAATTTACCATTTTTAATGATAAACCTGTGTTTTCTATAAAATTTCTTCTTGCGTGAATTTTGGGACAACCTTTATATTTTATCACATGGAACCCGCAGCGGTCTTTGGTTTTGTCGTTTTGTAAATGGGGACACAGGGACTTAGAGAGAAACAGAGCTTCCCCCTGGGACACAGAGCACGTTGGTGGAGAAGCCAGAAGTTATACCCAAGCTTCCCAGACTCAGCACCTGAGACGTCGTCACGGGGCCATCTGCAGCTGACTATGACAGAACCATTCAAAGCCACCGCGTCCCTTCCCCGCCCAAACACAGAAGATCAGAGGCCGAAGGCTAAAGACAGACAGAGCCAGTGGTGTCCTGGGTCCTGTGAGACCCCCGCTATTAATAAAATGACATTAGCTGTTGCATTTGACCTTTTAATTTTGTTTTTGAACCTTGGAAGACATCCCTTTGCTTCCTAAAACGTGCTAAGAGATTAGTATCTGGATAACCTAAAGGCTAACAATGCACAGGGGGCTTTGGGGGTGATCTTTCGGGAAAGGGTCAGCAATGAAGATATTCTACCCACCTCCCCAGGGCCCGTGGGAACCACACCCCTGCCTTCGTGGGACGAATGCATTTGTGACTCATACATATTTATATCAAGTAACGTGTTAGAGTAAATGTCAGCTTTTTCCCCCTCCAGTTAACACGCAGAAAAGTAAATGACCCATAAAGGAAAAGAAATGGTTTCCTCTGCCATGAAAGCTTTTAAATATGCAAACATTTTGATGTCCAACAGAGCAGGTCATAAAGTGAGTTTGGTGCTTTTACTTGATAGAGGCTTTATGAGGTTTCACAAGGGCCTTGGTTGGTGTGCAGTGTGCAGTATTTCATTCCACTGCATCTGAAGCCTGTTTACCTGGCAATTCGTCCTACGTAGCATTGGCATCTCTGTAAATGCTTGGTGTGTGTTATGGTGAAGGTGAAATACTGATAGGTTTCTAAACCCATCACAACTATAACTGGGTGTTGCGGGTTATTCTTTTAAAGATGACTGGACATTTCAGGGACTGAAGCTTTCCGAAAGTCGAATCTGGGCTTCTCTCTAAGCTAGAGTGCAACTCACGACAGATGGGATACGGTTCACTTTTTAAAAGTCTCACTTTGTCAGAGCTTCTGGTGGCAGTGATGTGGTAGACCGGGTCACAGACAAGGTAGTGAGCAAGGCTGTCTCTTTGTGAACTATTAGCATCTGATATCTGTGTGCAACCTCTCCTCTATGAACAACCTCACAGGTATTGCGAGTGAGGTATGCATAGCCTGTCAGGGGCACCCCAAACCCCTAGTTTAAGGAGACTCAGGAGATGACTGCGGACAAATTTAGGACCATGGCCCTACCAGGGGACAGAGGAAGACAGATGTGAGAGAGGGGCACCCAAAGTCACACTCTGCCCTTTGCCTCCCCGTCTAGACATTTCCACAGGCGTGGGATTGTGGGCGCCCTGTTGTCACCGAATCATCAGATCCTGTTAGAAGCCCGGGCGTATCGCTTTTCTTCCAGAATGCCCCGTTGTCAACAACCGCGGCACCCAAGAAATGGCGGCCGAGGTCGTGTGTCAGCCAACGTGGGGGCTTCTCGCCCACTGCTCATCTCGCGGGATGCATGAGCCGTCGCCGGCTGGGAAGCACCCGCCTTGGTTGCCCCAGGAACCTCTTTTGAGTGCCTTTTACAAAGGTGAGTGGCTCATGGCCCACGGAAGTTCTCACCAAGAGTGCCAAGCGGCCAGGGCCACGGGGCAGCCGATCCGTGACATACAACTGCCACTTTCTTCCTGGTCACCCAGGCATTGCCACCTACCATGTGACCACGGTTCAAGCATGTGACCACATGCTTCCGGCTCAGCATGGGGCAGTGAAGGAACCAGGTTAAGTCCTACCCAGCCCCGTTCTCTGAGGGCGTTTCTCTAACTGCCACGAGAGGAGGAAGGGACACAGAGGAGGGGACACACAGCAGGACGTGGGGAGCGGCTTCCACCTGACTGCCCGCCAGCTCTGCTGACCCGGAATGCTACTCCGTAGAGTAAAGCTGTGCTTTCTGCAAGTAAGTCCAGGCTTCTCCGTGATCCACAGTGCTTTTTATGTCGAACATCAAAGCAAAATTTGATTGGTTCCCCCTATTATTAATAATTGCCCTCTACATTCAGATAAATGATTTTTAAAAACAAGACGCAGCATCCAGAGTCACGCAGCTCCATTTAAACGGGCACGCGATCCGTCTTGCTCATGGAAATACCTGTAACTAGGTAACTGAGCGGCTCGGCTGTCAGCCTCACGTGAGGTGGTCCTAGTTGTGCCTATTGTCCCAGTGCGTTATTTATAGCGCTGTCCTTTCATTTTCAGAAGCGTCCTAGTGTGGCCAATAAATTATTTCACCACCCTAATTATAAGCTTCTTCCAGGGCCTTTGCTTTCCTGGTGGTTTAATGCACTGTTTGATGTGAGCTGCTTTGCAGAAGCCGGGCCCCCGAGGAGAGTGGGCGGTGACCCCGTGAGCCGGTGTGCTTGGGAGTGGGAGAAAGCGGGGTGATGGTGGGGTTGGTGACGGCCGGGGGCGCTCTTCAGGCATGGGGGATCCTCAGTGGGATAGATTGTGGGGGGTGCTTTAGGCTGGCCTGGCCACCAGGCTCACAGTCCTGGACACGTGGACCCCATGTTTCTGTCTAAGGGCCAAGGTTTGTTCGTAGAACGTTTTTGTTCTTGAAGAAAATAAGCAGCAATAGCAACCGGAATGGATATTTTTGTTCTTTAAAACTTAGCCATGCTGTGCATTCCACCTGCAAGATAGCTCCTTTGAGGATTCAGGTTAAGATTCTTGGCTAGCTTTGGGCGTCTGGAGCCTGGCTCAAGCTTCTTCCTTAAAACCCCCACCTTCAGCCCCCGCCGGCTCACCCTCCACCCCTCCTCCTGCCCCCCTGCTCCCCCCTCTCCCCCACCTCCCACCTTCCACCCTGGCTGGCGATCCCAGAGAACAAGCCCCGAGGACTTGCCTTGCTCTGGGAAGGGCCATCTTTTGCCAGAAGGACCTCCAAGACCAGCCAGAAAGGTTTTCTAGGACGTCGAAGTATCATAATGTGCAGAACATTTAAAATATTTACCATTAAGTTTGTACTTCTCATCTAAAGTTTTGATTACAATTACAAAAAAAATAGGATAGAAAAAAACCAAATTCTACAGATACCATAGGCAATCAAGTTGGTTTGAAATTACAATTAAATCATGAGCGAAGGAAGACAGGAAGGAACAAATACCTTATACAAGAAGCGCACAATTCAATTGATATAAACGGCTGCCCACTGCCTACCCAATGCCCCACCTCGCCAAAGGCAGTGATTCAAAGTCTCCACAAGGCCATTTCTTTTCTCTGGGAGAGGGTGTGGGCAAGTTGCTTTGTGTTCTTAGAAAGATTTTACTGACCTCTCCTAAGTCCCGCCTGTCTAACCTGCCCAAGGTCTCTGAAATTGGCCGCCTGTAGGCAACAGAAGGCGTCCAATCTTAAAGTGACAGTGCCTGGTCCAGATTTAAAGCAGCGGAGATGCAGGGGCGAGTAGATGGTTGGTCTCCCTCAGGTGAGATGCTGGGTGGGTCCAGGCCGGAGGGCAGAGCAGTGAGTGTGAGAGGCCTGCCCTGCTGAGGCTGACAGGCATGTTAAGCCCAAAGAGCGTGGGCTTAACACGCTGCCATCTGGGGTGTGCACACCACCCCACAGCCTCCCTTAGCCGTAAACTAGAGAGAAATGAGTGACTCGTGGCTGCCCCACCTTCAGTTTGGGTTGAAATGTCATGTTTCTGTATGTCAGGTGTGCTATTTGAAATTGAATTGACTTAGAAATTAACGGCACTGCTGTCGGTAAAAAAGTAAAACTGCATCACGCTGTACTTTTAGATTATATTTGAGAAACGTTACCAAAATATCAACCGTTCTAGCCTCTGGGCCTCAGGATATTGGCGACTCTCGAGTTTATTTCTCACTAAATTCATCTGCGGTTCTGATTATCCTGAAGTGGCCGTAGTTCATGTCACTCAGTGTATTTACAGGAAAGCTGCAGGGATTGTTTGTAAAAGACAGAACGCTACCAGCGTGCAAGTGAGGCTACAGGCTACTCTCACACGGGCGGACACGCTCTCCTGTCCGCCTGCTGGTTGTCACTAGTCTGGTGGGAATGGCTGCTCCTCATGGCTGTGACGTCTGTGAATTCACGTCCGTCCTCAGACGTGCGATTTAGGGCCGGTTCATGTCAGATGCCACAGTGAGGGTGACAGTCATCCCCGTACGAACCTTGTCAGGGATCTGCTGTGAGTGTGTCTGGCTGGCCGCATGTGGACTCGATGGAGCGTCTCACGAGTGCGTGACATGCAGCCCCTCATGGCTCACACACGACACACTCGCATTCCCAGCGTGGGGGCTGCCGCGGTGCACGCGCCGGGCACACTTCTGAGTTTTGGTTGTTAAGTGCCCAAATGTACAGTTTGGGCTGTTTTTTCGATTTGAAACCGATTCCTGAAACTTTTTTAATGACTGTGAAATATGACTTGTCATTAAATAATCGGATTTAATAAGCCATGAAACTCTCAAAAAGAGATGGCATTGAACTAATCATTTTTAACAGGGTTTAAAAGGTTAAATGAGGTGATTTCTCCTTCAGCCCCTGTGACGGGTTTTAGACTTTCTAGGTGACCTCGAAGAAATTCTATCCCTGCATTTCAGAATCAAATTTTACCAAAAATAGTTCTATAATTCAACTAAAAAACATCCTTCTAGGGAGTCCTGCCTTTAGGATGCTCATGTCTAATCGAGACAAAGAGCTCGGTTCTCTGGTTGAATAACTTAAGAAAGATCAATCTTGAGGAAAAACGGGGCCTAGTTTTGGAGGTATTTTTTAACTGCAATGTGCAAAGTCAATTTTGCTCCTTGAGAGCAAAGTCAATTTTGAACTGAATTTATGTTTATTAAAAATATATAATAAAAATTCTTGTAAAAGAAAAAAGAAGGTGTTTTCCTACCTCTCCCTCATTCCCGCTTTAACTGCTGTCCTCAAGTTCACTGGCTTCCTGTGTCGTCACTGCTTACTGCCCCCACCCCCCCACCCACTCTCTTCCTGCTGCCAGGACTGGGATTCGAGCAGGCTGCCCAGCTCCCGGCCCCAGGAGATGAATCAAGTGTGATCTGAGCCAGTCACGACAACTAGGCGCTCCTCTGTCTGTGATTGGTCTACACACGAGCATGTGACCCATTTATGGCCGATGGGGGTGGGGCGTAAGGTATACCCCGGACACTGGGAAATATTTTTCTCCTTAATAGAAAATAAGCACACAAGACCCCTTTGCGCCCTCATAGTCCACTGTATGCTCTTTTGGAGGACATGACACCTGGGGCTCAGGGAGCCACATTGGTACCATGAGGCACTGAGCCTTGGAAAACGAGTCACTCCCCTGACGCAGCTTGAGGGCACTGAGCTTGTTGTTGCTAGTGGTTGTCTATGATGTGCCTGTGGATTACTTTGTACGCAGAGAGTGTTAACTTTGAGCATTGCAAATACTGTGGCTGAGTTCAGATAATGAAAATGAGAATGGTCACGATACCAACACCACCACGACCCACACAAGACTGAAAAATAATGTTAGGAAACAGTTATTTGAATGACAGACATGTACCAATGAATGAGAGAGGGAGGTGACTGGAAAGAGCATCCTGCACAATAGGTAGAAAAGATTTGGGGTCAGGCATGGTAGACAAGGGGATGCGAACCCACCTACGAGACTGAATCTCATGGAAACCCACACAGGGAGACTGAAACCCACAAGTCCTGGATGAGAGAGGCAAGAAGCTACAAATCGGCCCAGTTTTCTAATCTAGAAAACCCAGAGCTTGGAGACAGAAGCTATGAACTAGCTTGGCACGCTGCACGGCAGGGGGCACACACTGTGGCATGTTCCCCTGACTGCGCTAGAAACTTACTCATGTCCCAAACCTTCAATCAAGGCTTGAAACTAACATGGCCGGTGGGCATCTGAAGTGGGGACCAGCATGGCCTCTACCGGTAGCACTGGTTCTGTCTGTCCTCCCCCAGGGTCATGCTTTCTACAGAACATCAGGTGATGTGTCCGATCACAACAAAATATTGTCACCCCCACCCTGGCTCCTTGGCACTTTGCTTTGAAAAATGGAATCTCAAGTTGTCTTTTTGGCTCCATGAAGATTTCAGTGAACCTGCAGAAGCAGGCTGACCAGATGGGACAGAAAACAACGGTCCTGTCCCATGTCAAACGACACGTGTGGCCAGCCTAGTGACACCTTACGCTGGTCCAGGGAGACCAGGCTGACCACATGTGCCGTGTGACACAGGACAGGACCACTGCTTTCTGGGCCATTTAAAATGGGCTGTCTGGTCAGCCTACTATTTCCTTGTTTGACACGGGAACTGTGTTAACATGTTGGCTTGACATTAGGCCATCATGTCACAGTAGGGGAGAAAAGGAATGTCTCCAAACTTGGAAATACATTGAGGCTGAGGACTGAGAAAAAGAGCATATTACAACAGAAATCTGTATGCTGTTTCTCTTCAACTGTCTGATGGTATTCGAAGAGGCCGTAGATGCCGCTGACCCACCTGAGTTGTTCGGTGTTCAGTGTTATGTTTGCAACAGAAACGTGTGGTGGCATTGCCGCACTTGGCAGTGCTGAGAGATGCTGGAGATTCCCGACATGTACAGCCAGGCTGAGGACGTCACAGACGCAAAGGATCCCCCTAACAAATGCCCGGTCTATCCAACGAGCCTGCAGACAGGAAGTGGGGGTACTTCTGCAGAGCTGGGGACGAATTCCTCATGGCCTAAACCACGCTGTGGCAGGGGGTGAAATCTGAAGTTCATGCCCAGACTGTCCTGCCGACCCTGTACTGAACTTGATAGCATCACATTCGACAACACCAGGGGTCAACGGCACACATGGGCACGACAAGACAGAGCTGCACGTCAAAGTGAACTTCCTGTGTGACGATATGCAATGGCACCACCAAATAGAAGGAAAACGAGGTGTTCTACGGGGGTGGGCAGATCACAGAACTCTTACTTGGCAAAGCAAGCAGAAGAGTAAAAACATCCTGTTCTTCCATGGGACAGAAAGAAGCACGCCAGTGCCATTTTTATGAAATACAATGGATGTCTAACTAGTCCCATTGCACTTACATTCGTAGGTAAGGAGAAGCCAGGATGGCTCAGTGGGTTAAGCGCTCACTTTGCAGCCCCGGGGACCGAGGACTGAATCCCGGCCCCGGCCTGTGCAGACCCACGCTGGGAGTTCCCCCAGTTCAGTTCTCACCGGGGTGAGACCCCGGCCCAGTTCCTGCCCTGTGCAGCCCTGCACCCACCTGTGGAATGAAACTATGTGGAAAAACCAACGATGTGCAATTATGGAGACTGTTCTGGGCCCTCCCCCTTCTTTCTGTCTCTGTATCTCTCTCTCTCTCTCTCTCTGTCAAAAACAATAAAAATCTTAAAAAAAAAAAAAGTTGTAGGTAAGTTGATATAAATATGCATGCATTTAAAAAATTAACATACTTCATTTTACTGCTTTTAAAATGTCCGCCTATCCTGCTGCTTTATGAAGTCAATACATTCTGAGCATATCCCTATACTACCAAACCCAGTATTAGAAAATTAAATCATTGGAATCGAAATATATATCGCCATTTTTATCTCGTTGGACTTTTAATTAATTAAAAAGAAATTACCCCCGATTGGCAAATGTAATAGTGATCCTGGGATTGTTGTGTTCGGATTTAATTCAAGTCTAATGGGGCCTCAGAAATATTATATTTGAGAGCTGTGAGGTCCCCACTTCTGTCTTCCCTTTGGTACATGCCCAGCAAAGGTGACTCCTGTCGGGGTCACAGAGAGCTGGACGCTGACCGCGGTGATAAAGGCGGGGCTGCTCTTGTCCTCGCTGTGCACTTGGCATCCCGCGGAGCTCCTGACATGAGTCAGCCCATCGAACGGTCACGCTGATGCAGCAGGGACACTGTGTGTGACTCATCTGAGAACCGAGAGATGATGTAATTCAAGGTCACGCAGGAAGGAAGGACAGGAAGTAACAGAGTAGGAATACAAACCCAGGCAACTGCCCTCCGGAAAACTCCTTTTACCGAGCCTTCTGATGTCTCCTGGGCGAATCGATGTGCAGCCTCTGGGTCCTCCTTTGGGCCGTATGCATAAGACCCCGACAAGCTACTACGACCGATGCATGAAGGGGCTCCCAGCTTTGTGGGGTTTAGCTGGGAGGAGGGCATCGACTTCCCCACCGAAATCTCCTAACGAGTGTTCTGAATTACAGTGATCCCTCGTTTTTCGCGGTTAATGGGGACCAGAACCTTCCGCAAAAGCTGAAAAACCGCGAAGTAGGATTTGCCCCTAGGAATTTTCGTATATGCGGGTACAAGGAAGCTTTAAATATGTAAACAGTATTCATACTTTTCTCATTTAAGACAAAAATTATAACAGTATACGTATTTACTTAAACGTGTCAGTGCTAATTAATAAGGTTAATTACAAAACCTTATACAGTAATAAACATGAATCAACATTGCTTTCTGAGAGAGGCGAAGAGTCTTGTGTGGGTGGCGGAGGAGAGGCTCTCACTTGACTCGTAGAAGCTTTAGGCTCACTCGGAGACTCTTCTGCTGGAGGCGCTGACG
>PVKE010000048.1:150617-247091 GCA_004027555.1 Craseonycteris thonglongyai | reverse complement strand
AAAAAAAAAAAAAAAAAAAAAAAAAGAGAGAGCTCCTTTGAATGATTCCGAAATGCATCCTGATAGGTGAGAACTCACTGTTGTTGACGGGACAGTGCTTTGGGCAGCACCGTGTTTAGGGCTGAATAGCACAGGACTGTTCTTCAATTGTGCCACTTACCCACTCACACTTGGGCACCTCTGGGTACCAGGTTCTGTCCTCTGAGCAGGTGATATTTTGGGAACCGACCACACCATAGCCGGAGTCACACTGGACGGTGACACTTTCAGATTCAGCATACTGATCCCTCTCCACAGAAACCTTTCCGTGTTCTATCTCTGGCTTCAGACACAGAGCTACAGTGAAAACACAGCGTTAAGCAACAAGTAAGTCTAAGAGAAGAGACATGATATAGGCTAGAATTATAAAAACGAACTATGTGCTGCTGCTCCCAATTGTTTCCTCTTTCTTCCATTTTGATAGCAATGACATCAATGAACATTTTATGGAGAACTGTCTCCTATCAGCCTTCTGGGCTGAGCATTTTATGTGATTGTCTCATTTAAGTCTCTCTTTGCTCTACGAAGTGAGCACTGTTATTATTCCCATTTTATCTACAACGCAGTGAGATACAGAGAGGTTAAGAAACTTGTACAAGAGTATAGTGTCTTTAAATAACATGACAGAGCATTAACAAAGGCTCATAACCCCAGACTCAGCTGTCAAATGATGCCTCCAATCTTCATCCCCACAAGACACTAGGTTATGACACGTTCCCGCTTGTCTGTGAGCGTCCTGTGCGCCATGGAGACAGTGGTGGTAATGATTCCTGGAGTTGATGATGGCAAAGTGTGTGCATGGAAAAATCAAGACCCAGGTGTCCCGAAATATGCAAACACGGGGAAGTGGGCATAGGGGCCACCTCAAGGAGGCTGAATTTTGTAACTGGGAGTAAGAAGTAGGAGCAATTAATGGTTCTATATGCGTTCTGCACTTCTCGTTTTGGGTATTATTTGAATCTTTAAAATACATCAAATTTTTAAATGATTTAAAATCAATTATCCTGTCTATTTTAAATACCTTTTTAATTATTAAAAATAAATCAAATCAAATGTCTTCATGTTGTTCCTGGCTGGAAAGAAATGTGACTCTCGATCCTTTCATGACAGTTTCTCCCACTGAGCCGTGGGCTGAAAGGAAGCTGGAGTTACCTTTACACTGAGGGGCTTCCGGTGACCAGCGCAAGGAATTGCAAGAGAGGGTGGCCTCTCCCTCCAGGCTGTATCCCTCATCACAGTGATATTTAATCTTGTTAGTTGTATAAGAAAATGAGAAAATTTCTTGGTGATGTCCGTGGGCAATGGCAGGAGGCTTACCGCAACCTTGGTGGTAAGAGAGAAAGTGAGAACGCTGGAGCTTATAGAATGTAAACAATAGCGTGTTCCACAATCAGTGTAGCTTGTAGGAGGCTTTGTATGGCCTGCATCTTCTCTGCCCACAGGATCACTGAGCCAAACCCAAGCACCTGTGCACCCCCCGCCCCCCCCCCCAAGCCACAGGCTGAAGAACCACCATGCCCCCTACTAGAGCACATGATGGTCATTGCCATTATCCTAAAAAGTGTAACTGAAAAAGACAAGTGATCGTTGGCATAAACCTCCATATTGGCTCTTTGGTTTATGGGGTAAGAGCTCTCATATCCAAGAAGGCCAAGTAGAATCTACTGGTATGATCTCAGGTTCCTCCCTCTTAAAACAAAGAAAATAAGTTAAAAAAAACATATATACCAAGGGTAGGGGGACGGGGAGAAATCAGTGCCTCTCCTAAAGAACTAAAGAGACAAGAGTGGTCATCCCCATCATATCTCTATTTATGTCACTCGTCTATCTAGTCCAAGAATTAGATTTCTGGAGAACTACAGTAGACTACTGAAAACTCAATGTTTTAGCTCCTATTGCAGCCACAGATGTGTGTCTTCAAGTAAATGAGGCCACTGATCTAGCTTGGACCTTCTTTTCCATCCCATCAGGAAAGAAGGTCAGAAACAGCGTTGCATACACATGGAAGGGTCACAGTCATACATTTGCAGTTTTAGGCCTCAGCTATGATAACATGCCTGCCCCTGTCATAGTAGAGTCTAAGGTATCATGAGCATCTAGACATCCACAGAACGTCACATCGATCCAGTGTATCAATGGCATCATGTTAATTCTACTGATGAGCAAGAAGATGCTAGCATGATGTAAGATAATAGGAGAGAGAGAGATGTCTCTGCCCTCAGTTCCTGGATCCTAAAGCCCTCATAATTTTCTATGTGATAAGAGCACTAAGAGCATCTTTTATCCTAATGAGGCCACCATGGGTGAGCTCTTGGATGGGGACTGATTACCAGAAAGACCAAGCCATGATTAGGAGCTTAGAATTTTCAGCCTCCCAGCCTCCAGAGAGAGGCTGGAAACAGAATTAATGAATGATCATGCCAACATAAAGAATCTCCATAAAGTCCCAATAGTAGGGGTTTTAGAGAGCTTCCGGGTGGGCAAATACCTCTACCTATGGGGAGGGTGGAGCACCCCAACTCCACCCACAGGCACACAGTCTCTATGCTTGGGACCCTCCCAGACTTCACTCTATGTATCTTTTCATCTGGCGGCTTGTCAGTGTCCTATATCACATCCTTTATAAACTGGTAAATGTGTTTTCTGAGGTTGTGAGTCACTCTAGGAAATTAATCGAACCCAAGGAGGGGGTCATGGGAGCTTTCTATTCGTAGCCAAGTCAGACAGAAGTTGGGAGTAACCTGGGGGCCCACTGCTTGTGACAGGAATCTGAAATGGGCTGGGAGCAGTCTTGTGGGAGTGAACCCTTCCCCTGTGGGCTCTGACATGAGCTCCAGGTAGACAGCTTCATGACTGAGTTAAATTGTTGGACACCCAGTTGATGTCATGAGCATTGTGTGGTATGGGGAAAACTGCCCACACATTTGATGATCAGATGGGTAGTCAGCCACCCTCTGCAGGTGGCCTCACCAGGGCTTTCCCAAGGGGAAGAGGACCAAAGTGGCCACGTGGTGTGGATGAAGGACAAGCATCAGCCCAAGAACACGTACTCCTATGTACTGAGGCTGACTGAGCTATCGCTGTTCCTGATGCCCACCCTGCAGCAACAATGCTAAGTCTCGAATATCACACCATCCCTTGAGACAACCCAAAAGCCAATTGGTAGCAAGATAGACCTTCTACCTGGAAGGAATAGCTATTTATTCTGACAGAAATAAACAACGTTTCCAGGTATGGGTCTACCTTTCCTGCTGGCAGGACCTCAGTCAGCACTGTTATCTGAAGAATTATAGAGCATTTAAACAATTGGTATAGAACCCCACTATGTGGACCTATAAGATCTGCTCACAGCAAAAGAGGTGTGGTATCAAGACATGGCCATGAAATGCGCTACTCACATTACAGACTGTGTCAGCCAGAATCTGCAGACCTCTTAGGATGCTGCCTGGCCTGCTAAAGGCTTAGCTGAAGTGCCAGTTGAGAGACCGTACCTCACAATGGTGGAACTTCATTACGTTACAATATCGTCCAGAACACAGTATTCACTTAAATAAAAGATCAACCTTCATACGGTGCTGGGTCCCCAATCAAATAAAATGTGTGGGTCTAGAAACCAAAAGATGGGAGCACGAGTAGCCCCCCTTCCATTCACTCTAAGTGACCCACTTGGGGAAAAGGTGTTTTGAATCCACAAGCTCTGGGACCCGCCAATAGAAAAGCCCTGGTAGGCAAAGTGGAAACACTTCTACCACGAGCAATAAGAAGATGTTCATTTCTAAACCGTAGCTGATGCCTGGCCACTTCAGAGTTCCTTGGGGCTCCTTCTCACTCACACAGCAAGAAAAGGAATCACTTGTCCAGGATCATCAATAGATCAGGTACTGGAAAAACTAGGGGGAAGGAAGGATTGTGTTTAGCATTGCAGGGCTCTTGGTGAAGACGAGGTAGACCTTTCACACTGAAGGATCTTCTGAAGAGGCAGCAGAAGACAAGGAGCAAATTCAGAAAAGCAAGTTCAAACAGATTTGGGCGAGTCTTGTTGTACAGGTTAAGGCGTATGGACCAGAAAGAAAAGGGAAGAAAAGAGACTAAATACCAAGAAACAGCAGACAATAATTCAAAAGTTTAGTAGATCTCCTTACTATATGTGGCCTATGTTTACTGATTGAGAAAAGGAAATCAGAAACATTAAGAGAATAAGAACAGCCAATGGTGGAAGGGGTGGGAGTGGGAAGAGAGAGAGAGACAGAGAGACAGAGGCAGAGAGAGGCAAAGAGACAGACAGATTTGGGCTAGAGACAGTGCTTTTAAACAAATGTATCCACTCCAAGAATCACTCAGAGTGTACAAATGATTTTACCTAATTTGAAGCCTACCCTTGATAACCTCCATCACTTTGCTATGAAGGAACTTCTAAAATAACATAATTTCATAAGCTCTCACCCTCAGGACACGTTGGTGTTCTGGGACTCCATGTGCCATCTCCTTGGCACGAAGCTTCAGACCTATGTCCCTCATTACATGAATAGAAAATGAAGTCTCCGTAGAAATAGTCACAGCCACTGGCAACACCCCTTTTTCTCTGGGAAATGATCATGTCATTCTTCAGGCCTGGTATTGGGCAACATACCTCTGGGAAATAAAAGGCGAGACTAATGGTTGGTAACATCACCAGAGGTGACTCCTGTGGCTAATAAGCTCATGTCCACCTTCGGAGGACCTCACCACGGAAGAGACGGGGGAGACAGACAAGTGTACCCTAGACACTTTGAGCCTGCTCGCCCTGTCTCTGATTGGCTGACGTCGCCTAACCTCCCACTAAATAATTTCATTAGGACCTTCCCAAATGTGGAGTTGGATTAAACCTGTATAAAAATGCAAGTTTTCAAAATTATTTAAGAGCAATGACAAATAACGTTCATCTCCTTATGGCTTCCTTAGGGTTACACCATTATTAAGCTTTCTAATAACTTATACCCCCCCCCCCAATCACAGGAGGAAGAACGTTCTCAAAAGTGTATACCCACTTGACAGTGAATGTATAGAAATAAACTTAAACTATTGCTTTGGTCAGGATCTCTTATTCTGGATGCCAAATTTAAGAGAAATGGCTGTTTATATTCTTTCATTTTTAATGCAAGAAGAGCTGATCTAGGGATATAATTTTTATTCATGAATAGACATACCTTCAAATAGATCTTGATATTGTTTGATGTAAGAGGAAACATCATAACAGAATTAAAAGCTCTATTCACCATACTAGAAGCCTGGCCAGCATCGCAATGTGACCTTGTGGTCACACTCAAATACTCTCAGAAAGCATCTGCTTATGAATTATAATAAAACTACCCATGGGATTTCTAAATTGTAGCAGTATTTATATAATGCTTTAAATTGTAGAAAGCACTTTTAAATATTGAATTCATGAATCCAAATTCATATTTACTTAGATTTTCTGATAAACTAGATAAATAACATTTCACTTTTGCTTTTTAAATGACTAAAATGATATCATCTATTAAATAATTAAATCAACAAGATTATAGTGGATAAAATAAATATAATTTAAAGATATGTTTTTAAACATATAAAAACATTTATATAAAAATTAGTGTCTGGATTACATGTCATTGCTTTCTATTCATTAAAGAAGATCCTTAAAGGCTTGTATGAACCAATACTTGATTATTTAAGTGGTAGCAATAATTTTTGTTAAGTATATTTTTTAAAATTTATTTTTATTGTTTCTTTTTTGTTTGTTTGTTTGTTTGTTTGTTTGTTTTGACAGAGAGAGAGCAGAGATACAGAGAGAAGGGGGAGGGCCCAGAACAGTCTCCATAGTTGCACATCATCGGTTTTTCCATAGTTTCATTCCACAGGTGGGCGTGGGGCTGCACAGGGCAGGAACTAGGCTGGGGTCTCACCCTGGTGAGAACTGAGCTGGGGGCACTCCCCCGTTCAGCATATGGGTCCACATGGGCCGGGGCCGGGATTTGATCCTCAGTCCCCGGGGCTGCAAAGTGAGCGCTTAACCCACTGAGCCATCACGGCTTCCCCAAGTATGTTTTTAATTCAAACATTTTGTTAAAAATCTTTTATTCTATTTCCCCCAAATGAGTCTGAAAAACTGCAATAAGATTTAAGTCCTAATATGAAATGAATAATCTTTCGGTGGGTTAATCTAACTTACCTTTTTAAATTATTTGTGCATTTCACATGTTTTTCAAATTCCAATCTGTAGAGCAAAGTTTCCTGTATTCTGGGCTTCTAAAATGGCAAAGTTCTGATAGACACATTGAAGGAAGCGTATTCTCCCTTGGTTGTCCATTTCACTGAGGTCCATAAAATTGCATCTGTCTTTGTCTTAGCCTGTCACTCATTCTCTCAAAACATGAAGGAACATCGTCTGCTGGTGAGACTGAAAGAAGTCTCCTTTCTAGCCTAGTGAAGCAAAACGCCAGGGCCAGGGTCTGTCTTCTAGAAGCAGTCACATGAGCCAGCTCATTCACCCTGAGTCACTTGCAACCCGATGAGATAATGACTCTCACAGACCTTCTACCGAGCACCCCAAAGTCTACCTTAAGGAGAAGAGGGCTGGTGGAGGTCTGACTGTGGCCATAGATCGACCACATTCTCCATTCTACCATGATCAGTAATGAAGCTGAAACTCAATCTGCTGAATGTCTGACATCTGGGCCTATGTGTCATTTGATTCTGAATTGGGATAAGGAGAAGTTATAATTTCTCAGCCCCTCCAACTCCAAGAACTTTATGGTCTCTTCTGCTATAATGGTCATTATTGTATTGAAGTAATGTGACTCTAGATTTATCTTGAAGAATGCAAGAATATCCATTTAAGGTAGAAAATGCCCAAGCCTATGCTGGACCTACAATATATTAAAAGAGTTTAAAAACAGAAACTCACCTTCACATTCTGTATGTGGACTCCACATGAAATTTCTCAGACAAGTCACAGTCGTGGGCTTGTTTTTAGCAGGTTTATAGCCAGGATGGCAGTGGTATCTCAACACAGTGTCAACTTCGTATGTGTCTTCTTTTGTTGGCTTGCGGTAGTCATAGATTTCCCAGGAAGCATGTGGGATATTTGGTAAGCCAGCACAACCATCTGCTCATAAAAAAAGAATGAGTTAAAAGGACACTGTCACTAGGGATGCAACATGATCAATGAGCCTGTCTTATCAAAGGGCATCGTGTGTTCATTCGGCCATGAATCAGCCGCACCAGAACACACATATGCACGTGTTCCCAAGAGTACACAGCATCTGAGAGGTTCTGACTACACACAGTATCCAGAGGTCTGTGTGTGTCGTACCAACTATCTCAAATTCCTCCTCCTCTTCATGGTACTTCATAAAGTTTAGTTTCTGAATTGACAAGTTAGGCATGCTCATAGATGTGGCCAGGAAGCTGCCCCAGACAAATTGAACTTTCTTGTTTCCTAACTGATTAGAGAAAATAAACAAGCCATTGCCCTCATCCAGATGGCACCAGGAACTTTATCATGTAAGGGTTCATCAAGAACAAAACCAGCTCCAAGCATCTTTTGAATCTGGACATATGTCTTGTCCTCTTTACTCTTTCCTGATACGGCTGCTTCATATCGTATTTGGAAGTACAATACAAACATCGGCTAAGTGGGATATTTATTATATTTTATCTTCAAACATTTTAAATGATGTGTAGGGGGAGGTTCTTTTTTAATGGCTTTATTGAGATGCATGTCACAGAACATGAAATCCACCCATGTCAAATACACAACCTAATGGGTTTTAGTATATTCACAGAGTTGCACCACCATTATCATGATCAACATTAGGATATTTTTATAAACCCCAAAAGCCACTCTGTTTTCATGAATAATCACTCCCTGTCCCCATTTCCCCCTGGCTCTGGGGATCTAACATATCTTCTCTCTCTATGGATTTGCCTAGTGTGGGATTTTCAAATAAGTGGAATCATGTAATCTGTGTTTTCTTTTTGAGTGGCTTCTTTAACTTAACATAATGTTTCAAGTGACCTCCATGTTGTAGTATGTATTGGCAGTTCATTCATTTCTATTGCCAAATGATATTTCAATGGATGGATAGACTACTTTTTGTTTATCCATTTTTCGGTTGATGGGCATTTGGGTTGTTTGGCTGTTATAAATAATGTTGCCGGGGAAGCCGGGATGGCTCAGTGGGTTAAGTGCTCACTTTGCAGCACTGGGGACCAGGGATCAAATCCCGGCCCGTGCGGACCCATGTGCTGAACTGGGGACTTCCCCCAGTTCAGTTCTCTCTCTGTCTTTGTATCTCTCTCTCTTTCTCTCTGTGTCAAAAACAATGAACAATTAAAAGAAAAATCAATAAAAATAAATCTTAAATAATGTTGCCACGAACATTAGCATAAGATTTTATGCGTGTGGACAGCCCTTAGCCTCCGAGTACTGTCAGCTGATTGCTCTATTGTTTTAGACAGCTCCCTGAGGGTGTTAATTGTTTCACAAACCCATCCAAGTCAGGTCCCTTGGCAGGGGCAGGGTGTTAACAGTCTTTGAAGCTTGTTCCAAATTTCCCCTGGCAGAACCTTTATGCTATAGATCAGTAGCTGGAGGAAATTGGGAGACTTATTCTTCACCAGCTGCCCACCAGAATCCTTCCTATGGTGGAGGAACTGTGAGAAGGAGGAAAGGGAACGGAGGTAGGAATTGGGGCGGCCATTGGCTCTGCCCACCACCTACTAAATGTTCTACAGCCCTGAGCCCAGGAGCGGGCGATCTGCTCTTGTTCACTGGCTGTGAAATTGACCCGTGATTATTCCTCTCCCCCATGAAGCTGGGGGAGTGGAAGATTCCACGTAGCTGCCATGCCCACTGGAGCTGATCTGCAGCACCATTAGGCAGGAAAGGATAACTCATTCGTTCACCAGATGCTCCACTTGGTCCTCCCTGTACAATGTCTGCTTGTTGCCGCCGGAAGCATAGAGCCTTGGAAAATGCTATTGCGAGATGGTCACTGGCAGCCCAATCCACTCTAAAGACCTATTCCACCCAAGTGAGTTGGGGAAGATGGTAATTGCCACTCGTGAGCACCCTGAAACAGTTCTCCCACAGACTGTTGGGGGCTGAGCACAGAGCCTAGCTCTGATATAACGGCTGCACACTGTCTGTTGCAAGTCTCCATAGACTTTGTTAGATAAATGCTTATCAATTTGTTGTAATTCCTTTGGTTAATCTGCAGAAAACTTAAATGGTTGTCTTTGCTAATTCCGACCAGTTTAATACAAGTAGATTGGAGAGAAGTTTCCCCAAGCTTTTCGCACCACTGGTGCAGAAGTCCCCAGGGCACAGCTCTTGACATTTCATGAGGCTAAATGTAAGAGCACAGAGATAAGCAGCTTCCTCCCATTTCCAGCTGTATGGCCCTCAGCAGGCCCCTCCACCTGTGTCAGCAGATTCCTCATATGCAAAATGAGGACAGACTGCTGTCCACCATCTGGGGGAGGAGTCGTTGAGGAAATTCTTGTTATATACCTAGACCAGTGCCAAGCAATCATGATTACTATTACCACGGTTTTTAAAGAGCCACATGAATTTATAATTTCAGAATGCCAGTGTCATAGTTAGTCCAGATAATGTTTTTATGCAAGTTAGAAAAAGGCATTCCCCCCCCACCGCTTGAACATATTGTAATTTACCATTCAAAACAATTGTCATCATATAATGATTTTGTTAGGACGAAACACTTTTCTATCAAGTGCAAGTGAATGGTTGGTGTGGATCTACGGAAGCACAGTGTGGACATCCGTCTTGCCTTAGGTGTGGAGCTCCGCGGCACAAGGGCAGACAGCAGCGTCCTGTGACGCTCTGGGATCCTGCCTCTGTGGACTGTGATCCGTCTTTCTCACATGAGAAAAATCAATAAGTTATAGATCTAAATGTAAATTTTGCTGTCATCCAAGTGGGCTTAGGCATATCAGTATGCCCTCCCCCAAAGTTCTGGATATCTTTTCGATGCCCAACCTTCCCGTGTTTTGTTTTGTTTTTTTATGGTCCATACTTACTGAGCTCACAAATGGGAGGAGGAGGAGCCCAACTGTTATCAGCTTCGCAGTGGACGAAATTGCTGCCTTTGAGGGTGTAGCCTTTATTGCAGTTAAATATAATAGAGTCTTTGTAAGAATAGATGGGTCCAAATCCCGCGACTATCTTTCCATCTTTAACATTTGGCTGAGGACAGCTGATTTCTAAGAGATCATTAAGGAAGGACAAGTGGATTATAAAGGGGAAGTGGCAGGAAAGGTAGAGCACTGCTATTGCTAATCCAGTTCCGAGTAGAACGCAAAAGCCTGATTCAGCCCATGTCAAGTAGATGCTCCCTATCAGCAGTATTTTCATTGTTAAATTTATTGGGGTGACATTGGTTTGCAAAAATCGTATAGGTTCCAGGTGTACAATTCTACATGACTTTGTCTATGCATCGCATTAAGTGCTCACCACTCAGAGTCAGCTCTCATATGTATGATGCCCCCTCCCTACCCCCCACCCCTCCCTATAAGCATTTTTAAATGTTTATATGCATGTATTTTTTCAATATTCAAAAGCCTTAGGAAAATGAGGTTCCATCATGTTGGTATTATGAGATGGTTGTGGATAACTCCAACTTCCTCATTTTCCCAAGAAAATCTAGCCATGTATAACCCAGAAGAAACAAACTATCTCTAAGCCCCCAAATTCTCCCCTTCTCATGGCCTATTGTCCTCACTGATTTCAGTGGTGGGTCTGTAGCCAACGGTAATGGTACGACAGTCATGATGACGAGGGAGCCCGGGCATCAGAAACCTGCACCCTCCCAAGCAAAGAACAAACTGTCCCCTCCCTCAGCAGACAGTCAAGTCCTGCCACCTCATTCCTCCACAATCCTCAACTCCTCTCCTGAGCCACGGCTACAGATGAAGCCCCCTTTACTTCTTGGCTGGATGGTTGCACCGGGCATCCAGGGGTTAGATTTTGTTCCACTTCAAATAATGGGCCATTCAGCAGCCAGAGTGACCTTTCTAAAATGCAGCACATTAAATCCCCAAGGCAAAGCCTGAACTCCTGATGGGAGACCCTTTGTAACCTGATCCTGCTAACTTCCCAGCCTCGGCCTCTGTCACGCCCACCTCGGGCAGTCTAGACTCCAGACATCTTGAACCCTTGGCAGTATCAAGCACTCTCTCTCCTTCTCCCCTGATTTCACTGTCCTGTGGGGAGCCCACATAGTAAGTGACACTGGGTAGGCACTAAGTAGCAAAGGAAGATGCCTTACATTAGCCAACCAGCAGCACCGCAGTGGAAATACCTTCTGGCTCAATTACTGTTTGCTTTATCCTGTTGACCTTCTGGTGGCTAGTAGGTGTTGCTTACCCTGTGGACATGTGTGGTTGACATTACCAATGCTAACCAGCATTTCCAGCTCTGCTTCCTGAGCAGACAAAGGCAACACTCCCCAGTTCCCATAAGAGAGAGAAAGGCCTACACACGACTAGTTTTGGACAAAAGCTGCAATGTAAAGTGATACACAGTCACTTCCAAGCCAAGGCTCTTCAAAGCCAGGGCACAGTTTGCTTTGCTCTCTCCCTCTTCTGAAGAAATTGTGAAAGTGCGTTTTGATATGAGGTCCCACAGGATTAACCTGAATGGCTAAACTGGTTGCTAAACTAACACCTAGAGCTCTCCTGGACATTCCATACACTCAGTCTGAATGAGAAGCAACTTCTACTGCACAAAGTCAATGAGATATTACTGCTGTCTGTTACTCTACACCAGTACAGCATCCATCAGTATCAGTTGACCTAACAAATGACTTCGTCACTTCAATGATTACTTTTTCTTTGAATCATTTCATTTCCCCAATACATTTACCTTCCCTGATCCTTTAAACAAAAAAGAAACATGCAAAGCAGAATTCAGTGATTCAACCGCAACTTACTTTTACAAGTAGGAGGGCTGGGGCTCCAGACACCTAGTGTTTTATTCTCCACTGTGCAAGAAATGGAGGCTTTGCCTATCATTGAGAAGCTCGGGTTACAGCTGTAGGTTACAGAAGAGCCGTAGGTGTACATATCTTCGTTTCCACCATTGTGTTTCCCATTGCTGATGAGCGGAGGGGGCTCACATTGGGCAACTGGGAGGAGTGAGTGAAGAGGAAGAAGTAATTAGGAGAAACATCTTACAAATTTAACCTTCACGCCACAAATTCTAATAGAGGATACAACAAGCAGCGAAGAGGAACAGGGCTTTTATCACCTAACATAGTATGAGTTTATAGTCAAATCAGAACAAAAAAGTACTTACTTACACATTCTGGTAAAGAATCACTCCAGGCAACTATGTTATCTTGGATGTCACAATAACTAGAGGTTGGGCCAACTAAGACATATCTGGATAAAATAGGATGAAAGAGGTTAGTGGAATTCTCCCTACCCTAAATTCAATGGGAGTCAAGAGTCTGAACAAATAGAATTGTTACTTAATATGAAAAATGAAGAAATAATGTTTGTTCGGATAACATGTCTCACTGAGCCCTCCATTCAGTAAAATTTCACCACTGCCATAGATGTGTGTGTGTATTTGTTCATTTGTCCTTTTATTCTGTAACCTACTATTGAGCATCTATGAGGTGTCAGCCACAGAATGGATCCAGAAGTCTGGCAGGACCATACAAGGTGAAAGGCTTATTTGAGTGTGTTATGCAGCTTGGATGGATTACTGGCTCCAAACTCTCCTGGTTTGGGGCCTCCTTTTGACTTGAGTGATTGCCCTCTCCTGTACCCCATTAGCTCCTTGTTCACAACCCCCATTCTTATGCCCTTGACAAGTTCTAAGGCTGCTGCCCTCTATGGTAATAGAAAACAAAAATAGAAAACAGCGTCAGTGTGATGTCCAATTTTCCTATCATCAAGGAATAACCTACAGTATGATTGAACACGAATATAAATGCTATCAGAAGCAACTTAAGAGCCCCTGTATCTTATTTAATAACTTAAAGAAAACAAATATTTTAATAAGATAGTGAGAATTAAGCATTTCTTTATTTTGAAATGTATTTAAAAATGCAATTCTTCTCACCTAGTCAGGAAAACAAATGAAAAGTAACTATTTCTAGTTATTCAAAATGGAACACTTGGTTTTTCCAACATATCATACTTATGAATTCTTAGCAGCTATTCACAATAAGGGAAACAGGATAAAGATGAGAAAAGCAAACAATAGCAGAAAAAGATGAGAGGAAAAATGTGAACTATAGACAACAAGAAAAGGAGACTCAACATAGGCTTAGTTGGAGAAGCTGAAGAAGAAACACAACACAGAAGAAAATGGCTATTTTAAAATGTATTTCAAGTAATTAGAATAATACCTTAATCTACACTTTACAGCTGTACATCACGTAGCAACAATCAACTAAATGGTTTGTACCAAAACTACTAAGAGCAGGGTTATTAGACTTCAAAAAAACAAGAGTAATGTCTTTGGACTGCCAAAGACCAAAACACATAGAAGAATAAGAAACCCACGTAGGCATCGGAGTTCTCCATAGCATAAGAAACCAAGAACAATAGATCTCTGTTTAAGGACAGGAAAGAATGAGGTGGGTGAGGATAGAGTGGAAGGGACGATTCTCAGTGTGTCCCATTTCACATCATTTTTACTTTTGACATATACAAACACACATTAGCTTTGTCTAAAAATAATTTTTTGAATGTATTGTTTCTCGATTGGCTCGCACTCACCCTTCTACACAGCTGAATTCTATACGTGATCCGAAAGAGTAGTCTGTCTGAACGATCACTTGCCCATTACGTAACTCGCCGGGGTTGCTGCATTGCCTCTCTGAGAGAAAATTAAAAACAGGGATGAGTCATTCAAGTACTCACGGATAACAGCTTGAGAAAACCGGACCTCTGCATCCAGGAAGACCAGAGGTTCAGATGCAAACTTATTTCTGACCTGGGCTCCTTGAAGTTTTATTTTGAGGATAAATGAATCTGCAAAAGTGATGTCATTTTTTTTCTGGTATATTTTACCAATAGAGAAAAAAAAATGGTCGGTTAAATCACTATAGTAACAGAGTCTATGGCCCCGGAATGAACACACTGACCAGGAAGTAATGCTCCTAACTCAGTGGCATGTGCTTTGCACTTAGGCCACTCAGAAATGCATGTGCATGGTCACAAAAGGAGCAACAACAACAATAAAGTGTGTAGCTTGGGGAAGCCGGGTTAAGCGCTCACTTTGCAGCCCCGGAGATCAAGGATCAAATCCCGGCCCCGGCCTTTGCGGACCCATATGCTGAACTGGGGTGTCCCTCCCATGCAGGAGACCCCCAGCCCAGTTCCTGCCCTGTGCGGCCCCCGCCCACCTGTGTGAAACAAAACCATGTCAAAAACTGATGACATACAACTAGGGAGACTGCTCTGGGCCCTCCCACTTCTCTCTGTATCTCTCTGTCTCTACCTCTGTCTCTGTCACAAACAGTAAAATAAATCTTTTTAAAAAATGTATAGCTTATACAGCCTTCCTAATGGACAAACATCACAGAATATATTCTCAACTGACGGGGAATCAAAGCATCTTCTCCCAAACACAGCCAATAGTTTGGGTGAGGCGTCTTTGGAAACTGCATTACCACTTTCTAGCCATATAACTTTTTATAATTCAGTAAGAAGTAAATCTGGTTTTCAATATATTAAAATCGAACTTGTAGTTAACTTCCAAAAGAAGTATTTAAACTGAGTTACTTTGCAAAGAACTGATTTTTTTTTTTCATGCAACTGGGTACCTCCTAAATTTTCTCCTTTATTCATTTACGTGTGTGTTTGCTTGTTTATAGTTTTCAGAAAAGTGACACACATCTGCCCATTGACATCAGTCACTGACACGTGGGTGGTATCTTAGTGACCAAAGATTCTCATTTGCATTCAGAAAATTTAGTTCCCGGGACAACTTTGCAAAAATGGAAAAAAGTACAAGTAGGAAAAATAAATGTTGGGACTTACTGACACAGAAGACACTGAAGTGCCACGTGCCTCCTGCCGTGCAGATAAGACGCTGATTTTTTGAGCTGGTCCTACGGTAGCCAGAGCGGCAGGTATATTGCAGAGCATAGCCAGTTCTGTAGTTTGTCTCATTCACCGCAGTTGTTGGAGAAGCAAAGAGTAAATTGGGTGGAGGACCACAGTCACCTAGACACCAAAAGGACAAAGCACACCAAAAGTTACAGCTTGGGACACCATCCTTGCTTTCAGCAGTACGACATGATAGCAAGAGCCGTTCTTTTCTCCTCTAAACCAGAACAATAAAAACTCCAGTGTTCAAGGAATGCAATGAGTGAGCAGTCACACATGTCTGCTGATAAATGGTAATGACAATGATCATGATAAATGATCATGATGAAAGGCAGACATTTTTCATGCATTCTTCATTTTATGTGGGATCATTTATTTTAAAAGGGTGACAGACACGACTTGATCAGCCTATCAGATTTCCCAAATTTGCTGACTCAGATGCAAAGCCAGAAGTCTCTACAGGTTTCATCAACAAAAACATAATATTTCATCAATAATAACTTTAGGGAACATCCGTTGCCCAGGAAAGGGAAACCGGGTAAATGGAATATGAAGAAGAAGATGTTTAATTTGTACTTAGTTTGTATCTTTTGGAATTTTGAATGATGGGAAGGAAGAAGCATGAAGCCCTTGGAACATGGAAATCTTAAACTGCTTTTCTTGCAAGAACTAAATACAGAACTGATTTTCCTCTGAGGAGTCCCAAGACGAATAGACACTGCCCTCCTCATCTTGGAAAAAGCCACCGGCCATGAAAACTGTTCAGTCAGGCTGATAAATGATAAAAATGTGTTTCAAGTTAACGCTGAGAAACAGATTGGGAAGTTTCTGGAGAAAAAAATTTAAAGAGCAGTAGCGAAGAGAAGCAAAGAGTAAATTGGGTGGAGGACCACAATCACCTAGACACCAAAAGGACAAAGCGCACCAAAAGTTACAGCTTGGGACACCATCCTTGCTTTCAGCAGTACGACATGTGGGTAAAGCAAATTCCCCTTAAATCCCCAATAATTCCAAATCCCCTTGAATTCCAAATTTCAGGTAAATTCCAAATTCCTGGTCATATAAGCCTTTTGTTGCTGAAGCTGGATTTCTGCTAAAAGCTTAATCATGTCTTTGTTAGTCCTAAAAGTGAATGTTTGTTGCCAGTCTGAACTTGTCCCCCTATTACTCACCAAGAACAGTAGCCAACAGAGCAGCGACCAAGGTCACTTGGAACAGAGTTGGATCAGAGACTCTCCACAACCTAGAGAAGGGCCAGGCTGTCGTTTTTGCCTTTATTTCAGCAGTCCCATTTGGAGCTCTTGGAGGGTACGTGAACTGATGCTTCTCCGACATTTTTCTGCTGAAAGAACTCAATTTTATCAACAGTCACT
This sequence comes from Craseonycteris thonglongyai, assembly GCA_004027555.1. Lineage (NCBI taxonomy): Eukaryota > Metazoa > Chordata > Mammalia > Chiroptera > Craseonycteridae > Craseonycteris > Craseonycteris thonglongyai. The sequence goes on along the minus strand of PVKE010000048.1, from coordinate 230,568 downwards.
GAATCCTTTTTTGTCGTAAAGCACTGGGATACATGCTCTGGGGTCTATGTCTTCAAATAAAGGACAGCCTAGAGTGGAAGAAAAGACATGTGCACAAATGTTACAACACAGGACACTGAGCATTAGTTAGCCTCTGTGGGAAGTGCTCTACTGAGAAGCGAGATGACTTCCCAGTGGAGAGGTGGGAGGTGGCTCTATCTGTGTGGGGTGTGCTGTAAGAGGTAGTGAATGGATGCAGGGGAAACAGAAGACAAGACTGTGCTGGAAATATAGAGTCTCTGAAATGGGGACATGGTTGCTAAGCTGGGGACAGCATAGAGGTGTGTCTGTACAGTATGTAAGGACCAAGTTGAGGCATTTAGGTACACTGCTCTTTGGAGAATACAGAGCCGTTGTCCTTCGTTTTGGGTTTCGTGTTCAGTGTGTTTGTTTTTAAGCTAAGGAAAGAGATTTTATTGTGATTTAAGAAGATCCCTACAGCAGATGTGTCCATGAGAGATGAGGCGAACAGAGCAAAGACACAGGGATGTTGGGTAAGAAGACCACTGCAATTGGCCAGGGGAGTCAGAGGCCATTGGCTGAGGCAATGGCAGAGGAGGTAGAAATCAAGGAACAAATGGAAAACAAAACAAAAGAACACAAAAAGGCAAGCACAGAATGAGATGGAAAAAAGGAGTTGGATCGCCTTGTGAGTGTTGGGAGTTCCTCATGTCGACTGTCCAGTGAAGCAATAAACCATCGAGCAATTCGAAGTTTTGAAGAAATGGTTATACTAGGGGTGCCCCCAAAACATACACACGTTTTAAGCGATGTTCTCTATGTATTGCTTTTCAAAGTTGAATTGAATTATGGCAGCAATGTGCAGTATGACATTCACTCAAAAGATGGCGTTAATGAAATGAGTGCTAGCGTCACCATGGGACAGGCAGGGCCGTCAAAGAAAATGGAGGGAGCACAGTTGTCGTCTGAGGGGCACAAGGTCATTTAGAGCACAAGATATTTGAAATTTGAGAAGGTTGTAGAAGTACAACAACAGTGGAGGTGCACGTGTGTAATAGAACCTCCAACACGCCGAACAATTGCACTCATTCGTGATAAGTTTGAGACGCTCAGTCAATGGAAGCAGCTTGCACAGCGATACAAGTGGACACTTTGGTCAGCGTGGCTCAAGCAGTAGTTCGCCATCACCAGAAGTGTCTGGACACTGATGGTCACCACGTGGGGCCCCTCTTGTAACTGCAGAAGTCAAATGTGACTTGTAATCATCGTTTGTTATCGGTATTTATTTGTTATTACAATTTGAATGCAGCTTTTTCTTTTCTTAAAATGTGCATACGTTTTGGGGCACCCTCGCCCAGAAGTGCTGAAAGGGAGCCGGGGCTCGGGAAGAGAGTGCCAGAACTGGTGTTGCAGGGTGACCTCGACAGGACCAGATCCCCAGAGCTGAAACATCACCCTAATGCTGATGCAACGCCGCAGTGACGATGCTGAAGCCCCATGCAGACCAAAGCCCTCTGGCCTTAGGCCAGAAATAGAGGTTGGGTCTTCAGTGTGGCCCAGCGTCTCAGGGGACTCGAATGCCCATGAGCTTGTGGGGAAGGGGGGCTGTCCTGGGCTTCTTTCCTCATCCTTAACTGTCTTCATGGGAGAAGCTCATCGACTCCCACAACTTCAATCATCCTCCATGAACCACCCACAGACCTCTGGGCTCAACCGTCTCCTGCGGCGTGCTCCGTGAACTCAGTTGCTAACAGAAATCTCAGTCTGCCCTCTTCCTTCCCACACGTAGAGCTGAATGAACCTTTCCCACCTTCCTGCTTTCCTCTTTATATTGCTAATGAGGGGCATTCCCGGGCCTAGCCTACAAACTGGGCTTTTTAAGAGTCCAGGAAAGAAAGCTCAGCAAAATAAGGAGGAAGTACTTTCTCTTGCCCAGCAGCTGCAACAATCAGTTATCTACATCATAAAACTGACCTTGCCAACGTAATTTTTAACAAAGGAGTTGTTCCTGGATTTTAGAGATTGTAGCTTTGCCCCTTGAACAGAACTGTTAACCTTCAAAAGATCTACAGTTCTGACTAGTTGTCTCAGCAAATTGTCTTTTGTCTGGGAGAATATTTACATAAACATCTCTGTTTTTCAAAGGTATAAATATTTGGTTTTCTTCACAAATCCAGAAATAAATTATTACACTTTTCTCTTGGTTTGCAATCTTGAAAGTAAGCTAAAACTTTTGACGCTGTTGAATTTTTCAAAATTTTTGCTTGCCTTGAGGTGTAAATGACTAAATTGAAAGTCAAAGTGCACATCGTTGTGATTTGATATATGTACACATTAAAATAAGATTCTTCTCCTTCATTTGATTAATTTATACATCCATCACCTCACACGTTTGCCGTTTTTTGTTGGCAAAAACATTTAAGTTCTACTCTCTTAGCAAAGTTGAATTATACAATACAGTGTTTAACAACTGCAGACATCATGTTTTACATCCGATCCTCAGACCTTCTCCATCACACAGCTAAGAGTTTACATCCTTTTACCAACCTCTCCCTATTTCCCTCTCATCCTCCAGCCCTGCCAACCACTTGTTAGATTAAAGCAAAATAAATAAATAAATATATAGATAATTTTTTTTTTACTTTAAGTTATAATTTCCACAGTTTAGACCAGTATTTCCAGTTGCTTCATTTCTATTTCCCAGGCACCTTAAATTTAACAGTCCCCAAACTAAATGTGCTCTCTTCCTTTCAACACGACTTGACCTCTGCGCTGTTTCAGCTGAAATAACCATCTCCACCCAGCGTCCCAGACTCAAAACCTGAGTCACCCCAGCCTCCTTCCCATCTCAGTCCTCGAGTCCTAGTGCTTTGGCCACAACAGCATGAGAATCTGTCACTGTTTTCTAACCCCCAGCCTAGACTGCTGCAAAGGCTCAGACACTTGTAAGCCAGCTTCCACAATGATATAGTTATAACCCTAAAAAGCAACTTACTTAAAAACTCCCATGGTTCCCAATTCCCTAATTCTCCATACCTCTCCCTCTGCTCCTACTCGTTTAAAACACCGTGCTTCAACTATATGAAGGTACCTACCTTTCCCAAAGCACATCCTGGAATTTTTTTTTAAATGCCTGCAACTATTTGCATAGAATGTCCCTTGTGCATGAATGCTTTTACCTCCAACCTTCAGACCAGATGTCACCTGCTTGGTGAAGAATTGCCCACCACCACAAGAAGTATCACTCTCTTCTAATCTCCCCTAGTACTTTTCTGACACTATACTTGTAACACTACATTGTATCATAACTATCTATTCATTTTTTCCTCCTGAAATAGATTGTAAATCCTTGAAGATTAAGGTTATTAGCCTGTTATCATAACTGACAGACAGCAGCTATCCAATAAATAAAATACAATTTGGTTTTATCTCTTTAAGAATGATTCCAAGTGCCTTACTGAGAACAAAATGAAAGCATGTGTGTGAAGTGCTCTGGAAATTTTGAAGAGATGATACATTGACCTGACTGCCCTTACTAGCTCTCGGGATGTGCGGTGGCTCAGAGGACCAGTGACAGCTTTGGTGCCTCACCATCCTGCTCCTTGGGATTCCTCAGCGGAACCTGCACAGAGCAGGGCGACAGAAGCTAGGACTAGTGAGTTGCGAAGACCTGAATTTGAGACCCAGCAACACCATCTAATTCTATGATCTTGAAGAAGCCACATCAGCTCGTTGGATCTCAGTTTCTCATCACTAAAATGTCACTAAAATGATGCCATGAAACTGAGAACATCTTTCTAGTCCCAACTCTGGAATTCTATAATTACCCACTGAACAGCTAAGACTTCCCTAGCAAAGGCCCTTGACTTTCGATGAAATCATCACCTTTTCACTTCCTTTGGCAGTAGAACCAACTCAAGAGCCATAGTCAACATGGTTAATCTCTTGGAAAAAATAGTGCCATTGGTCAAAGCAGTACAATCTGAGAGCCACTGGCAATATCCTCAGCCCCAAATGTCTTCTTCCATTAGAGATTACTTTTTAAATTAACATATTTATTCTACCTAAACTTACCCTTTTAAAATCCAGATACCTTTGTAAAGAACCCTGTTTCCTCCAGTCTCAGGTGGAGTGGAGGCTTATACCTGCGCCCTCAATCACATCACTTTCAGACTCCAGAAAAAAGCCTGCTTCCACACTTTCCTCTCCCTTCCTACAATTCCTTTATCCATCAGCCCCTTCCTTCTGGGCTCATATAATGTTTAAATGTATCTCCACATGTAATACAAACCTTCTTGGATGTTTCTTTCTCTTCCACATACTCTACTTTTCATTCTCCTTGTACTAATATGTTTAGAGACAAAACAAAAAAGAAAAGTGGCTGATGAAATGATAACTAGATTAGTACTCTGTCCTGCCCAACCACGAAGAGAATTTCAAGAGGAAAAGGTAATCAACCTCACCAGAGTTTTAAAGTGAGGAAGAGAAAGGAGATGAAGATAATGAAAGCTTCTAGCTTCAGAAACTAACCAGAGACTGACCCATGTCCTCCTTATGATCAAATCCACAGGCATTCACTGTCCATGGTGAAGAAGAAGATGCGGGGGGTTAACAAACTCTCCAAAGAAAACAATATCAATTTTCAGAATATAAATTATGAAAACCAGGTCTCCTTTGAACCCCTTTGGGAAGTCTGTCTTTTAGATACAGTAGTAAGAAAAACATCTGCTTTTCTGCTTCAGTTTATTTTATTAGTACGCATTATGATTCCCCCATTTATAATGAAAAACCGAGGTCAGAAAGGCTTAAAAATGCTCTTCAAGTCATGCTACCCCACCCGATGCAGTGCTCCTGAAAGATTTCTGCTGAAACACCCCCAAGTTGTTGTTTCTGTTTTATCCTTTTACTCCTGCACTTCTCCGGGAGCCGGGATGGCTCAGCGGGCGGAGCGCTTGCTTTGCAGCCCCAGGGTCCAAGGATCGAGTTCTGGCCCTGGCCTGTGCAGACCCATATGCTGATCTGGGGTGAGCCCCAAGTTCAATTCTTGCCGTGGCAAGCTTCCCATGCAGAAGGGCCCCCTCCCCCCGACCACGTTCCTGCCCTACATAGCCCTGCACCCATCTGTGGAGTGAAACTATATAAAAAACTAATGATGTGCAACTATGCAGACTACTCTGAGCCCTCCCCCTTCTCTCTCTCTCTCTCTCTCTCACTCTCTCTCTCTCTCTCTCTCTCTCTGTCAAAAACAAAAAACAAACAAGCAAACAAACAAAAAACCAACAAAAACAAAAAAACAGAAATAGTCCTGTACTTCTCAAAAGGCCAAACCACCAACCTTCCCCCAAGGTACCCAGAATAATCAATGCACAGACCTGCAGGTGGCTGAGGAAGAAGTGGGAGGCTCTGTGACAGTGCCTTGGGTAGTTCTTCAAGGGGAAAACTGCCTTGATGTCTAATAGTCCTAGTTCCTCCCCCAAGTCAGAGTTTACCAGAAAACCCTGAAGTTGGCTAGTAATTATTCCACCAAGAAGTCCCGGAATTCCAGCCACATGGTTGGCTGGTCAGGGAGGCTAAATGGAAATGAATGGCGGAGACTCTCTACTGACCCCGTGAATGATTAACAGCCGCAATACAGCACCACTGTTTACCTAATCTCCTTCCTCTTCAACCAGCTTTCATTCTTGATGACATGTCGTAATCATTTATTTTCTCCCCTGCCAACCATTTCCCCTAAGTGAAAAGATAGTGTGAATTTGATGCCAGAATTTTTTTTTTTTTTTTTTTTTCCATAAACACAAAAGGGTTGTATAAGATGCAAGTCAGCTAGACTAGAAACCTTGGATTCCACAAGGTCCAGACTAATTTGATGAATGCAATCCTCTTCATAAGTCCAGTTGGCTTTCCTGGAACTCAGAGACCTACGCACGATGACCTGGATCTGTGCTGGTCTCCATCCCATACCAAGAAAATGCAAAAGGTGGGTAGTTTAACACATTTACTGAGTTCCTGCTCTGTGCCAAGTTGCACGAACAATATGAGTACTCAGTAAATATTAACTACTACCATCACTACTTCTAAACCCTGGGCTCCCAGTGACCTCGGAATCTAGTCTACCCTTGAGTACTGCTCAGAAGAATGCAATGAAAGCCAGCCATGTTTGTTATCAAATAAACCTAAAAAGGATCCCAAACCCAGACATTATCAACTAAGCTCTTAATCCTCAGGATGAAGGTGGTGTGCTCAGGAAATCATGCTTCTAAAGAAATTCTTCATCGACAACTTCACTTTTTGTGTGATAAAAGCCTCATTCGGGTTTCAGAAAAGAAGGAGCAGAAAGATAGGATGTTTGGGATGGGCTTTGAATGAAAAGAGGAAATTATTAAATGAAAATGAGAAATCAGAGGTCAAAAGAACATGGGCCACGTCACAAAGGTGAAGTCATTCCCCCCCAACTTTTCTAACTCATTTCTTATGACTTCTCCACAGCCTTGAGCTGATCATCTTTCTGAAACTTTTCTCCCTTGGCCTCCATGACCCTAAACTTTCCTGATGCCCCAATCTTACTATGTAATTGCTCTTTCTTAGTTGTTGCCTCCTCTTCTTCCTTCTCATGCCTAAATAGAAATACATTCCAGGTTCTTCTTTTTAAAATCTTTTTCTCTTTACTCTTTAATCATCTTACCTATTCTCGTGGCTTCACTATTCCCTATTGGGAAACTACCCCATAATTCCATCTCTATCTCTGATTCCTCTCCTAAATGCAGACATCCATACTTTGTTGGCCATTGGACATCTTACAAGCACATTATACTAAGCACATCCAAAGGAAAACCTCATTTCCTGCCAAGAGGCCTCACCGTCGTCTGACCCCCAGGAATGAAATTTCAGACTCACCTTTAAACCCTTCCTCTCCCTCGTCCTTCAATGTTTACTTAGTTCACAAATTGCTTTTATTGGATTTTGCAGCATCCGCTGTTTCCTTTCTATTTCTACTGCCATCAAGCCACTTCAGGTCACCACTGTCTCTCATGTGGACCATCACTGTAGCCCTTACAATGGCTTCTGTCCCAGTTCTCGTCCTACTCCCACCTCTACCACCTACCATTGTGAGAGAAATATCCTATGACCCACCACCACCACTTCCTTGCTCGGAAGTCTTCTCTACTCACTACCTACCAGATAGACATTGGCATGTACCCTGTAAAGCCCTCTGTAAACTCCCTGTGAAGTATCTTTCCAGCTTTTTCTTTCATCGCTTCCATGCTGTACCTAGGCCCATTCAGGCTAGGAGCCATTCCCTACACATGCCCCCTTTTCCTTGCCTCTTCCTAGCCCCTTTCTAACAAATTACTAGTAAAAACTCAATTGAAAACATTACAGAAGTTTAAGAGAATAAACACCTCTACAATGTTACCATTTTAAGGAAAGGGTTTTTATCTGTGCCAATTATTGCCTCATCTTTTTCTACAAGAATAAAGGTTTTAACAAATACAACATAAGTTCTTGTTATTCCGCATTTTATTTTTACTTGAGATTATATATATAAGATCTCGTGTTCAGAATGATCGCTGTCAAAGGCTGCTTTACAATTTGATATAGCATCATTTATTCAAAAATTTCCAAAGATGGGACATTTCAAATGTTCACACGGTTTTGCCAGTGTAAACAATATAGGCAATAATAGAATAAAGAGCTTCACCTTAAAAAGCATTTTGCTCAAGAGAAGAGTGGATTTACTTGGGTAAAAAAGCTCTTGGCTCTCTAACTACGTTTCTCTTTCCACTTGGAATGTCTCCTCCTTAATCTTTGTCTCTAACTCCTACTCACTGTTATAAAGGCTCAGATACAACTGTGATCTCTTCCTTGACAATTTCCCTGTCTCTTTTTCCCAGACAGAAGTTATCTTGCTAACCTCTGAGCTCACAAAGCCCACTGTTCTGTGAAAGGTGCTTATCTCCTTCTAACCACTGGGATTTAATCAGTTATCTATGTTTGTATGTATATACAAGAGCTCTCCAAGAAAAAAACTATCCAGCCATAAATACCTCTATTTTTCCTATAATATAGCTGGACACTTTCCTGACAGCCCTCATATATGTATGTATATATTCATGTCTACGTCTATTAAAAGACTGTGGGTTACTTGAGAATCCATCTGTTATTCTCTTTTGCTGCTTCACCTAGAGATGTTTCCATTACTTCAAGCTCTGTTGTGCACTTTGCATTTTGCCCAGATTTCCTGTGTTTTAAGGAGAGGTCAGCATGTGAGATGGAAGAAGCTTGTCCCATCAGCTCCCTGTGACATCTTAACAGGAAAACCTTGAGATTCTTGTGTCTTCTGCCCCCCAAAAGGGAGAAGGGAATGTCTTCAGTTATGTATGTTGCACCAGGTCAAGTTCACTGCAGCGCTGGGTGTCGTCCAGAAGGCAGTGAGTGACATCACTGCAGGAGGTGTGGAAACCTGGTTTCCTAAACAGGACATCCGGGAGACTCGAGTGACAGTGTGGGTCCTGGTTCTACGTTTCTTCTCCATCGGTCATTTTAAAAAATAACTGTTCTGAGCCTATTTTCTGAAAATGAGAGGTTCATGTTTACCTCATAAGTTTTGGTTAATTTGGGGTTAATGTTTGCCTTATCATTCCTGCCTCAGGTAAAAATATGAGATAGCACACCCTTAGCTGCAACCTGAGCTTCCTATTCTCCTTACAGATGGGACCTAAAACCCTACACTCCCGGTGAATGTGTTGCTAGTTCTGGTCATAAACAGGCAACCACCACACTTGGTGTTTCCACATTCCAAGTGCAACACACACACACATTCCGAGTGCAACACACACACACACACACACACACGGTAAATTACACAACTGCGGTTGGTTACTATGAAGTTGCCTTTCAGTCCAATGAGAGAAAAATCTGAAACCGATTTCAAAACCAAGAGGAAAGTTTATTCACAAGCACATTTCCATTACCAGTCATCTCAGCTATAATGTCAGGGAAACATTTTTTTCTCCAACTCAACTTTCTTTATTTCCAGAGAATATTTTAGTTCCTCCGTCGTTATGCCATCTTCCTTTAAACTTTGCATAAAGCTCTCTATGGCTTCACAAAGTCCTTTACTCTCTTGAAAGGCGAGCTGAAGAAAGAAACAAAAATCTTAAGTTACAACTGAAGAACTGAGACCCAGTCACACACTCAAAAGCCAAAGAGCAGTGGTCAGGTCCCTTAACGGGGGCTCAGCCCAGGCGAACGCCAGTAGGCATCTGCGCCTTCAAAATGATGCTTCAATATACTTCTTATTATCCCAGTAGTAAACATAAACTAAGAAAGGAGTTCCAATGAAGAGTGATCTGGTCCGTGTTTTTAAGAGTCTAGAAGAATTTTAGATACTTTTCACAGCAATACTTCCAAGTCGAAGACATGAGGTTATGTACCTTGCTCTATATAGCACATAAGACAGCAATTCCCACTTGCATGGCCTTGTGAGGTATTTGTGGTGCTGGTGGGAACTCGCATATGTAAAAAGGCGAGTCAATAGTTCTGAGCCGCATTCTACAACCAAGCCAAGACCAGCCCATTCAAAACCCCCCTAAACTGAACAGGTAATTACCAAGCATGTACCAGGAGCAAGGCTGGGCCACGGAGGCGCAGCGAGAACGAGACAGACAAGAGCCTTCTACTTACAGGTGCCTTCTACTTACAAGTGCCTTCTCACCTGCAATCGGGAGAGCTGGTTTGGGCACTTCTGGGATCAATTCACAGACCGGAAGTGGACTGCTCCACTCCCCATCAACACACTGCTGGTTCCGGCTGCCCACTAAGCGGTATCTGAACAGAAATCAGAGTGGCAACACCCTAAGCCGTTCCCTCTTCTGAACTGAGTAACAAAGTCTGATGTCGTTGTGTTTCAGTATCTCACAGTGATAGAACCCACCTCCCTGCCCCTGACCCGTAATGTACCCTTAAGGGATCTTGCTGTTACAAAGTGGTCATAAAGTCCCATGTGGTGAGTCCACACACAGAACATGAGCAGGTGAGAACTTCTGAATGTGTGCATTGACACGCGCAGTGTTTGGGTGGAGGGTGGGGAAGGAAGCTCTTCATCACTCAGTCACTTACAGAGGACATCTGTCATCTATGCTCTAGAAAGGAGTAGAAAGCCAGAGAGAGCCTGCAAATTATTTTAGTGAACTATCCAAAACAAAGCTGCAGCTTTTAGTCACAAAAGGGTGAGAACTGATGGCAAACTTTGTTGGAGATACGTAATGAAATGGAAATGCTACGTGAGGGCACATGACCCTGAGTTAGTACCCTGAGGCCAGGGAGAGAAAAAGCTAGATCTGTAAGGTGGGTGAGCAGGCCGTCTAAATTAAGGGTAGACATTAATTAGGATATTTTAAGGGTCTATATGCCACACCGTTCTATTTCTGCACTTCCACGTGTTCTGTATTTCTCTGAGTTTTATGTTCTGAGATTCTTTAGAAAAAAAGTCAAATCTTTAACCTTTGGTCTTAACTAAGTGGGGGAAAGTGATACTCTAGGATCAGTAGGAGGATCAGCCTACCTCCTAGGGATCGGGGAGAGCTAGAAGTGGCCTGAAGTAGCTCTCAAAATCAGAATGAGCTCAGACAGGGCCATTCCTCAAAATGATGCTTCTAGCCAATGGCAAGATCTCGTATTCGAAAGGCTGAGTGCACTTACCTCTCTTCACAGTAATAAGTAATGGTGGATCCTGCGTTGAAATCTGTCCCTTCAAAATAGCCATGAGCTGGATTCCCAGGAGGGCCACAGTGTGCTGAGAGACAGGAGTAAAGGAGGCATAGTTGTGATGCCCAGTTATGCTCAACTAACAGCCACCCTGCCCCCTCCCCCCAAGTGCCCCTGTGTACACCAGCCCCTGCCTTCGTCATAGCAGCCCATGTGGGATCCAGGGACATGGTCTGCATTCATGTCCCCCTGGTCAGCATCACACTGGGCCATGGGAAAGAGCCCTGCCTGGCTCACCCTCTGAGCCATGAGGGGTTTGAGTAGACTTTCTGAGTGGCAGGAGCTCAGGGGAAGGAAGGTCATGTTGTAGGGATGTCAGTGGTCAGGGTACAAGAAAAGGAAAACAAGGCCATGGGTAGAAGTGGAAGAAGTGGATCCAGGGACAGGGGCGAAGTAGGGTGAACTCAAATGGGACAGAGCCATGCAAGACGAGCGCTTCAGGAAAGAAAAGCAAAGGGAAAAAACGACAACAGCGCTGTGCTGAGATCGATGAGGATGCGTCTATAAAATTGTGGAAAGAGCGTTGGATGCGGCACTAGAGGTTGTGCGTTTGGGTTCTGGCTCTGGCAGTAGCCACGTTGCACTGAAGAAGCCCCCTCATCTCTCCCAGCTTCCTTCCTAACCTGTAAGAGAAGCACGTGACATGCTATGATCCCTAAGGTCCCTTCCAGCTCTGAGACTGAGTCTACACCTGTCAGTCAAACTTAAAGGCTGAATCAAGACTAATTACAATGGTGTGTATTTATTGAAATGTAAAGTTTTTCAAAACAAATTGAGCATAAAACAGCAAAGCATAAAAGAGCATGTACAATATAACATTCTTTTTGTAAAACACAGTCCTACCCTAACATCTGTGAACAAATAAAAGTCTGAAAATTATATGAGGGCTGTCTGGAAAGTATCCAGCCATGTAATGTGAAAAACAGAGGCATTTATGGCTGGGTTTTTGTCTAAACAACCCTTAGGCCCTGACCATATGATCCATCAACCACACTTGTTAGTATTTACCCAAAAGAGTAACGTTCATTTCAGCATTCCTCCTCATAAAAACATGGAAGGAAAGTAAACATTCATCCACATGAGAGCATTGGAATAAGGCAGGGCATATCCACTTTCAGTTATTACAAGGCAGGGGATAGAGCTATACACATTGATATGAAAAAGGTCCCCATGTAGATTGTTATATGAAAAAAAGCAATTAAAAATATGTCTGGGGAGGCCAGGATAGCTGAAGCAGTTGAACGCCTGCCTCGCAATTACAAGGTTGGGAGTTCGATCCCTGGACCCGGCCCGTGTAAACCCATAAGCTGAACTGCAGTGCAACTGGTAACCACTGGGATGGCTCTGAGGTGAAGGTTCTTTCCTCTTGTGTGGGAGACCCCCAGCTCAGTTCCCACCCTGAGCGGCCCCACATCCATCCACCTGTGTAGAATGAAACCATGTCACAACTAATGATGCACAACTCTGGAGACTGCTCTGCGCCCTCCCCCTTCTCTCTCTCTCTCTCTCTCTCTCTCACTCACTCACCTTCTCTCTCAAAAAAAAAAAAAAAAAGAAATATATATATATATTTTTATAACAAAGTTCAGTTTTTGTAGATATATATGTGTATAGATTTCTGTGTATGCATTTGTTTATTTAAAATGTGTGCATAAGCATAAGAAAAAGTCATGAAATAAACACACCCAGCTAATTACCTCTGAGAGCTATAAATTATAATGTTAGAAGGAGATACTTTCAACTCTTATTGTATAGATTCCATATAAAGTGGCAGTGAGTGAGTAGTGGCCTTGAAATTTTTAAAAATAAAATCATGGGGTACCCCAAACTATCCTGGACCGGACCTAGTGGGACAGGAACGCGACTCGAGACAAGAACACAGCGTTGCTCACAGTTGGAATGCTGCCCATGTCACTGGAATACATCACGTGAGTTGAGGGTCAGCTCTTTAAGCGCCACTTGTTTCGTGATGGGGTGTCCCAACCTCTGGCGTCCCTGGGCCACATGGGAAGAAGAATTGTCTTGGGCCACATGTAAAATACAGTTACACTAACAATAGCTGATGAGCTAAAAAAAACCCTACTCATCATGTTTTAAGAAAGTTTATGAATTTGGGTGAGGCCTCACTGAAAGCCATCCTGGGTTACATGTGACCCCAGGCCACGGGTAGACAGGCTCTCCCAGACACAAGGTGGTGGGAAGCGTCAAAGGGGCATGGCAAATGCCTGGCACGTCACTGCTGACCAGCACCGCGGGCTCTGTGTGTGGTCCTCCTGTACTTACGGCTTCGGCAGACGGGAAAGGGGGGCATCCAGGTGTGGTCCTCCAGGCACTGGCTCTCATTGCTGCCCTTGAGGATGTAGTGCTCATTGCACTTGAATGTGGCTTTGTCACTGACTTTCACCGGCCACCGGAAATTGAAGCCACCATTCACCAGCACAGGGTCAGGGCAGTGGCCCACTGAAGAAGAAAAAGACAGCGATCTGAATGGGCCAGGCCGAACCCCCCACAGCTAAGGTGAGACCCCGAGGGCTTCATTAAAAACACAGGGGAACCAGAGTTACAACAGCATTTGGAGTCTGGATGGGACCCTGGTCCCAAGGAGGACGAGAAGAGATGGCAATGGCCTCAGTGTGGAGGAAGCAGTCTCAGTCATGCACCAGAGTGACAACTGGCACTTGAACTTAGCACAAGTCAGTAAGCGTGTAAGTGGACATGACCAAGAGCATCTTCATCTTCCTGTTAGGGTGAGTATTGCTCAAAATTCTTGAGCCATGTTATAGGCAAGCGTTTCCTTCCCTATCGCCCCACCAAATACGTGCACGACTCCTCACGTTTAACTTGGGTTGGATTTTACCAGGGAGAAACACAGGAGACAATGCAGAGGGCTGTGACTGCGGTCATGTGAACGACAGCGAAAGGTGCTGGCGTGCCTTATTCTAGGCAGTGGATCCCCGCCTTTTTCCACTTGTGCACCCCTTATAAGCCCATGTCTGTAAGGTGTACCCTGTTTTCAAAACAGCTGTTTTTAAATACTGACACTTTGGTTCAGTGCCTATCTTAATGTAAACTCATGGAAATGAGGTAATAAGTTAGGAAAGAAAAATTACTACATTCAAAGTACAAACCACAGATTTATTTTTATATTTGTGACACAGTTAAATATTGCTACTGATTATTTTTCTGGTACCCCTGAATGGTCCCAGCATGTACCCCCGGGGGTAGGCGTACCACCTCTTGGGAACTGATGCTGCAGGTGTAAAGGAGAACTAATCCAGCTATTCCTAAACACAGTAATAACAAAGAGGCTATAGACTAATTCTTCTCCAGCTCTATAGACACCACAAATGAGTTTTGTGAACATGAGCCAACGCTTAGATCTCAGTTATCACATTTGTAAATGGAGAACATAACATTTTTCCCAGTTCAAAAGTTATATATGATGAATGAAATCAAATGATGTGATATATTTACTTCAAAATAATAATGCAAGGCAGAACTGCAGATGAAACAAGATTTGTCCCGTGTTGATAATTGTTGAAGCTGAGCAATAAGTACATAATAGTTCCTTTTCCTTGTCTGTCGTTCGTCGCTGAAGTTTCAGTTTTTCATGATATAAAATCTTAGAGCAGTATGATAGTAAACAGGTTACAGCTCCCCCCTGCCAAAGCCATTTTAGTATGTGGGAGAAACTCTTTCTTGTTGGGGTGATTGAGTCTATGAAGAATCGATCATGTATCATCTATAAAAAGTTTCACCACCATAGGGCTTTAAAAGTGGATCCCTAGATGCTGGAAATGTGTTTCTCATAAAGTTTTAACACAGCCAGCTGGGCTGGGGTGGGAACGAATGCGGTGGGGTTACAAGATGGGCAAAGAAACAGAAAGATCACACTTACGGTGGCACTTGGGCGCGGGGGCGTTCCATTCCTTCGAGCCATTGCACACGAATGTTTTCTCTCCCACCAAGTGGTAGCCACTAAGACAAACGTAAGTGCCCAGAATTTGTCCTTCCACTTCCTTTGCCACAAATATGCTATTGTCCACTGGGGGAAGTTCTGGACAGTTCTGTGCTACAAGGCAAAAGGAAGCAGGTGAACTGGCATGTCGTGGGCTGTTGAGGAAGCCCTCGTTAGGTGCCCCCACCAAACTCTCTCTTCACCGGATTACTGATTCTGATTCTTTACATTTGTTCATGCCCAGGTACCTCCACATCCCTCCATCCCCAAAGATCCCCAAAGCTCTGTTTTCAAACAGGTAACAGGCATTTCACTCAAATTCAGCCACAAGGCATCCACTCCCAAAGGAACAATCCCCTTCCCGTGTGGTAGCCCCAGAGTTTAAAACACATCAGACTTCTCAAGACTGACACGAATACTGTTTTTGCTCCCAAAACAAAAGGGGGAAGTAAACAGGTAAGTAAGTAAGCCCACATCACAGAGTAATATCGTCATTAAATGTTTACCAAGTCCCCTATGTCGTACGGAGTATTAAACCAAGCAATTTAAGATTTTTCAACAAAGCAAATACATGTCATTGATTTAAATTTCACTAAAAGCCTAGACAGAATGCCTCAGAACCCACAAACTGACCTCCAGTGCCTCATACATTGAGCTGAAGGAAAGCATACATACCCTCTGAGCCAAAAACCAGCCACACAACCACCAGGCAGCTCACCGCCCAAAAGGACATCTTGGGATCGATTGCTTGACCTGGGCTGGAATTAACCAAGACCAGACACCTACGTACTGTGGATCAAAATGGATCTTCTGACACCACTTAAGACCAGACCAACCACTTCCTCCTGCAGAAGGGGTTGGGTGGATTCCCCTTCCCTGGAAAGAATGCAGAAAGCACCCCTCCACCCCCAAACAACAAAACAACCCAACCCTCTAACAGGAAATTAGTACAGTAAGGAAGTTGGTCCAGGAAGGAACCCTGCAAAAACACGAAGGGGCAGAAAGAGAGCTGCCAGTTTGAAAATCCAGTTTCAGAAATGACCCAGGGCTGTTCATGTGAATCCCACTGACCAATCCCTTTGAACAGCAGGCTGAGTTGTCCACAGCAGCGGGGCCCAACGGTCATGACCTTCACTTCTGTCAATACGTGCCCGTGTTTGCAGAACACCTCCTGCGACTCTCTCCAGGGCTGGGGGTGGAGGCAGGGTTGCCAATCCCTGGTGCTTTCCCAAGTAAAACCCACCTGTGGGCGCATGCTCACCCCGCTTTCTCCATGAACAGATCTCCCAAAGTTGTGAGCAGCACTGAGAACCAGAAGCTCAGGGAAGTCAACGAACCTTATTTGTCTCTGACCCTCCAGATTTATGGCCTCCCAGCACGGAGCTGGCCCTGATTGATTCCAACCCTGAGCAGAAGTCCAAAGCCCAGCAGGAACACGCTGTCCCATTAGCAGGGCCCGCACCAGGCCTGCCATTCTGCAGGCCTTCCTGGGCCAGGAGTTGGCCCAAGTCTAGGGTCAGCCAAATGAACCAAGAGAGAGCACTGAGGGGAAGGCTTTGGTCTCAGGAATTAAGGCACCTGAAATTGCTTTGAGGCTCTCGTTGCTTCTTGTGCGTGACTATGGCGGTGATCAGTGGGTTGCCCGTGCCTCGGTTATAAAACTGGGCTAAAATTCCTGCAGAACATTAGGTTTAAAAAGTAATAATAAATATAAAGCATCGTCATAAACATAAAGCATAAGGACACAGGAAGGCCTCCAATGTTATTCTCCTCCTGACCCGTGACCATTCTTTTCTAATGACTTGGTCACCTCTTTCTCCCACACCAGATTGCTGAGGACTGTACAACAGGAAGTGTCTCGTGGGTGTTCATATTCCTTTCCTCTCCACTCCGCAAGGCGAAACCGAGTCATCTGCTAAACGAAGAAAAACAACGCAGGACACATGAGGGAAACGCAGTCATCGGAACCTCTCCCGCAGTCTCTTAAACGCACACCGGTCACTTCCCACTGCCTGTGTTCTGCCTGTACGGTTTCTCCACAGCCTATCTTCACTCAGGTATTAGGACACGTGAGCTCAGAGGGCTTACCACTTGAAGTGCGTAAACATCGAATCGCTATGTTGTTTTCTACACCTGAAGCAAATTAAAAAAAAACTCATCTAAAAAAGCAAAAACACAATATGTGAGCTTTTGGAGCACAAGAGCCTTTTAAAGGCTACGTTTCAAAAAGTTATTCGCCTGACACTTGTGTAAATATCAAATGAGTGTGTCAAAAGATTTTGCTCAGCTCATTCATTCATGAGGATATCCTGAAGATGCGACAACTCATTCAGAGAAGGATTTGGGGAACAGAGATTCATAGAGTCAGACAATCAAAGGTGTTCTAAAACGACTTCTAAGCATCTATTAGATATCATGCAACAAACTACTATTTGGAATCAGCTTTTCTAACTGATGGAAATTAATTGAACCGACTGGACAAAATGCATTTGCTTTGCTGAGATCAGAATCATTGTATTGTTCTCAGAAAAGAATCATTTGCATTCCTATCCACTTTCTACAAAGTAACCTCTACTCTTACAAGATTATAAGAAAAAAAAGGCGGGGGAGAGTCTAGGTAATAGAAAGTCAATCAAAATTACACACCCCTATGGAATCAGTAATCCCCAGAGAGGGTTTGCTAGATAATAAAAATGTCTCCAGTGATCTTTTTGCCCAGTTCCAGATTTTGTGTAACTTTTCTTAACACCCCATATATTCAATTTACTTCTTGGGAAATACATGTTTCTCAGTATCTAATGTACATGTTTGTACAACAAATGATTGTTAAAAGGGAAGGGATATTTTTATGTTTGTTCCTACATAACTAAGAACATAAAATGAAGCAATATTATAGGAAATAATTGCAAATAATTTTTCATCTCAATGATGTATTTCAGATTGATAATTATTAGGACTTTGGAAATTTATTACTGTATTGCTTATAATATTGTTTTACTAATATTTCTCCATAGAATGTAAAAATACCTACACTAAGTGGTATGTATAAGTACAGAGGTTATAAATACCCTCACAAAGTTCAGGTCAGGTTTTGCTGTTGAACAAAATAGAAGAAAATTTTGTTTTTTAAAGCTATGTACATTTTGGAATTACATATATGCGATTATGGGATTATAGGTTTTATTATGCAGGTATGTCTAAGGTTGGATAAATTAATATTAAACATTCACAGGCTCTTCTGAACCTTTGAACATTAAGAACAATTTGATCTAATCCAGACTGTTTTCTGGAGCACTGGGGTATTAGGTCATGGACAGAAGTTGTACTCAAACTGGTTTGATTGCTTTTCAAAGGAATGGGCAGGTAGTAATTAGTGGAAGATCAGGAGGTGAGGGGGTGGAGTAGAAATGCAGACGCTGCAACTGGCTATGCTGGGGGAAGAGTTGTGGGGAGTTAAAACAACTTGTGTGTGTGTGTGTGTGTGTGTGAGAGAGAGAGAGAGAGAGAGAGAGAGAGAGAGAAATGTTAAGAGAATTGGGAAATGATGATTTTTAGAACTCCTACAGTACATTATAAATGGATTTCCTTTGGTCTTTGTCATGATGATTCAGAAAAGATGGAAACTGCTTCTCCAATTATTTTTTTTATGTATACTGACTTGATAGTTCTCGAATGCCTCACCAAGGAAAACCCTGGACCAGAAAAGTAGCCGTTATGCAGATTACATGAGACTAAAATGAATATAAATTTTCAAAAAGTCAAATTATCCATGAACTATAGATGTGCACTATTGTGAGACCAATCAAACTTGATGCAAGAAAACTGCTAAGTGAAGACTGCATGATGCTGCAGAAGCTGTTGCCCGCTTTGTTACATCCCTTTAGACTTGCTACAGAGTGTTATAACATTTCCTGAAGCAGATTTCTGCTCCTCACCAACATCCATTTCATCCTTCTTCTTTAGTAATTAAACCTCAGAATGACAGCCAGCACAAGGCCATCTGGAATTTTGTTTAAAAATGCATTTCCAGCCTGCTGTGTAGCTATAGAGCCGTTTATTGTATTTTCCGTGTATGAGATGCCCCCATGTATAAGACAACCTTGACTTTTCTAACCCAACATTAAGAAATCAGGGGAAACCAGGATGGCTCAGTGGGTTAAGTGCTCACTTTGCAGCGCCGGGGACCCAGGATCGAATCCTGGCCCCGGCCCATGCGGACCCAAGTGCTGAGCTGGGGAGTGCCCCCAGTTCAGTTCTCTCTCTGTCTCTGTATCTCTCTCTCTCCCTCTCTCTGTCAAAAACAATAAAAAATTAAAAAAAGAAAAAGAAATCAATATACAGGTTACTTCCATGGATAAGACCACCGCCAATTTTGGGTCTAACAATTTTAAGCGAAAGTATCATGTGATACACAGAAACATATGGTACTAAGTTTTGGCCAATGCAATGTGAGGATAAATGTTGTGTGCACCATCTAGAAAATATCCTTAAAAGAAGGATACTTTCTTGCCGATTGGAATGTGGACATGTCTCCTGTAGCCTGAATAGCAGGATTGTACTGTGAGGAGGAATCCAACACACTTTGAGGATGATGAGTTAACATGTCAGAAGGGCCTGGTGACCTTGATGATTGAGGAAGCTGCACTCCAACCCGAGGCTGCTTATTGCCAAACTTCACCTTGGGTGACAGTAACCATACATCTCATATAGGGTGTCAGTGTTTGGGGTTCATAGGCACCTTCAGCTGAAACCAACTCTAGTCTGAAACAGTGACGAATGCAAGAAAATAAGGGCCCACCCATCATTTGAGCAAAATGACCCAGGGATTTACATTTGGAAAAGGATATTTAATAGACTTTATTAAACTGTGCCCAGAGATTATTTCCAATCTCATCCGTAAATTCTAAACAGGCAATGAGTGGAAGAGAAGAGACCCTCGGAAATGAAGACAGACTGTGAACACTAAGCATAGCAGATCACTAATGAAGACAACCCAAATGGATTGACAAGCTACTCCCCACAAGCAAGCTGGATGGTCTATGAAGGGCGTTACCTTTGTGAGGCTGGGCCGCGTTAGGGCTGGGATGCTGCTTCCCAGGGGTTCCTTTGCTCCTGGAATTATTTTACTTAATTGCAAGGAGAAACTCACCTATAGGTGCTGACCTAGTTTTCACAGGTACGGGTGTTGCATACAACCGAAAGGGCATTGAAATGCCTTTGGGAATTCAGAAGGGCGTCGCTCAGCCTGTAACGACTGAAGTGATGCAGCTGGCATTGGCTCAGTGGAAGTTAAAGGCTTTGTACCTTGGAGTTTTTGAGAAAAATTAACTATTACTCTCCATGATTAGTGATGCTATCTTACTACCAAATTCTCTCAAATTCTTAAATAATCCTCAATGTCTAGTTTTAAAAAAGGGGAAGCCAGATGGCTCAGTGGGTTGAGTGCTCACTTTGCAGCTCCAGGGACCAGGGATCAAGTCCTGACCCCGACCCATGCGGACCCATATGCAGAACTGGGGAGTGCCCATAGTCGGTTCTCACCAGGGTGAGACCCCGGCCCCGTTCCTGCCCTGTGCAGCCCCGTGCCCACCTGTGTAATGAAACTATGTGGAAAAACTGATGATGTGCAACTGTGGAGACGGTTCTGGGCCCTCCCCCTTCTCTCTGTCTCTGTATCTCCCTGTCAAAAACAAGAGGATAAAATCTTTAAAAATAAATAAGTGAGCATTTCAGAATCTCATATACGGTATGTATTCCCCTCCTCTGCTTAAAAAGTTACTATCAAATGGATGTCCTTTGACTTTTTTCATGTTGAAGAGATTTTCTGTGTGTGTGTGTGTGTGTGTGTGTGTGTGTGTGTGTGTATCATCTACTAGTTTCCTATCCTAAGATCCAGGGATGGGCTTCAGGGGGTCATGACCCCCCTGAATTGTATATAGAACTTGTGTGCCTATGTTTCATTAGGGAGATTCCTTAGCTTTTGTCACATTTTCAAATGAGTTCAAGATAATGAATGTTGACTGGATGGTGCAGAACACGTCGAAAGCATAAAGCCTGGTGACAGGCCATGGCCAGGCTGCCACAGGAAGTGCCAGTAGGGTTACCACCGGCACGGGCAAGCTTGTGAGCCCGAAGGCTGATGCCCCTCATAGTGAGTTCCAGTGAAGACCCTAGGGAGGCTGAAGACATGATGAAAGAAGGCTATAGAGATTAAGTCAATATTATAACTGTTACCCAACACTGGAGCACTCTCTGAACAGTCACGTCCTAATCCCGATACCTTTTAGTTTCCAGCTAATACTTAATAATAGTATGTTATGTGATTGTTGGGTCCTCACTGTTAGAAATTGTACTGTTTACCTTGTTGAGGTATGGGCTTTGCCTAAAACCCCATCAGTGTTGAGCTGAGTCACTCCATAAAGGTGTTCATTCAGCTATTTGTAAAACAGGGTGAGTGATCCCGAACACTCCCAGCCTTCTCCAAATGAGGGCTTGATTGCCAAATAAGAAAACTCTTGCAAAGGCGCTTGAAGATCTTTCCAAGGAAATCAGCGTTGACACCTGTGTTACTGTGGCTCCTCCAGATGTCCTGCTATAGCCCAGTACGTTCAGCAGTACTTGTAACCACACGCTCTCACCTGATTGCAAATTTGGAGAATTCAGAAACCATTCTCATTCTATCAGACTTTGGACTTATAGAACTGGTCCTTGCTCTACTGTTACTATGAACATTTCATTTTATCTCAATTGCTATTGTCGCCAAAGAGTATGCCAACTTCCTTCCCCATCAACATTTACATAACGATTATCAGATAAAGGTTTTGGTCAAGGTCGTTCATAAGGGGTAGGCCTTCCCCGTAGGGAGGGATGGGTTACAGAACTGCGGTGAACTTTTTCCTTTCCAGTAATAAACTCTAAGAGATAATGCAGACCTTGTTTTAGCCATTGCATGGTCTCCAACAGGTGGTCATTAAGTACCGTATTTTCCGGCGTATAAGACGACCGGGCGTATAAGACGACCCCCTAATTTTACAGTTAAAACATAGGGTTAGGCCTATATTCGCTGTATAAGACCACCCCCCACTTCCGAGGCTGTAGTCTTACACAGCGAATATAGGCCTAACCCTATGTTTTAACTGTAAAATTAGGGGGTCGTCTTATACGCCCGGTTGTCTTATACGCCAGAGAATACGGTATTTGTTAAATAAATGAATAAAGCTTTAGAATAATGATAATGCATGGTAGTAATGATCCCACTGACACCATTTTGAAATGCAAACGAAACCAGACAAAGGCAGGAGTCGGCTGTCAAAAACACCTGTCGGAAATATTCACACGACCTAACCATTTGAAAATCATTTTAAAGTAGCTGGTTTCACACACCTGTTGCATGATGTTAATATTCTGTATATGTGTAATGTGCCAAATGTTATCTTCAGTTTGTGACTTTTTATAAATTACATTTTTAATTAAAAATAACTTTTATTGTATTTCATAGTACAAAAGTAGTACATGTTATATCTTGTAGCATGATTTTACTTATCCAGGGGATAGACTTTTCTCCAGAGAAATGCATCTCTTGTTTTATACTTAAAATAAAAATCAATGAGGGGAGGAAAATAAAAGGATCCAAAGAAGTCCACTGTGCCTTCCCATAGCTATTATCCTTTGACAGAATACCGGCACCTATATTCTGGAAATTTAAGTTAAGGTAATACTATGGACATTGGACTTGAAAGCTCAAACTACCTAAATTTCTACCCAAAACAAAACAAAACAAAAATACCTGACAACACAAATTACCTTATATTCTGATTAAATACATGCAAACAGTAGCATGGGAACTTACAAATACCAAACATGAGTGAATAAATAACTAAATAAAAACATTATCTGATCACGAGAAGACAGTGTATATACAGATGCAGGAAGAAATCTGCATGACAGGAATGAAGTCATTACAGTATGGCGGTGGCGGTGGCATTAGCGGTGAGGTGTGCCAAGCAGGCAGGGGCCTTCAAGAAGGCAGCGCTGTGCGTGGAAACGCCGCTCCCAGCAGCTGGGCACCGGGCTGCCCGCAGCCCAGCTCACGCCGCCTCAGGGAACGGCCCCGTGTCATCCACAGTATAAAACAACCATTTCTTGGTACTCACCCTCTTGCCCAGCAAGTGGGCATCTGAGTGAAAGAAAAACAAAAATGTAAAAAAAAAGCTAAAAATTGTACCATTCTTAAAAAATAAAGACATGATGTGGCTTGGAGGAGATCCTTTGCAGCATCCATACTCCTCCAGCCAGAAGAGTGACTGGCATATCCGGACGACGTCTACAAAGACATCGGACAGTCACTGATCTAAGGAATGATCCAATCACCTGGCTTCTCACTAAGGGAAACCAAATGACTAATGCGATGCGGGCTTGGTTCCCCATGCACCCCAGCGCATGACGTGACAGACAGGTAGACCACAGTGGGGACCACCAGCTAAGAGGCAGGCATCTGAGAACCAGCTGCTCTTAAAGCCACAGCCACAGCTGTAACAGACCATGTCATGGGGACCAAACCCCTGGAAGGGCATGAAACCAAAAGAACGCCCAGGGATCCTTGATTCCCAAGGAACCTTCCTTCCATCTTCACGGGTTGTAAATGGCAGCCTACCGTTCTCCCAGCCGCTGCCCGCAGTCACTGGAGAGAACATCAGCCCTCTGAGAGACACAGGCCAGCAAATAGCAAACACAAGCGCTACTGAGAAAACAGGAACTCAGGTGACAAGCCCCACTCGGGAGACTTGTGGTGCGATCATGCCCCGAAGGGGCTTGGAACAAGAAACATTTCTCTAAACGAACAAGTGGCTATGGACACTGGTCACCCATCGCCACATTTGGGGAGCCCTCATTTGTCAGATACCCCTCCATTCGCCTGGGGACTTCGTCTGTTCCCAATGTGACCCAAAAGCGAATGGGACCACAGGTTAAGTTGTCCTCTTTCCTGCTCACGTGGAATGGACGGAGAGACCCGCTCTGAAAGCACACAACAGGCTGCTGAGTGCCGCCCTTTCACTTGAAAAACAACTGAGTCTGAAGAGGTGCGTCTACATCGTAGGCAAAGAATAGCCAGCTGGGTATGGGCACAGGTAGGATGTTAAGATGCCAAAATGGAACAAGAGTGGCCATCTGGGCCAAAGCCAGCAAAGAGATGATGAAACCGCCACTTGGTTCCAGCCATTAAACATTTCGAGGCACCAAGAAAGTACATGTCCCAGTGTAACCGGTGTTCCCATGAGGCGTGAGGGGGAGGGACGTGGTAGTGTCTTTCCGGGCTCTCAATGTCTGATGGCCACTTCACTTCCTGTTCAGGCCCCGGCGAAGCTGACATCCAAGCTTTTCAGTTGATCCCAGGCCCCAGGGAGGTCTGGCCTCAGCTTCCATATCATCAAAACAGCGATGCCAGCGATGCCAGTGATGCCAGAGACGGGGGTCTGGGCACAGCCAGCGAGGTCTCTGCCTAAACGCCCGGAGAGGAAGAGAAACAAAGCCATTCGTTACATCTCTACCCAGGGGCAGGTAAAGAAGAGCAAGGCAGAAACACTCCCCGGCCCTCCCCACTGCCCACATTCCCACAACTGCACACAGGCACTCGCACGCAGGTGTGCTCACACACACACACCCCTTCTCCCGGGAGAGCACATGGACTCTGGTGGCGGAGTCGTGGGCTTCTTTCCCGGAGAACCCGACATTGCACCACATTGGACCAGGCACATGTTTCAGACCTGAGCCGTAAGCTGAGGCAGAGGCCAGGCGGTAAAAGGAGAGTGTGTGGGCTCCATTAGCCGGAAGACCAGGCCAGGAAAGTGACATGGCACACGTGGCTTCCGAGGTGGGTCTCTACCCTCGGCAGTTAGGCCAGCCCACTGTAAGATCAGCCATCAGGGCAGAAATCAGCATCTCCCCAGAAACTGGGCTTTAACCTTGTAAGCTTGTGAAGAAGTTCTCCTCCCACCCCACCCCACCCCACTCCTACCCCCTCACCCCCCTCCCACCAGAACAATGTTTCTCAAATGTCAAGTGTCCATTGGATCCCATGGTGATCCTGTTAAAAAGAAGAGTCTGCATGTCTGATGTGCTCCATCCGGGTCCCAGAAGAAGTTACATGCCATTTTAACTGGCTGTAACCGCTTTAGACATAGGCAGGTCATATTTTATAGAAGGAACAGCCCACTACATTCTAAGAGATCTCTGAAGTTTTTCCTTACAGTGAATATGTTAATGGAAATCACAGCACAGTGTGGCCAAAGCCGTAGGGTGACCAGACGTCCCGCTTTTGGCAGGACAGTCCCGATTTTTAACAATTTGTCCTGCGTCCCACGGCATTTTTAAAAAGTCCCGATTTTTGGAAAGAATGCACGACAAGCTAGGGAACAGCGGGAGATAGACCAAATTTTTAATCAAGAACCCCCCACCCCCACCCCCCAGGTCAATGGTGTCCCGCTTTACCAATGTTAAAATCTGGTCACCTTAGCAAAGGTAATCTTGTTTTCTTAATTCTCATAGAGGCGCCAAAGTACAC
Organism: Craseonycteris thonglongyai; assembly: GCA_004027555.1. Lineage (NCBI taxonomy): Eukaryota > Metazoa > Chordata > Mammalia > Chiroptera > Craseonycteridae > Craseonycteris > Craseonycteris thonglongyai. The sequence continues at coordinate 205,282 of PVKE010000048.1, read as the reverse complement.
ACAACTACTGAAGTTCACGTGCTTTCCACAATGTCCTTCCCATTGTCCCCAGAAGGTGGTGAGAGAGAGCCATGTCTACACCAAGGACTCCAGTCACAAGGAACTGGCTTTGGTTTGTTTGGGGCTCAATCACTCGCCGAGCAGCGTGCGTGAGGCAAAGTTTGAGGGGTGGTGGAATGGGTGGGGAACACAATCCAAAATACAGAACAAAACACCCAGAAGCCTTCTGATAGGTTCAAGTTACTCAACAATTTTATTTACCCATGCTATACACACGCACACAAGACACATTTTAAATACAGTTATACACGCCTTATACGGATCTGACAGGCATATTTTGATGTCAACGTCCCCATATGAAACCAGAACGCTGCTAAGGACGTAGGTTCCGGCTTTCAACAGAGCTGTGCCTGTGAAATCAGCAGGCTCGCTCTACTGTGTGGGCTTCCAATTCCGGCCATTCCCATTCAACCCAACAGTGTCTTCCAACCTCCAAAGGGCACAGCCGGTGACCAATCCTTTGTTTTTGCCCCAGCAAAACCATCGCCATATCAGAATGAGTTCATCTGGTTACTTCAACACAATCATAAGAAAAAGATTCACAAGCAATTCGGGTACAAACACACTGAGTAGGTAAATGCTGGTCACAGATCCCCAGGAAAAGGCTCCCTGGAAAGAACACTTTGCCGACTCTTCAAATCAAGCTCTGAATGCAGACTTTTGTTTGCATTTTTGTTGAGTATTTTATGAGTTAAGCGTCAAAGGCATGGTAGCCTGAAAACGGCAGCGTTATCCAGTGGAGTACTCCCTTCTGTACCAGGGAAGCTGAGGACCCAGTAGGTTCAAAAACGGGCAAAGTGAAATCCTGCCTCAAATTGGGCAGGGTGATGATTCCTCAGCCAAGTTTGCAAAATACCAGTGACTTTCTACAAAATCACAACCATTTGGCTGCTACTCTAATCGATACATCTGTTATAAATCAGTGTACAGAACTCTCCCCTGAAGAAAACATGTGGAGCATGTACTGCCTTTCATTGTAGGACACATTTGACAGACAGAGAATGACAATCATGTGCATATACTACCAACTGGTACAATGAGAAAACAATCAGACTGTCAGCTTACAGATCCTAGGATTAGTCAGTCACTCCACACACAGACCCTAGGAGAGTCTGTCAATCAGCCAGCATATAGACACTACTAGTCGCCTGGACACTACTGAGTCTAAATTAAACTCCTGGACATCCATCTGATGTCTGTGTCACCTCTACGGGAAGTCAGAGATCAATCCTGCTAAACCCGGCCCAACTGTTGTACCATTTTTTAAGTTAAAATATTTTAAAACACAAAGAGGTCAAAATGCATAATGGAAAACGGGTAAATTTATAAAATGTCTTAAAAACAGACACAACACGGCTTCTGGAAGGGTTTAGCCAAAACAGTGGAATGTGCACAAGACTATATAAACCCAGATACAGTTCTCTCAGGTTTTAGATGCTACTTTTTCTCTTGGCCTTTGGCCTCCCCAAGCCTCCATGAGTTTCACTGGAACTCAAATCCCCTGCGTACAGAAAAACCACCAGGTGGACTTATTTCCAAACAGCAAGTACCTCTGAAGGAAGTGAGTAGCAATGAAGAACCCCCAGACCCTCCCAGGAAATATTCAACCATTCAGGACCACAACTGGAATACAATGTAGTTGTATTCCTAACTCTAACTTCTTCGGGGGGGGGGGGGGGGGGGGCTGGAAAAGAGAGAAACAACAGATAAGACACCCTAGCCCAATGTTTCTAAAAGATTTCCTTTTGCTACTTTGGTATCGTAAAGCAATCCCCATACCAAAACACCACCAAAGACAATACAGATGATAAACAGCTAAATTCCAATTGGAGGAGGAGCTGGAAAGTGAAGCTTTGGATGAAATCTGCTTTCATCTCCTTTCAAGTCTATCATCAGCTTTGAAGAACAAGGAAAAAAACAGGATAAAGAGCAATTTTCCTTCTCCCATTTTACACCAATAGATTAAACACTGAAGCCGGCCCCTAATTCTCCTGTAACAGAACTAAAAGCCTCAGCACAAACCATCCATTCCTTGTAGGAGTTGTGATACATGAGATGTCATCAAAAGTCACGTAGGTGAATGTTTAAATTAAAAAAAAAAATGTATCACAGGAAAAGACACTGCCGTTAATCCCCCTCAAAACACTCCCCTTCATTTCAAACAATGCGTCTTTTACTGCAGTAAAACTTTTTTTATCTAAACATTCATTGTATATTTTTCTTATGGCGCCTGAATTGATTCTGGTCACACATCACTTCTGGTGGGGCCATTTCTGTCAAATACAAACATGACGGTGTGTCCTCATCCACCTTATTCACCGGATCTGGCACTGTGTGACTTCTGGCTCTACCCCAAAGTCAAAATGACCATGAAAGGTACACGTTTTGAACCCATTCAGGACATCGAGGCAGCCACCACAGTGCAACTGAAGACACTCACGAAAGAGGACTTCCAGAACCGCTCAGACGGTGGCAAGAACGAGAATATACGAGTGTTCAAAGCGGGGCGTATTTGGAGGGGGATGAACGGCAATGTGTCTTTACTGCAATAAATTCTTCCTTAAACACTCACCGTATCATCTGATCACACCTCACCAACACGATCAGAGTAATGTGCATATGCTGCCAATACACATTCAAGTAAGAACCGGAGAGGACGACAGGAAAGTAAAGAAGGGAAGTAGGATGTCTCTAAGATTTGGAGTGCGAGTTCTAGTTCATTCTATGTTCTAGTTCATTCTATGTTCGCCTGGCTTCCTCCTGCTGAGCTTTCTCTGGAGAGATCCCACCTGAGACGCCTAAGACCATCTCGGGCTCCTCTTCTGCGGGGAGGGAGCAACGAGCACAGCGTGGGGGTGTAGGAATCAGCACCAACCTGCCAGTGACCTCTGGCTACTATTGGGGTTTAGAACAAGGTGACGGAATGCTCGGTAGTTCATTAGAGACGTCTCCCCTCAGAGTATGTGCAGCCCAAATCCAGTCTTTGGATCAAAATGCTCCTTCTCATTTCGTAGCTCTGACTTCCTCACCACACAGCAGGAGAGAAGACCAGATGAATGCTCATTTGGGCTCAAGACACCACCAGCCAAGCCAAGTGAGATAAAGCAGCCTCTTAAAAGAGCCCCCTTAGCTCCCTCCTACAGCCTCGTTGTCACAGGGGAATGGGGGGAGGGTCATTGCCCCCACCCAACTCTTTCAGGCTCATGGTCATAGGACAAAAGTCAGAAGTGATCTCTACTCCACTTCTGTGCCCACATTACAGACTCAAGGCATTGCTCTTCTGCAAACGTCTGCTTATTTTAAATGATTCACCCTGTCTCTAAAACCTTCCGTAGGGTGAGCTCACTCATTTGCCTCCACTTCTGTGTAGCTTTCCCCACCCCCACCCAGCCCAAAGCCCCGCAGACCAGAGGACACAAGGACACAGGTGGAAATGGCTGAAGAAGAGCTGCTACTTTACACCTTGGAGGTCATTTCCAGCAGCATCTAGGCAAGCATTCTGGGGACACGCTGTGATGTCCGACTCCAGACACTGGAATAGAGGACTCAAGGCCACCAGTCAGCTATGGGATGATGTCTCTTATCATCCAAGAGGTGTTATCCATACCTATCCCCAGTGCTTACAATTCCAGCTCTTCCCCAAAGGCATTCATTCATGATAGGAGAACTTCATTTAACACTGTGATCTGCTAAACTTTGAACACCAAAGACCTATCCTTTAAGAGCCATGAGAAACTCAGAACTCCTGCTTAGATGCTAAGGAGCTATGACTATCCCAGTATGTCTCCACCCACCTTCATAAATGGGGTTCTAACCTGGAGCGCATATGAATCAGAAGCATTAGGGGAGCGGTTTAAATACACCCATGTCCAGGCCCCTGCCCCAGAGATTGAGAGTCACTCTGAAGCTAAAGTAGGCCCGTGTGCATGTCACAAGCTCTACAGGGAGGTCTAATGAATGTTCCCAGCCGAGAACCATGACCAAAGGTTTTCTATTACCAAAAGCTCCCTTAGTAAATAGCTCACTTGTTCTCACTGGTTACCTCTGAAAGACAAACTGGCAACTTGTAAGACGGGGAGTCATCTCTCTCTTTTAACAATCTCTTGAGAATTCTAGACTTGCTTCTCAGACAAAAACGCCCACGGAAGTCATACATTTCGCATACAAATCTGGAGGGAGGCGCAGGCTATGAAGAGCTAAGAATCCCAGGTCTAAACATGTCCTGTTTAGCCCTACAGAGAAAATAAAACGACAGTAGTGAGGAGGAAAGTACAAGCTGTGAAGTGTTAGACCCCCATGGGTCCCAAAAAGTGCTCGAGTTTTTTTTAACATAAATAGGAGAGTTTTGAAAATTACTGGAAAACAAAAGCCTGCTCTAGTGGACTCTGTTCTGTTTTCTGACCAGCAATTCAACTGCCAGGGGTGACCCCGAAATCTGACACTGTCCTTGTCAACAGCCCGGGAGGTCACTGGCTTGCAGCCATTGGCAAAGAACCCAAGGGCCCCCAGTGGAAAGATGCAACCTGCCCTCCTGGAGCCTGCAGGGAGCTAGCGGTGCCCTCCTCTCCTGACCCTCCCTCCACAGCTGCCCAGAGCCCTCTGCCTGCCTCCTGAAGGGAAAAGGACACACCAAGGTGTTTCCTCCTGACTCAGAGCCAGCTTCCCCGGGGCCCCGAAGCTGGGGAGCTTGGGGGGGGTTCCCAGGAAAGGAGGAGGCGAGAGCGCTCACCCTCTGTCTACTTGCAGGTTGCAGAGCATCTGCGAGTGGCCTATAGCCTAGCTGTCCCTTGCAGGACCTGGCTTGAGAGGAAAGGTGCAGGGACAGAGAGGCGTCCCCAGTGCCGACCACCCAGGCCACGGCAGAGCGCATCATGGGACCTGCCTGCACTGCTGTTCCGCCGGCCACCCCTTCCCTCCTGGGCAGACACCACAGTGACGGGGACAGGCATCACATAGCAACACTCAAAGGGGAAACGAGGGAGGGGGAGAGCAGGCAGGTCAGGACTGTGAGGAAAGCACACCTAGAAGAGACAAAGGTGGCAGAAAAATGGGCATCTGTGCCCCCCCCCAGCCCCGCCTTCCCGCCCCCCACTTTACCAACACAGGGACTTCAGTGAGTTTAGATTCCAGGGATGCATAAGAACCAAGCGTACGGGGCACGCGTCGCCTCAGCCCCAGCTGCGCTCATCCCCTCAGGGTGATGCACCCCTTGTCCTCCTGCGGACCACCCCAGCTGAGGAACTGTCCTGAGACCCCCCACGCAGCCGCCTGCCCAGGGGCGGGGAGACATGTCACACCGCAGAACAGCTGCGGCTGGTCTGGAAACGCAAGGCCTACATTCTGTGTTACGGAAGATTTGTGGTGGGAGGTCGGGGGTCGGGGCTGGAAGGTGAAGGACTCCTTGGTGATTGGTGACCAGGGCGGGAGGCCGGGGCGGGAGGGGCCACGGTCACAGCACCGGGATGCGGACTTGGGTCTTCGGCTGGTCGGGCCCGTCTGGCGCGTCCAGGGCTCGCAGAGGGCTGAGGGGTTCGAGGGGCCGGCTCCCAACACTGTAATTTCTCGGACGCCTGACTGTATTCGAACTGGACAGAGGCGTAAAGCTGTTCCTTCTCATCCTGACTGGGGTTTGGCTCTTGGGGAAGTTGTTCTGATTGGAAATGGAGGGACACCACACCCATGAAAGCCAAGACAGGAGCCCATGCATAAAGGTTAAACACAGCCGCACCCGCCACCCAAGATGACGACTCTCTCGGGGACCTGGGCCTCGACCCCTACCCAGGAGCTAATGAGACTCCGAAGCAGGAAAGAGGGACAGAGAAAGGAAGGGGCTTATTGAAGATCAGGCAGACTCTCAGAACACACATGGGCACAAACCTACACCTCTTGATCCACAGCACAGGTTCTTCTGGACCCTACTTTCTAAGGGGAGCAAGCACTTCCTGGTGGGGGGGGCAGGGAGGGGAGCTTGCATTTCACTTCAAACACTTTGCACAGTTCATTGGCTTTCTAGGAGCCAACTTTCAATGTCAAGATTCACAAAAGGGGCACTAATCTTAAAAAATAGTGATTCCAACATCCCTGCCGTTTGGAAGTAATAGGCTAGATAGGTGATGAGTGCTGGGCCTGTCTTCCTTCTGTACATAAAAGAGACCCTAGTGTCCTGAAGCCAAAGGTTCAATGACTTCAGGGTGCAAGGGACCCGCATGGCCAGTTGTGGGGAACAACTTACAGTTGGCTTGTCACGGTGCGTGTTCACAGCTTCCACATTCAGTTTAACGGTTTCCACTTTGCACCCTGGGCAAACAGAGGAAACAAAAGAGACCTACCTTCAGGGCAAAAAAAAAAAAGCTCAAAGAAACATTCCTTAGGTTGTTTGGCCAAGCCTACTGTAAGGTAGAAGGGTACCAAACGTGCATGCATCCGTCCGTCCGTACATTTACAAACGGAAGGCACTGCCAGGACTTCCCTGGTCTACAAGGCTGATGAAGGTGAACGTGAACACCAACCTCAGCGAGAACGCAAAAACCCGGAGCTTCCTCAACCCCACCTCCTGCCCAGCTCTTCGCTTCGTAATTACCATAGGCCACAGGAGTAAGTTTGAAGATGGTATGGAGAGGGCACCTCAAGTACGGCAGCTCATCTGCAAGCAGAAAGACCAGCTGAGGGAAGACTCTTCGTACCAGGGAGGAAGGCCATGCAGGCAGAAGAAGGAATCTAAGCCACTCAGGGTCTTCCTGACCCCGACCTAGAGTGACACGCCTCCCCGCAACCCCAGACAGTTATCGGGACACTACTGAGTGGCTAAGGAAGGCCGGAAGTCCATTTCAGACCATGCCATGAGGGCACGTAAGTGCCGTGGTCAGGACCCCTGTGGAAGGGAAGGTTGGGGCCCACTTGGGTGCTCCCAAAACCAATCAGCAGGCCTCCCAGCCGCTCAGGGAGACCAGGAAGGGAAGCAAAGTGAGAGGAGGGAGGCTGCAGCCCTTCCGACGGCTCCACCTGCAGCGCTGCCCCAAATCTAAAGGCTGCAGGTGCTTCTAAGACACCACCCTCCCTAGAGCCGAAGGAGCCAGCCTGGGACGGTCACCGGCTTTCTTGATGCTGCCAAGAGCACCAGCAGGGCAGCAGCCCCTCTCCACTGGAGGCTTTTGTCCCAACAGAGCCGACTGAGCCGGGCGCTGGCCCGGCGGCTGCCAGGAGCCCCACACAGCCGCCTCAGGAATGTACTCCAGTCGGAGTGGACGAGGGAGCCGTCCAGTTGCCAGGGTCCCCTCAGCGGCACCTGCGCCCTTATCCAGGAAGTAGGCCAGGAGACAGCGCATGACAGCCTGGTGAGAGATGACGAGGACATTGCCCTGCCGCTCCAGCTCCATGATCACAGGCTCCAGCCGCTGCACCAGGTCCTGATACGACTGCGGGGCAGAGCAGCGAGGCTGGTCAGGGGCCAGGCGCAAGCTGCCAGCCACAGCGGTGTCTGCGTCTGGAATTCAGAGGCCTCTGCTCCCGCCCCAGCTGGCTGTCCTCCTGGGAGCCCGGCGACTTCATGGCGCCTGCTAACACCCCCACCACCCCACCCCACCCCCAGCCCTGGTATCTCTTAAGGATACTCAGACCATTAACCCCAAGAGCTGGGCAGTCCCTACCACGAGGGCCTCTCACCTCCCCGCCAGGATACCGATACAGATACTTCTCTTGATCACGAAGCGCAAACTCGTCCGGGTACTGCTTCTGGATCTCCGCATACGTCATCTCCTCGCACATGCCCTGCACGGAGCCACGCCAGTTAAGAGGCAGGCGGGCCCACGCGGCCCCCTGCCCCGCCATAAGGAAGACACTGCTGAAGAAGGCTACTTTTTCCCTACGTGCAAGACCCATTCATGTCCTGCAGCTGACTGGCCCTCTGTCTGGGGCTGGCAGGGTGAGGGCCGCTGCAGAACGCACGCGGTGTCTCAAGCATGAGCAGCCACTTCCTCTGACTGCTGGGGGGGACCCCAGGGTCAAGACCAGCCCAAGGGAGGAAAGAAAGAGGCAGCAGGGAGGGAGGAGACAAGGAAGGGACTGGAGAAGTCTTGTGGAAGGCATAAAAGGGTACCAAGGGAGGAAAGAAAGAGAAATGCCTACTTCTGTACTCAAGGACACAGAAAGCCCAGAAATACATTTGGACAGGACTTTTGCAGAACAGCTGGCCAAATACTCGAAGCAGAAATTAAGGAAGTGGGTCGCTAGCTATTTCTTTTTCCCAGGAGGAAACTATCCGAAGGGACCAAATGGAGACCCCACCCTCCCCCGGTGCCCGAGTTGCTAGGTCAAAAATTGGTGTGGGGCCCATTCTTGGCACGGGTGCTCAAACAGGCAGGAAGCCCCAACCAAGGGCGCAACTGTCCCCACTTCCTCTCCCAACCAGCCATAGATTCAACTTCCTCCAAGTTCCTACTTGGCGGTTCTAGTTTTGGGTGAAAGCCGTCCATACCACGACCGCTGAGAGTCCCTCCCTGCCTGACATGGAGGCTGCTGAGCCTCAGAGCTTCCTACTCACAGCATCGATCTCATTCAGAATCTTCCACTGTTCGTAGGTCACCCCCAGGGATTCAGCCGTCTGGATCGTCCTCTTCAACTGGCTCGTCCACACTTTGAGGTCGGCTATCTCCTGTTCCTCCAGAAACTTCCTCAGAGCCTGGGCAAACTGGGGTGGGAAAGAAAACGTGTGTAAGAGCAGAGAGCACACACATAACTGCTATAACTCAGCCTATAAAGGCCGATATGTGTGACCCCGGTCAAAATCTGCAAGGCGCAGCCATGTCATGCAATCAAAACCTGCAAGATGCAGTAAAAACTTGCAAGATGTTGCCATGTCATAAGCCCAAGAGGAAGGCAGTGGTTCCCTGGAGAGTCCTGCACCGTGCTAAGTACACAAGCTGTGCCCAGTAAATATCTGACAGCTGAATGACCACAGCAGACATGCTTGCGAGTCACCCACGCTTGGATCCAGAGCTGGGATCCGTGAACAAGAAAACACCTGTAGCATTTTCTCAGCCATCTGACACCACAGCCTGCATCCCAGCGGGATTTAGGAAGAAGTAAGGGGATAAAAGAGATGACCTCTGTCACACCCTGTGACGCAAAGCCAAGAAGTCTAGCCCACTGGCTCTCTGCTCACCTGCTTTCCCCGCACGGAGAGGCCGGAGTCACCCCCGATCTTCCCCAGGAGATTGAACTCGCTCTCCCCATGCCGGCACAGGTAAATGGTGCGAGGCTGAACGTGGATATTCATGAGGTAGTACACGATCTTGCTCTGGATGTAGTCCTGGACTCGGTTCACCAAAAATCGCTGGCCCACATTTATCACTTTGATAAAGGAAAGATCCCTGGGACAAAGGGGTAAAGAAAATCCCCTGGGTTTGAAAATCTGAGGTCAGCAGGTGGAGGGGGAAGGATTTCACAGTTGCATGCAGGTTCACAGAAGCCCTTCCTCCACCCACATGCAAGAAACTGAAAGGTAAGAGATGGGTTAGAACCGGGAGGAAATAAAATAGCCACCATCTAGTCAGTGGGCACCCTTCCCTCAGGGCTCATACTGTGCCATGCCATGTAGTAAGCGTGATGAACAGAATTCAAGCATCCCCTCAACTAGATAACCTGAAGGTTTTGCTAACTGTGAAATTCTGTGACATCACCCCATTGGAGGTGAACATCAGAAGCATCGACAGTGACCTCTATGCATCCTGGCATCCGCCTAAATTGGGCCCCTCTCGCAGGCATTTCCACAGACTGCTGGCTTTGTAGCCATCATGGAATTTCTCTCATTATAAAAATAATAGGAGCTTATTCCAAAACATTTCCCCAAGAAATGCAAATAAAAATCACCCATAACCCTACCACGAGCTAACATATACAAACACACATTCTCTCCCTCTTTCATCTAGAGTATTTTCCTATGTAGGGCTTTGGGCTAACTAAAGAATTTACTATGATGCCATTATCTAGGGCAGTGGTTTTCAACCTCTGTATTAAAGAACATCTCCAAATACTAATGTTCGGGGCAACCCCCTGAAGGAACTGAAGATCTCAAAAGCAGACCCCTGAAGCCACCAAATCGGGGGCTATACCCATTAGTGTCACCATTTGCTTGGCTGATGGGCTGTGTTCTTATTTGAATAGAGGTGATCACTGCTATTACTGAATGCCTTTCGGGTTTCCACGGGCACACATCTTTCTTCAGTGTGGATTTGACATTCTGTGACATCCCACACCGCACATGCATGGACAGCTATGACGCTGTCAGTGATATCAGCCAGCAATGACCTGACACTTCTCTAAGCCAGGTGTGTTCCAGAGGACTTTATAAGTTTTATTCACACGCATAATAAGCCACCTGCTATGTGTGTTACATATAACCACGTATCACACACACATTGCACATGTACATTGTTTTGTATATGTATCATTTTGTAATATATTACGTTTGTAATATATGTGTATATATACATGTTAATATATATAACATGCACACACATGTGTACACAAAAAACTTTGAAAACTGGTCAAAAACTGATGACATATCTCTATGGGGTGTCCTAGTACACCCTAGTTCAAAACCATTGACCTAGAGCAGTGCTTCTCACCCGAGGGTGATTTTGCTCCCCAGGGACATTTTGCAGTGTCTGGAGATGTTTGGGGCTGTCACAGGTTGGCAATGTTACTGGTTTCCAGTAGGCAGAGGGCAGGGGTGTGGCTCAACATCCCACAATGCACAAGACAGTTCCCTATAGCAAAGGACTGTCCAGTTCAAAATGTCAGTAATGCTGAGATTGAGAATCCTTGCTTTAGGCAACCCTGTCCAACCCACAGCCCCAGCGGGGCCCTGTGGACCAGGATGGCTTTGAACGTGGCCCAACAAATATTCGTAAACCTTCTGAAAACACAATGAGATTCTTTTGCGATCTTTTTGAGCTCATTGGTTATCGTTAGTGTGTTTTATGTGTGGCCCACAACAGTTCTTCGTCCCATGCAGCTCAGAGAAGCCACAAGGTTGGACACCCCTGGGCTCAAGTATAGAGAGGAAGAACTGATGATAAAAACACTTCAGTGTTCCAGTATAAGACACAACCCACACAGAAGCCACAAAGCCATCCCTTGTTTCTCTGGAGGGATGTTAACATGATAGGTCTGAAGGAAGTTTGGGGACAGAGAGAGCAAGGCTCTCTTCTCAAACGAGAACCCGGAGTTAGGTCCTTCAAACCATGACCTCCAACCTTACTTGTCGTAGTTGTCTGGGTCCAGGGGTCGATAGGTGACTTGGTAGCACTCGATTCTCTTGAGGAAGTCCTCCATCACATTCTCCCTGTTCCTTTCAGGGTAGTCAGGGCTCGACACCTTCACCTCCTAGAATCACAGGAAAGGCCTAGGTCAGAGGTGCGCCCTCAGCCGCCCTCCCGCAAGCAGCTGCCGCTAAAGAGAGAAAAGCAAGTCCACAGAAGGGGCCTTTCCCTGGAGGGCCCACAGTCCCCATTCACTGAGCTCCCCCCACCCCACCCCATCCCAGTCCTATGACCCTGGCAACTAAGAAAGGAAGACAGGGAGGCAGTCATGCGCCTGCCCTTGGCTGGAGGACAGCCACAGTCACGCCGCTGAAGCCGCTCGGGAGCCCGTCCCTCGTAGTCCTTCCTGGGAACACAGAACAGGCCTCAATTGCTCCCCACAACCATTGAGAACAGGGTGACTGGTAGCAACACGCCTGAGCAGGCCCAGAGGCCTCTTCCCTAGATGGCACCATGCACGGATGCCCATTCAGCACGGCATGGCCCAAACGGGCACTGCTTTCTGCGGTGACCAGGTAGGGCAGGACGTGGGGAGTCCCGTGCACAGAGCGCGGGGCTGAATCCCCGGCGGCGGCGAGGCACCTGGCCTTCCTAGAAGACAGCCCTGACAGTGACGAGCTGGGTCTGTTCTCAGAGTACACCCAGCTCTCAGCATCCAGCGGATACACAGGACACGGGGCCAGGACTCCGACCGTCTAAGGCTTGGTCTGCACTCAACAGCTCCTCTTCCTTCATTCCTGTGTCCTCTCCCAGGGGAACGTACAACGCAGGGCTCTGGCAGAGCCGGCAGATCGCCCTGTGATGTCTGTTCCCTTCTTGTATCACCAGGTGGACTCTCATTACCCTCCCCCCACACAGGGCACAAAGGATCAAGAGGCAGGTGCACAGAGGGGCCACTCACCAGGATGTTGGCGGCAATGACGTCAGGATCATCACAGACAGATTCCACAAAGAACACCTGACCGGGGAGAGCAGGTTGAGACACAGGAGTGGAAAGCGGCCAGGCAGCTGAGTAGCCCATGCTCATACCTGCCCCGCCCACCCAGCACGCTCCCCTCCCCACCCTGAGCTGTGAGGAGCCCATGCTCATACCTGCCCTGCCCACCCAGCACACTCCCCTCCCCACCCTGAGCTGTGAGGAGCCCCCACTCATACCTGCCCGGCTCACCCAGCACGCTCCCCTCCCCTCCCCACGCTGTTTCTCTCAGGACAAGTGCCCTTGCAGGTCCCTTCATTCCCAACCAGCTCTTACCATACCCCAGGGCCCCAGACACAGGGGCGAAGGGTCTGAGGACCTGCAAGGAAGAACTCAAGGTTTTTTGAGGGGAGGGTGCCTCAAGAAGGCAGAATCGGGTATCCGTCCTTCCTCAGGCCCAGAGCCCAGCAGATCCACGTGTCCCTCCTCACGGCCCAGCCCCCACTCAGCCCTCTCCTCCCGCTGGCATGGAGTCAGAACCTACCTTGAAGGAATTCTCCTTGGCAAAGTTCAAAATCATGTCCCTCCGCTCCCTAGTGGTATTGGTGGCATCAAACACCTGGGGAGAGAGCCCGCATGGTAGATGAGTTGGGGGGTGAAGTGAGAAACGAGATCCCAACAAGGGGGACCCCCAAGATGGGGCAGGGCGGCCTTGGAAGGGTGGAGACTGTAACCCAAGAGTCAGGGTAGACTCACCGCAATCTGCCCACTCTCCTCTGTGAGATACGCCTTCACGTCTTCCAGGGCCACCACGGCACACTGTCTGCCACGAGAGCGGGACATCAGCGAGGCGAGTGGGGAGAGACCCAGCTCCACAGCAGCCAAAGACACGCACAGCTGGGCTGCTATAGGAATCACAGGCCTTCCTGCTCCCTAGCTAGACCTTCCAACTTCCCCGCGAGACATGCACACCATCCTGTATCTCTCTGTCCATGGACACCCCTCATCCTTCAGTAAGCTTCACCGACCGACACAGATGCATCTCACTGAGCCTTGTTCTCCTACCCACCCAAGTCCAGAAGGACCTGTCTAATCCCCACAGGATAGTTACTACAAAGAAAACTGTGCCCAGTCACCTCCGCTCTCGGGGATGGCCCCGAAAGAGCGGGCCCCGAGGTCAGGCCTAAGAAGACTCACTTGCGGATCTTCATGGCCTCCTCGTTGTCGTGCCGGAAGAAGTCATAGGACTTATAGGACTTCACTGCTTCACGCCGATACACACCCAGGTTAAACACTGCGAAAGACACCCACAGCCTTCAGCAGTGAAACAAGACAAGGGCCCCCACCAAAGGGGACTTCCTGGCCTAATGTCAGAGTGGCCGATGGGGTGAAAAAAGCAGCCAGGCATGTTGGGAATGATACCAGATGTGTCAAATTAGGCTCAAGTTCAGACTTCGGAGACCTTGGGGAAGTCTTAGGCTGGCCGAGTTTCAACTTCCTCAGCCACTTTGGCTAGTTCGCAGGTACCTCTAGGATTCAACAAGATGATGTACAGATGTACAGGCTTTGAAAACATAAACCCATCTACTATCAAAGGCATTCCCCCGATTAGGCCAACCCACCCAGGCCAGGAGGAAACACGTCTGGAATCAGGAAACAGCCGCTATTTCTGCCAGGAGCACCCTATCGCCTTGACGCCAGGAAGAATAAATTCCCCAGAGGCCTGGGACACCAAGGACCTGGTCCTTTTGCTTCTCCAGAGAGTGAAGGAGCCGAACCGTACCTTTGGTGGGCACCCCAATCCAGTTGAGGTAGCGTGTGAGTTTCTTGGACACGTAGGTTTTGCCCCGGGCTGGCAAGCCAATCATAACGATGAGAGTAGGGGAGTTGGTCATGTAGGATGCCCACGCTAGAAGGGAAATGAAACAGAACAGAGCTGAATGACCTGGAGCCAAGTTACGTTCATGCCCTGGGCTGGGAACTTCACAGCCATAATCTCTCTTAATCCCATAAATCTCAGTGAGATAAGGGTCCAGGAAGCCTGGGAAGGCAAATGGAGGAGGTATGAGGTGAACCCACCCTAAAGACAGTTCAAGGGTCATGGAGACTTCCAGAAAGTCCCCAAGCTAAGACATGTCTTCCCCACATGTCCCAGGTCTTCACAGTGGTACCCAAGGTGGAAAGAGGGGGTAAGGGGCAAGGCTTGGAAAGACGGTAACCAGTGATACAAGAGCGACGTGGCTGCTAAGGAAGATCTTGGACCCGGAGACTCCCCCAGTGCAGAGCGGAGGGGCTCCTCTCATAGGCCCAGCAGAGGGTCTGTCCTGAGGAGCTCATCTACCCGCCAGGGCCACAGGCCACAAAGAGCTTGCCCACACTCAGGACATGCGCTTCAGCCAGAATTCCTAAACCACAGTGAGCCTTAGACCGGGGAGAAGCCCACAGGACAGAGGTTCTGCCTAGACCTCAGGACACTCCAGGAGAGCTGAGCCCACGGGCCCATGTGACAGCAAGATCATTTAGAAGCAGGGCATCCTGGGCCCACCCTTCCTTACAAGAGTTATTTTGGAAATGCTCATTTACAGACATAGGCCTCCTTGGATAGGTGAGGCAACCCCAGTGCTCAGGTCAGGTGGCGCGCCTATGGCCTCTCTAGAGGGGTCAGTCAAGGGAAGGGTTGGCCCTGGAGTCCAGATCTCCTGCTTCAGGGCAGCTTTTCTCCATAAAAGGAGCCTCATTCCCATCAACCCGCCCACAGGGGCTGGCTCCTCCCTGCCCCTCAGGCCTCACAGGAGGGTGGGAGCTGGCCTTGCACTTAGGTCCCTGCACCACCAGCCACTTTCCTGGGACTAGGCCTCAGTAAGGTTTTCTGGGAGGTCGGGGCCCTTCTGAGTCCGCTGAGGGCAGGCCCTGCCCAGGGTCCGGAGAGGAAAGAGCTTTCCGGAGGGTGCCCTGTGTGCAGGTTGCTGCTACAAGGTGGCCTGGCAAGGCTAATAAGAGGCAATTCAGTAGAATCGGGGACTTGCACAGGAACGTCAGCCTTCACCTTTTGAGAAAGGGATGCAAAAAGAAGCAGGCAGAAGGCCTGGGGGGAGAACAGAGCTCCGCAGGAAGACAGGTTCCGCAGGGTGTTTGGCAAGAATATCTCAGAAGCCAAAGAGTGACCCAAGCAGGGAGGGCAGGGTGGACTCGGGTCACAGGCTTTGCTGGGGGCCTTTATCCACTGCGCATGCACACGTGCAGAATCCTCGGGGCCTGGGCAGGGGCCCTTCCACGGCAGATGATCAGCCGCAGAAGTGATGTTCACCTCTATCCTAATGATCTCACCCTGCAGCCTCAGCGAATGTGAATCCCTGACCTCTGACCCCTGGTGGGGGGTCTGCCTGGGATCAGTGGTCAAATCCTCCTGAGTCTTCACTTTCCCCAGCTCAGCACCACACTCTTCTCAACACCTCATGGTCTGTCTGGCTCATTACCTGCCCTTCTCAGCCGGCTCAGCCTGCACCTTCCAGCCCATTAGGCACTTCCCACATGTCCTGTTCCCTCCCCGATGCAGAAAGTGGACCAACACTTGGGAGATGCTGTCAAGCCAACCAGGGAACCAGCTGCTCCATGTTGACCAAAGTGAACAGACAGGGCTCAGAATAGAAGACAACATGGGTCCCTAAGGTCTCCCATGGTGCCCCCCGCCCCTGACAGCCACAGAAGCCTGCGGCAACCAGGGCTCCTCGTTTTACGGAGTACGACACTCACCCACACTTCCTCTCTCCAACTGCCACACTGGCAAACGCAGGAACACACTGTCCTGCCTGTGAACAAGTCGTAATCTGAGAGCAGACACTTCATGCTGATGAACTGCAGCAACAATATGACACAGCCCTGGACATATCATTGAAAGCTGTCTCAATCCTCAAATCCTCTGCCTTCCCCACACACGTTAACTCGCCTTCTCAACCTTAAACTTCTCTCTCCTTCCTGACCTCACCGAGAGGAAATGAGGGCTTGATAACGTCTCTCCTGTAGACAGAATCATTCAGGCCCTGAACAGTGAGGAGCTTGACCCACCATTCACAGGAGAAAGTCACGGTCAGGGCTCTGACCAGACTCCCAGGGTCATGACTGCGCCTTTGGTCCCAGCCTCCAGCTCCTATCAGCAGCGCCTGCGGAAGGGAAGCGAGTGGTCCGCACGACCACCACCGTGCTCTCTGATCCCACCCTGAAGGGTGGTCTACAGGGCCAGCGTTCCCCGCCTTTGCAGGACCAAGGTCGCCTTCCACAACTGGTTTTAAATAGGCCACACAGTTCTGAAGCATGCTGCCATGAAAGTGTGCTTCATTAGTAATGTCTTCTCTGTATTCATCAGAAGTCATAAACCTGCTGAGTATGGCCTGCTATTTGACTGACAGGCTGGAAATACCCAAGTTCCGCAGCCAAACCCTAAGAAAGCAGCAATGCCCAATTCCCACCAAGTCCTGTGAGACACCAGAAGAGCTCCCGCTGCGGAACTTGGTGGCACAGTGCACGAGGACTGCCGATCCACATTTGAAATGTGTCCACCTTTTCCACTATCACGAGAAGTTGCCGGCATGAACACACAAAGGTGTGTGTGCAGGGAAGCTCCCAGCAGCATTGTTCATGATGGTGGAAAACTGGAAGCAGCATTAATGTCCATCAGGGGACAACAGCATAGCCATGCAATGCAATACAGTACAGACTGAGGTAAATTTACTCTGGGCTCACTGACATGAAAAAATGTCCACGATATAGTAAGATTAAAATAAAAAGAGAATGGCAGCAGAACCAGGTAGGTACTGTGTGAACCTATTTTCATTAATAGGACACACTAGAATAAGATGGCAGAAAAAAAATCAGGCTTAACAGGAGAAACTGTGGAGAGATTTTACTTTTCACTCCAGAGTGTTTAATTTTTCGGGAAATGTACACTTGGGAACTTGTCTGTTCCAGACATACCCACAATATCAAAGAACAGAAAAAAAAAATAACAAAGAAAGAAAGGCACGGAGCTCTCTTCCCACACACAGAACCCTGAAACCAGTCATCCGGGCACCTTAAAGACACCCCAGCCGTCACGACTCCCCTTCACCCGTATCCTGAGAGCAGCAGAAGTTCCAGCAAGGTTCCTTTGGAGTTTATGACTCCCTAATGTCATTCTTCAGTCCTCCAGCTCAGTTCTGGCTAGAGTCAAAGTCATCCAACACAGGTGTAATTAGCAACAAGGGGATAATGGCCGAGCTATTAATAAAGCCACTGCTGGGTGTGAACACCAAGCGACTAGGGGAGCCCATTCCAGGCCAATGACAGAGAAAAGGGAAATGAACTCGCACCTGCTTTTTTCATCGCTGGATTTCTCCTTTGTGGGTGGCTGCAACTGTCTCACAGTCCAGTTGGAAAGGGGAAAAGAGAATGGGGGCAAATGAAGGACAACAGGGGCTTTGGGACAACCAGAAGCTTCCACTGGAAGAGGGTGCTGCTGGGAAAGGAGAAGTCAGTGCCAAAGCAGAAATTAGAGCTGGGAGGACCGGGCAGAGACCTGGATGACTACTTCCTGACTAACAAAGAGCCCTCAAGGCAGGAACAGGGCAGGAGAGTCACAAGGCAGGTAGAAGAATCCTCTGGAAAACAAAGCTCAACTGGGATGGCCCAGGGCATTGTGCAGGGAGACTCCCCCAATTACCAACTCCCCTGCTCCCCTCCGAAACACACACACCAGCTGTCTGCTTTCTTTTGAATCAACTGTACCTCCCTTTAAGATGTACATCCTGTACCCCAAAATCAGGGTCACAATATTGTCGAACACAAGGAGAAAACATTCTTTACTGAAAATATAACTCTTCCCAGGGCTCTTTAAAATAGAGAGCTCCCAGCACAGCATTTAGAGTACAATTCAACATTTACATAATGTTTTAGAAATAAATACAACACGCAAATAGTCACCAGTGAGAACAACACCCCCAGCCATGTGCCCAACATGCTTCTATGTGCTTTCCTACGTTTACTCATTTAACTCTCACACCATTCCGGGGCAAGATACTGTCAGTACCCGGATCTTACAAAGGAGTAAACTGAGACATGGGGAGGGTAGATAAGTAACTGGTTCAAGAGCACACAGATCGGGAGTCGTAAAACCAGGATTGAAACCCAGGCAGCCTGACTCTGGAGGCTGGAGGCAGGCATCGCACCATGCTCTTTGCTCTGGGCACCTAGCTTCCTGTCCTGGCACACACAGAAGACCCTAACCATACATAGGGGTTCATCCAAACCAGCTGTGTCAGCTCCCGCCCAAACCCCAGCGAGCCTCCTTGAGGCTAGGTGAAGACAGATTGTCATCAATCACGAGGCTGACAAGGGCATGACATGATGGTTGAGACTCTGGGGAGAGCTTTGAACATAAGATTCCAGCTCTCATGGGCTCTGCTGTTTCCACTTACTGATTATATATATACCCACTGAAGTGAGAACTGACAGGGTTCCGAAGGAAACGTGCAATCTGGAAGCAGGGGCCAAGGTGAGCATTGCTTTAGGTTCCCCAAAACCTCTGGGGCCCAGTTGCCCAGGATCTTTAGGACCAGGCAGTACAGTCTAGCTTAGGAACGCAGGTCTACATCCCTCTACAAAGCCACCTGCCATCTTGGTCTAACGGACTAGCAATGACAATGTGGGGTCCCTGTGACACCTGTCCCCAGAGGAAGGAACCTGCAGGAAAAACCATTTGCAAAGTTCGAAGGCTGAACCTGTGAGAAAGTAAGGGGCCCACAACACAGTGCAAGTCCAACGCCAAGGCCGATGCCGCTAGGGCCTGGACAAATGAACTGCCGGCTCCCACCTGCCGTTTCTCCAGCAAGCAGCACCGAACTTAGCCTGAGACAAAGGGCAACTGTTTACAGTATCAGCCCCTGCACACCGCCACTCCGCCTCACTCCCTGTGGGTACAGCAGTGCCTGTCTTAACTTTTCACATCAATCAAGTGTGCAGAGACCCCCCAGGAGACAGATACTCGGTTTGAAAGAAAGCAAGCAGAAAATGTTGGGCCATCCCAGTTCAGCCCGGAATCACTGAGTCTACTTGTAGCAGACAGGAAATTCCCCTCGCAGACTCTGTTTTAAATTCCCACATCAAAGAAGGATTAGTTCTCACTGCCACCGAGCTGCAAGTCTAAGATTACAACTATATTCACAAGATAAAATCCCGGAAGCGAGCAGCCCCTCCTCTGTGCCAGAACTTACAGCATTTCTTCTCTGATATTCGAAGATTTGAGGCTTTGGTTTCGTAGCTGCTGTTGTTCTGTTCTGAAGATGTATTATTCCCAGACATGGCAGCTCTTCAGATGTCTGGAAGGGACAAAAGGAATGTGAGAAGGAAAGGAGGTATCTCCCAAAACACTGGGGAGGAGCAGGACAGTGTAAGTGAACAACATACCATAGGCCAAGAGTCAAGTCCAGCCCTCTTTCTCCCAGTTAGCAGCTTGCGCCCTAAGATGTCAGAAAACCCCAGCCCTCTATTTCCTCATCTACCTATAAATAGAGCCCCGGAAACTTGCATTTATAACGCTGACTCAGGAGTTTGGTTCACCTAACATCTTCCTCAATCATTCCAATAATCTGGTTAACCAGGCTTTGCTACCGTTATCACTTCTCTTCACTTTACAGATTTGGAAAACAAAGGTCAGTCACGTTAAGTGGAGGATCCAAGTTCCTTCCTGACCTGAAATTTTAGGTTTTTTTAAGAATCTGGGGAGAGTTGTGCAGCAGCAGTGTGTGTGTGTGTGGGGGGGGGGGGGGGAGGACTAGATCAAGTTCATTATCATAAAGAAATTGCAGTTGAATGGTAGGATTCAGTCCGGGGGCGCGGAGTGGGAAAATCTCCCACGTTTCCTGCAGAAGAAATTGTCACTGGACCCCGAAACACCCCTACCTAGCACGCCACCATTTTTCCTGTGGGGTTCCCATCCTCAAGCCCTTGCTCCCACCTCTCCCCATCTACCCCTCACTCCCACCCCGGAGGAAGTCTAAAGAAGGAACACAGGGCGCACAGAGAAGGGGTAACTGTCTTCCTCAAGGTCCCCTGCAGGATATGAGGTTAAGTCCTGACTCGAACTGGGGTGGGAGAGCCCCAGCTCACTCCCCAACCCAGACAAGGGACTCGCGGGGCAGGACGGTCCCATTACTTCAAGAACCTCGCGCTGCACCTCCAACCAAAACACCAGCTGCGGCTCCGGGTCCCCGGAACGTCCGCCCTCCGGGCAATGCCTGGGGGCCAGCGCTTCCCTGCAATCACGAAGCACCTCAGTTCCGCACCTCATCCCACCCTCACCCCCCAGGCTCCTCCAAAGCTCCGTACAGCTGTCGCTCACCCTATAATCCCTAAGGTCCCTCCGGGCAGTGGCCCGGGCGCTGTCCGCGTCACAATGCGCACAGGAGCAGACACAGACGGTAGCCTGGGGACCCGCACACCGGTCGCCGGCACATCAAGTGTCCCAGCCTGGCTCCACCCACCCCCACTTGGTCCTCACCTGGAGAGAAGCGCCGACCAATCCGGGCCTGCGGGCTCCAGGGGGCGGGGCTCAGAGCGGAATCACTGACGCTGGCTCTGGAAGGAGGATGGAATTATGAAGGGGACAGATCACATGCTCCCAAATTGCCCAGCACGGTGGAGGTTGGTTGCATCGTTGCTTGGCAACTCTTACGGCTGGGGGTGGGGTTATTAAGAGCATTATTTTATTATTTTTTTTTCTTCACACTCTCGCGAGAATGGACTAAGTAGACGTCTGAAGAGGGTGTGACTTTGGGGGACTGGAACGTGTTGAGGAAGTTAACTCTTTCCTCCCTCAATCCCTTCGGGGCCTCGTTAGAACCACACATTGGAATGTAAGCTTTAGAAGGTGCTTTGCTAGAGTCTGCTCCCACAGGACTTGAGGTCCTTACACCTTAGGGTGTCGGCATATGCTTCCCCATAGGTCAGACACTGTAACCTAAGATAATCAGCTACTCTCCTCGCTGACCCAGCCACATCCTAGACCCATCCACGGGCTTCTAACCGCCTACTTTAGACACAGCCCTCCCACCTCCCACCTCCTACATTGTACCATCTGTGATGGCCTTGAAGGAGCAACGAAGAAATGACTCCAGCAGGAAAGTGGGTCATGAAAAATGTGAAAAGATTCAAAGTTTCCATCTAATTCATCCAGGGATAGAGGCTTTTACAGAGGAAGTGAGTTTGCACATTTCACAGTTGTCCCCACGTCCGTTGGATGCCCGAACCTGGTGATAAACCCCCTGCGTGCAAGTTCTGGTTTGCTGCTCCCCCAGGTTGGAAGAAGCAATGAGCATGGAGTTCTTGGAAGAGAGACAAACACAGAGACGTCTTTGTTCCTCCTTCACCTGGGGATTAAAGCCATCCTTCCAACAGCTCTAATAGTATCTCCTCTTTAAAGTCTACGTATTACGACTCCCAGTATGTAAGGTCCCCTCCGAGGTTGCAGGGATACAGGGTTGAAAGGGGCCACAGGATCTAACATTATCACCTTGCTGTGAAATGCAATGGGTGTGTGTCCTACACACGCCACCCTCTCTTCCGATGACAGTACTAGTCACACTGGAGGTAGATAAGGAATCATCTTCCCATCTGCACATTCAGGGCCTGCACTGGAATGTAGATGACACACATCCTTCTTACACTGCCACCTCCTGACTGTCGCAATGACCCCAAGCCCAGATGTTGACCTGTCTTACAGCGCTTTCTGATGTGGCACATGGACGTTGTCAAATTACAGCCTCCAGGAGGTGGAGAGGCCAGGCGCCCCTTAACCTCAATGAGTCAATGTTTGCCACAGCCGTGAGTCCAGTCATCACGAGTGTCTGGCTGTTTTTCGACACACCTTTGACTCACGGGCCGTTCTTGGCCTTCGTCTGCATTCTGAACTATAATTCTCTTTCTTCCAGTGTAGGTTGGGAGCCCCAATTTAACAACTTCCGACCTCAGTTAACGTGCACGATGCATGCATTCCAAGGTGCTGGCTGGATCCAGGAACTCCTTCCCCGCCCTCTTCCCCTTGAGCATAAATGCCGCCACCACGCAGGGCACCTCACTCGTTCCACTGGGAGCAAGACCTTTAGGAAAACGGATCGGTCTTCACCCTGGGGCTGCTGAAGGGTTGGGGGCGAATACTCGCTGTCCCTTTAAGAGCGGTCCCTCTCCAAGTGCCAAGACAGACGCGCGAGGTACCCAAGTATCGCAGAAACCGTCGCCACCGGTGAGTTCTCGCGATGTTTGGCCCGGCCAAAGGCGGCCATTTTGGGGTTCCCCCGGCGGCCGGTTGCCCCGGCGGCGTCTGCCATCCCGCTGCCGGGACCAAAGCCGGCCCCGCGGGTGTCCGGCCTGCGGGCGGCCGGGCCGACGCGATGTGGCGGCTCCGCTGCAAGGCCAAGGGCGGCACCCACGCGCTGCAGGAGCTGTCGGGCCGCACGCGGCTGCGGGAACTCCAGGGCCAAATCGCCGCGATCACCGGGATCGCCCCTGGCTGCCAGCGGATCCTCGTGGGCTACCCGCCCGAGTGCCTGGATCTCAGCAACGGGGAGACCGTCCTGGCGGATCTGCCCATCCAATCAGGTGAGGGGATCGAGGGGGCCCCCGGCGACCCCTGGAGGCGGGGAGGGGCGACAGGGAGGGGGACACTGGGCGAGGGGGCCTTGGGTACAGGGACGAGGGACGGGACAAGTGTCTAGCATCTTGGCTTTCCGTACAGGGTTCCAATTTAGGCGAGAAGTCCAAAGTCATGGGCGTCCCCGCTTTCTGGTCTACTTGGGGGGGGGGGGGGGGGGGGGGGGGAGGAACAAAGTCTCATTCGTTTCCCTGGAGTGTCCACAAAAGTATGAAAAAGTAGGACCTGTTTTCTCTATCCTTGTGGTTCTTTCTTCCCGTCTCACTGAAAACATAACAGATCTCGTAGGATGCAGAACACTTTTGTTTCTTGTTTTCCTAGGGTTTTATTGGGGGGGGGGGGCATTACCTTCATATATACTGACTTTGAAACTCATTTTAGAGTTTGCTGTAACACACCCACGAAAGGCCCTTTCCCCCAGCATTAGAACTCGAACAGCAATATTGATCATTAAATGCTTTGCCACCGGCTATAGCCAAGGGTCCTGTAAACACTAAGTTTCAGAAGGAGGAGAGCCCTCTGGTGGCCTCGTCTATGTTAAACACTTTTGGGAAGATTGGGGCTCCTTCAATGCAGAGCAAACATAAGGAAATTAGGTTCTTGAAACATAGCTCTTTATTTTTCGTTAACTTTGTTGGGGTGACATTGGTCAGCAATGTTACATAGGTTCCATAGGTTCCAGGTGTATGAGCATAAAGGCATATAACCCAGGCCGTTTCGCAGACTTGTGATGCAACCTATACTGAGTGTTTTGCTCTTGGTTCTGTTTTGTACTTAATGAAGATTCGGGGAACACAGAGTGGTTCTTGGCCACTAATTTGCAAAGCCGCCTTCTCCCTAGCCACCCCAGCTGACACTCTAACTCCTTCTGTTTGTCATTGACAGGCTTGGCTAGTGACCACCCAGTTTCATCTGTAATTTCTCTAGAGCTGTGGATTTGTTTTCTTTTTTCACAGGCGACATGCTGATTGTTGAAGAAGACCAAACCAGGCCCCAGTCTTCACCTGTGTTTACAAAATATGGTGCTCCCAGTTACGTCAGGGACACTTCACCTGTGCTCTCCAGAACCGCGGTCCCAGCAGACAACTCTTGTCTCTTCACCAGTGTGCACTACGTTGTTGAAGGAGGAGTCTTGAACCCAGCCTGTGCCCCAGAGATGAGACACCTCATAGCACAAATTGTAGCAAGTGACCCAGACTTCTACAGCGAGGCGGTACTGGGGAAAACAAATCGGGAGTACTGCGAATGGATCAAGAGAGATGACACGTGGGGAGGGGCTATCGAGATATCCATTCTGTCTAAATTTTATCAGTGCGAAATATGTGTAGTGGACACACAGACCGTCAGAATTGACCGTTTTGGGGAAGACGCAGGCTATTCCAAAAGGGTCCTGCTTATTTATGATGGCATCCACTACGATCCACTTCAGCGTAACTTTCCCGACCCAGACACCCCTCCGCTGACCATCTTCTCCTCTAATGATGACATTGTCCTTGTCCAAGCACTGGAATTAGCAGACGAAGCTAAAAGGAAGAGACAGTTTACTGACATCAACCGCTTCACCCTGAGGTGCATGGTATGTCAGAAGGGATTGACCGGACAAGCAGAGGCAAGGGAACATGCCAAGGAGACGGGCCATACCAACTTTGGAGAAGTGTAATCTATGCATGTTGAGGATGGAACCCGACTACCTCACAGATCCAGAAGGTTCTGGGTTTTCAGATAAGCTATTCATCTCGCTGAACAACAGAGGACACAATGCTTGAACCATCCTTTTAACTTACAGCCACTAAGACAACTGACATTCCCTGTTAAGATTAAAGTCCGTGTGCAAGTTTACAGACGTGTGTCTTCAGTGGGGGTCCGTGCCCTCGTTCTACCGGGGGTGACAGAATAGGTGGCCCAGGCCACCCACTGACAGTCACCTGGAGATCACATTTTAGTGTTAGAAATAGCATCCAGCGGCATTAACTTGTGTGAG
The DNA here is from genome assembly GCA_004027555.1 of Craseonycteris thonglongyai. Classification (NCBI taxonomy): domain Eukaryota; kingdom Metazoa; phylum Chordata; class Mammalia; order Chiroptera; family Craseonycteridae; genus Craseonycteris; species Craseonycteris thonglongyai. The sequence goes on along the minus strand of PVKE010000048.1, from coordinate 180,326 downwards.
AAAACAGCCTCATGTTCTGCGTAATGCAGACCTCCTGGGAGACCAGCGGACACAAACCAGTGTCTCCAGGAACCAAGTCCTTGTACAGTCTCTGAGTCCATGGTCTCTAAATTATGAATTGATTCCTCAAATGAAGATACTCAGAACTGTCAAACCGTATATTGCAACTTGACCGGTAGACTTTATAAATATGTACTTAACCAGTTATAAGTACACAGCAATCAGTTTTTACAGGGATGATTCTCTTCCTTGAGAATGTCACCTAACTAGTGCCCACTGTCAGATTTCTATGTATAAAAGTAGGATGTGTGTTGGGCAAGGTGACTGAGCAGTTTACTGAAGCTTAAAAAAAAAAAAAAAAAAAAAAAGCGTTGGCGTCAGGTTTTAATGCAACTCACTGATCAATCTTTGGATAAAATTTTAAAATGAGGCAGGGCTTTTTTTTTTATTTGCAATCCCTTCAAAATTGCCTGAGTTTTATGTTTTCACACAAAGATTGGAGGGATTTCATTTCCTCAGCCTTTTGTGGAGAGTGCTTCCTCCAACTCCTGAAAACAAAATCTTCATCTACAGTGATGATGCCATGCTTTGGCTTGTTTATTTGTGAGATCTTTTGTTTACCTAAACAGTATTTATTTTCATTGTAGCCTTATCCCACCAATAATGCTCTTTTGAATAATTTCATGTTTCTACAAACTAGCACTTTGCTTATCCATCTTTTACTTGGCCTTTTGAAGAGTTTTAAAGTAATTGGGATAATAATATTGAATGAATTTTTCTTTCCAAAATCTAACCATTTTTAAATCCTTGCCTTATCTGAATAGCTTCTTCCTAATATTGGATATGTAGCCATTTGTTGGGTGGCCTAATCCATAAGGGACACCTTCTAAAACTTAGCTTCACTCTGAGATCTTGCAGATAAAAAGTTTTCTACCTCTTAACTCTTCTGATGATCAGGGACTCTTAAGTTATAATTTGTTATGTATTATCTCAGAATGTGCAGAGGCTTAATGTGAGGTTTTGTTACATTGGTCTCATTTTTTATTAAGTTTCTCACTTAGGAAACCAGTAGCATACTTTAAAGTACAGATGTTAGGAAATTGAGGTTTACTTTTAGCACTTGGTGAGGGTGGCCCTATGAAATTAAGGAATGTGTAAACAATTTAGGGAAAAGGGGACCTGTAGGGAACAATTCACAAAGTATGAATGAAATCATTAGAAGACAGTTTTTGAGTACCTTTTGTGTGAATAGCTGCTTTAGGCATAAGCTGCTGTGGTCAATATAACTTAAAAGTGTTTAGTTTTGTACTTGACTGAGCCTTAAAAATAGCACATGTGAGTTTGTGATACTTGGTGTTTAGCAGTGATGATGAATACAAATGAGTGTGATTGAATGTCTCTTGAACCCGTCTGTCCTCTGGTCTGAAAGGTTTTTGTACCTCTTCATTTCCCCCAGAAAATACCAAATTTAAAATTGTGAGTTAAGAGTATACCACCCGGTAAAACCCATCAAATAGTTTGCCATCCTTTTTTGGTACTTAAGGAACCAAACTTGACGTTTTCGCTAACTGGAATTTTAGAGAAGTTTATTCATGCAACAAATATTTATTGAGTAACTTATAATGTGCCAGGCATCTATTGTGTTTCTTAACATAATTTCTGTCACTTTAAAATTGAGTATCTACATTGGATGGCTTTAACAAATGCAGAGAAACAGAACTTGATATTTTATAAAATTAAACCCTTCCTCTTTTAAGTGGTTTTGTTGACAGGTTTCTGCTTGTGCTTTTATAGCAAGCATCAAGTGTTTCCTCATGGGATCTTTATTTTATTCTAGATTGCCTGTTATCTAGGCTGTCCATGCACAGCTAGAAACTGCTACTCAGTCATATCGCTCTCAATAACGGCTTTTGAAATTAATTAGCTTCTGAAATTCAGCACTGGGACTTCAAAGTGATCATGGAAAACTCAAAATTGCAGGTCATTTGGTTTAATTATTGAGGATTAAAAACCTAAACTTGTGTTTATTCTAACCTCAAGTTTATAAATGCCGATCTTGAAGATTTTGAAAACCTATAGATTTAGTACTTGCAGTGGAATTAAACTTTTTTTTTAAATTTGCACTTAAGCAGAATGAAACCTTTCTACATAGTCATCTTTTTTAACTGCCATTCAAGAACTGCTTCCCACCCCCACTCATTTTGGTAACTCGTGTTTCTCTTACTCATCTTTGGGTTTCAAAATTAGGTGTAGGGCTATGAAAATGCACGTTTAGGTAGTGATTTCAGAAATTAAAACTATATCCCTGGGAGTTTTGGGATGTGATAGCCATATGAAGACATCTGTGTGGTACATTTTCTGTTAATGGTTCATGGTTGAGTTTTTAGTTGTTTTCACGAATGAAAAAAGGGCACAATCGACTGGTACCCTTGAAAGTCGACTGTGGTCAGCTTGACCCTGTTGGCAAATCTAATATAGTCATATTACTTGATTATTCCATGAAGTTCAAGTCCCTGCAAAGTCATAATCAGGAAGGAATAAGCATTATATTATCTATATGTGCCCCCACGTACCCATGCCTAACCTAGTTATCTATCATATTCTTTCTATTCTATGTAGGCTTTAAAACATGGATGTTGCAAGTGGCCCTAGCTAAACAGTTTTCTGTGTCTTTTTTGAAAAAATAGAATGGGGAGTATGTGAGATTTTAGCAGCAAAGTGATTTTTTCTTTATGAATCTGGTGGCCTTCCTAAACTTTCATATATTATAAAGATTTTTGCTCTTTCATGTGTTGAGATGCACATTTGTTACTATTTGCAGCACTTTAAAAGATATGAAATAAAAGTTTACGTTAGCCCTCTCCAGGGATCTTCTTAAAGACATTACAAGATCCTTGAGCTGCTAACAATGAGCTCTTCATCAACAATTCCACCCGTGTATAATATATCCAGTATTTGATAACAGTAGCCCTCAATTTGAGTGACTGTTGGGAGCACACTCTGTGCCCTAGCTTTCTAAAGGACACCTCTGTCTCAGACACTGCAGTATTCAAATGTGTTCTTGTAGCATAAAGATGAATGTAACAACTCTGGGAAGATTCGATTCTTAAAACTTCATTGGCTTCAAAGCAAACTTATTTTCAGGGGATTGATTTTTGAGTCAAAAACCTTAAAAGTGTCATACATAAGCAGCAGCATTTTTAAGACTAAAGTGAAACACTTGATTTGAATAAGCTCGTTTATTAAAGATGTTTTCTTACAAAGAGTGCTAATATTTCAGCACATGTCCTCCAACTTAGAATATAAAACACTCCCGATTGTGGGAAAGGGTTTTTTTTTTTTTTCTTCTCCAAAAATGAGCTGATATTTTGTTGACAGTGCTTGGAATATTGGACTTTGAAGAAATTCTTACATGGGTATTGAATTACGGGGTGCTGATCTAGGTCTTGATTCATATGAACTTAAAGGAGATGGATCACCCTCCCATACTATTTCAGAATGAAGGGAGGAGCGGGAAGGAGGATCCAGTGCCCACTTCAGTGGAAGAGATCCTCACAGGGATGCATTCCTCGTCATGAATTACACTCTTTGGAAAGTTGTCAAAGCAATATTTTTGCATCACCTTAATCCTGCTCTCCTGTTTCTTGGCCTAGAATGTAGCAGGGTCATAACTGAAAATCTAGTTGTCAAAGCATAAACCCATGAATATATTAAGTTTCTTGGTATGCAGCCTTTTTTATACTTGAGTTTAAAAATACAAACTTAAACAGCTAGGCATTTAGAGATCATGAAGATATGATTTGGTTAAGTTGTAGGTTAAAAATTTTTAACCTAAGAAACCTTTGGAATTTCTACCAAGATTATGTGAGCCTGACTTTGTAACTAATAGAGTCTGTTTGTTTGTAACCTGTACGTTACTTAAAAAGACCAGGGCACCCAGTTCTTGTCAGTTTTCCAGTTCACCTTGGTGCCACTCAGGGCTCAAGTTGTTTACAGGAAATATCATTTCCTTAGCAAAAAAAGGTGATTTCTGCTTTTTAAAAAAGTATTGAATTCAGCTTAAAATACACAGTGAGCATGTACAACCTGTCAGTGGTATAGAGCGTGACAGTAGTCCTGTTTCTGGTATGAATGCAGTAGAGAAAGAATTCCTGAAGCTGGAAGAAAACCACGAGACAGCTGACTAGCGCCTTAGACCGTGACTTGAAGAAGCGTAGGGAAGTGTGAAACAGAAGAAAACATTTTTTTCTTAATGAAGGTGAAGGGTTTTTTTGTTTCAAAATGTTCTTTTGTTTTATTTGCCCGCATTCCCCAACCCCCCAAAGTCAATGTACTGCTGCTACCTGAGAGATGTCCAGTTTCACTGTACAACTCTTACGTGATGTTGCCATTGATTTTATTTATGAGGTGTATGATTTTAAATACCCAGCTGCTGTATGAAATGGCTTGTTTTGAAGGAATAAATGAAGTGAAAATACTGTTTTTCTGAGCATATTTTGGGGTGAGGGCAAAGGGCCAGGGAACAGCTGCTAAGTTACATATTTTCCAGAGCTACTAGGCCACCCCTCTGACACGTGTACCCAAATCTGCTCAATGTCACTGTCTTGTAGTCTTAATGAGTGACAGGTGAGACTACAGTGTTTCTTCTTCTTAACACCAGAGGGCGCTGGAAATTTCCCTTCCCTGGACTCGAGTTCTCTGATTCGCAATCCGCTCCTGAAAGTTGTAATTCAAGGTTGGTTGCTGACAAATTGAACTGGGGAGGTTGGCTGTTGCCTTTAGTTTCTAATAGACGGACAGCTGTGTGAGCTTAGATCTGTCTGGAAAGCGCAACATCTCTGGGAGAATTTAATCTTGGACTGTGTCAACATTCACATACTTATGTGAAACAACCCTGAAAATAGCTAGAACTGGCCAGTTTAGGCACTAAATCGAACTACTGATCCTTTCCTTCTCATTGAAAGCTTTAAAATTATGGAAGTAAAACCATTATGTATTAATTTGTTCACCAGGACAAAACATTTATATATAAAACAGACAAGAATATCCCTGACAGTCCCTTACCTGGCCCATAAAATACAGTGTGTAAACATGGTAACTTGTAAGTCCCACACAGCTAGCCCTGGCCTGAATGTTGGGAGAGTTGCTTAGTCCTGGGGTGCAACTCTTGGAAGGTACCGACTACCGTGTGACCCAGGTCCCATCCTTGGCTTTCTCAGAGGCTCAAGAATGCCAGCTGCCTGAATTATGCCCTTGAGGCAGAGTTTTGGAATACTCAGGAATCTTCTCTGAGGAATCCACCGGACCAACAAAAAAGTTGAAAGATAGTGACATCAAAGCCTTTGCTACCAAACGGCCCAACAAAATCACTGTACAGTGAAGTCCACAGTCGACCAGCCCCATCCATGCCACAAAACTTAATCAGCTTTTTTGTTGTCAAATTCTTAAATCTGAGTGGATAGCCAAGAAGCATCAGTATCATCTGAAGATTTTCTTTAGGAAGACACACAAAAATCAAAACAAACCCAAAAAAAGTAACTTGGGGAAAATAGAGACTGTGGCAGTAGAAACACTAAATTATGTTTACACATACACAGTATTTTCAAAGTAGTAAGAGAAGATTTTGTATCAATGAACAAGAGAAGAATGTGATAAAAATTCAGAGAACAAACTAATTCTTGGAAATTAAAAATACAATAGCAGGAAGAAAATTTAACAGAAAGTTGTAGATCGAGATGTCCAATCTTGTGGCTTCCCTGGGCCACATGGGAAGAAGAAGAATTTTCTTGGGCCACATATAAAATGCATTAACACTAACAGTAGCTGATAAGCTAAAAAAAAAAAAAAAAGTTGCAAAGAAAAATCTTACCATGTTTTAAGAAGGTTTACAAATTTGTGTTGGGCCACCTTCAAAGCCATTCTGGGCTGCATGTGGGCTGTGGGTTGGACACACTTGATGTAGATAAAATTTAAGTAATCTTCAAGTAGCAAACAAAGAAGGAGCGAGAGGTCCAAGAGATCCAACATCCAAATATTAGAAGTTTCAAAATAAAGAGCAGTAAAAATGAAGAGTAGGAATTCATCAAAAAAATAAAAATAAAGATAAAGAAAATATCCTAGAACTAAAGGTCAGTAATTTCTAGATAGATGTACTCCAAAATACATCATGAAAATTTCAGAATACTGAAAATGAAGAAAGCCCTAAATTTATAATCACAAATTTCGGGGGCTTTTCAACAGTAATACTAAAAGCTAAAAGATATTAACCTAAAATTCTATACTTAGCCAAACTAATATCAAATGTATGGATAGAATAAGTGTATTTTCTGAAAATATATTTTTTTATTATATGAGATCGTCCACTCTCTTTCTCAGAAACTACTGGAGAATATGTTTTGCCAAAATAAGAGAGCTAACTCAGGAAAGAGGAAGAAATGAGATCCAGGGGATCCGACCAAAAAAAGAGTTGCCAAGCTTTTTTCCCAGAAGGATGATGGAAACATGCCAACATGCCAGGCCTGGAACCGGCTGGAGCCCAGCCCATGCAGACGGAAGCAGGTTCGAACGAAATTGAGAGAATGCCGTTCTATTTGACGTATGGAGAGGAGGTTTACATAACGGATGAGAGTGAAGGACCAAACACACAGAAAAGAAACCGTAAACACAGGATACCTCGGAGCTCAACTCTCCATAGCATTTGTTTCAGCGGAGGAGCCGGGAACCGAACCAGGCAGGTTGGCTCCTGTGACACCACACTCCAGCACATCTGAATGCTGACGGGAATTCTGCAGGAGAAAGGTCAAGTGACGGAGCAGAGGGGCATGCGGGAATCGCCATCATGAGATGGGATGCGGGACCCACGTGGGTTCCATAGAAAGAACATGTCCTTTGATACACCAAAAAAGAAGAAGAAAATGGTAGCCAAGGAAGGTAGGTTTGTACATTTGGTGACGGGAAGATGGCGTTCCGGCCTCTTGGCTACTGTTTTCTTAGTGAATTTTTCACATTTTGTAGCATAGTCATTATCTGAAAATGAAAAGAGCAAAAGTGGGGTGGAATGAGAGAGAAGAAAGAGTGGTCTCGGAAAGTAGGAAATCCAGCTCCCTAGAGAAATATAATGGCCTGGCAGTTGACAGCAGCCATTGGCGGATCTGCCTGTTGTGGGTTCAACAAGAAATGCTAATGTTTTGAGGGAATCCAGTGATAACAAATTTAAAGCAAGAGCAGGAAATGCTGACATGTGGAGTAGAAGGTGAAAGGTGACACTTCTAAGAGCCTGGATACTAACAGGTAGGACAGAAGTGGTTGCCGTCTAATCAATCTCTAGTTAATACCTGTTGCCACATTATAAGTGTGTATTCCATGGCTGGCCCTGTCTACTGCTGACAATGACTGAAATAAATATTAGTAAATTAGAGTATATTTAATGCAAATTCTATCAAGAGTGTTCCAAGAAATAACAAGTTGGAGAAGCAAGATAAATTCTTAAATTTGCAATTTCAGAAAGTGATTCTGTGTAGAGCTGTTAGGAGCTTGGTAGGAGATTCAAATATTATGATATTCTTGGGAATTTTCCAATATTGAACATTTGCTGTAAATACGATGTCTACTACTTCTAAGAGAAATGCATAGTTTAATAATATGTCAAAAGCCAAGTGTTAGGACAAAGATAATAAGCAAAATTGTAGCAGTAGTTGGATTATCTACGAACGTCATCTAAAAAATGAATTTTAGGGCAATATTCTTAAAGAACTTCAGTTGCTGAAAAGTTCATCATCCTCAGTGTTGTCATTAATATATAAGTGTTGTAACTAAGAGTTATCAAGAATTTGGTGCCCTTCGTGAATTCCAGTTTTACAGAGAAATAAAGAAGATAGTTATATCCTAGTGGGTTAAATCTGTAGATAGGTGATGACTAGATAGATGATAGATTAGATAGATAGACAGACAAGACAGATACATAGATGATAGATATAGAGATAGGTGATAGATGTAGATAGATAGATGATAAATGATAGATGTAGAGATAGATGATAGAGATAGATAGATAGATAGATAGATATGATGGTAGATAGAGAGAGAGAGAGAGACAGGTAGATGATAATTATGTCAAGAGAGTAGCTCTTCCAAAAGAAGGCGGTGCTTGCGCTGAACCGTGCAGGATGGGTAAGACTAAGCTAGGAGGACAAGGTGGAAATGGGTCCAAGCAGAGGGCCTGTGCAAAGGCCCAGAAGCATGAAATCATGGCAATTTAAAGAAAGGAAGGAAGAAAAGAAAGTGGGACCGTAGTAAAGAACATGGACGACTATGTGGTGGGAGATGCATGGAGGGGCAGCTCATGAAGGTCTTTTATGTTGTACAGCAACTTAGAATTTCATCTTGAAAATGCATCAGAGTATTATGCGAAGCATGACAAGTCAGAGGTGCATCCCTAACACGGAAGATGTGAAACAAGGACCTCCTGAAGTCTCTTCTCTCCTTCAGATCCACGATCCTGCACATAGCAAAGTGCTAGAGCAGAGTAGTCAGGCTGAAGAGCAGGAAAGCAACGCGACAGCGGTCTCGCAGGTCGCTGCTGCGAAGTGCTCAGTCTGGCGGGGTGGAGGGGGGGGTGCAGTGAGCTGACACAGGAAGAGAGGAGAGAGGACAGGTTTGAGGGCTGGGGGCAAGATGAGTTCAATGTGGAACATGGTAAGATTGGGTGTTTCTCACAGAACTCTCTAATGCCCATAAACAACCTCAGCCCTCAAGCTTTCATTAGCACCGGGAGGAGAAGAACTGATGAGTCCTCCAGATTTCCATAGGAGGCGGGCCGAAGCAACACTGCTGTCAAAGAAAAGAGAAAGAAAAAGCTGCCCCCAGGGGCTACTTCATGACCCAGTCATTTCAGAACGCCTTCATCCATCCAAATCCACTGAATTACACCCTTTCATACATGATTTTAGGCTTAGCACCAATGTCGCTTTGGTGAGAACTTGGTGATCCAGTTCATGTCTTAACCTGGCTTATCAATTCCGTAGTTTAGAGCTAAATTATAATCACCCTCATCCGGTACCTTTTCCCTGCTGTTTCCTCTTTGAAACAAGCTCTTGCTACTTGAGAAATAAAGCCTTTCCTCTTCCCAATACGTTAGACATAGACTCAGAAATATACCAGCCTATGGCATCATGCACAGGGTCACGGAAGTGGTGGGCACCCAGTGTGTCTTAGGGGTGGTGATAATAAATTACATGCTCCAAGTACCTTCATTTTTTCCTCAGAGGACAAGGAGGACATTGAGAGGGGTGACTGACTGTCAGGAGACTGAATAAGTATCATGGATGGTTAGAATGGAGGTCCAGAATGATTCTGCAGAGAGTTCAAGGTCGTAAGGGGTTCAAAGAAGAAAGATTCACCAATGACTTCTGTGGTAGGTTTTGGTTTTGAAGTTCTGTGTGTGCATGCATGTGTGTGGTAATATGTGTGCATGCATGTGTGTGTGTGTGCATGCATGTATGTGTAGGAGAACTGCTCTTGGGTAGGGGACGTGAGATGCCTTGGTGGGAGGTCATACTGAAAGAGGAAATAGTAAAGGAGCCTCTGACAATCTGATGACTGCACCCCAACAGCACGCCAGGATGGAGGAGTGAGGACACAGGTGAGTCAGGTGAGCTGAACTGTAATTACATTTCACAGAGTCAGGTCATCGAACAGGAATTCATACCCAGAGCAACGCCTCACCGCCTCACAGATGACCTGTCAACCAAGGAGCCTTAGTCTTTCCCGTATTTATTTCTAACTCTAGAAGTCCTCTCCTTCCCTTGGTCTGGGCCTCCTCCCCAGTTCTCTTGTAAGTCTAGAGACTTGGTCCTTTCCCAAGCAGAATCAAAGAAATCAAAGCAAATGCAGGCAAGATTCCAAGGTCAACTGTGACAAGTAAAATACACCAAATTTGTGTTTTGAGGAGGCAAGAGGGAAGAAAGGGTGAAGTTTATAAGGAACTTCAACTATCATGTTAATATTTTATTTCTTTTTCTTTTTTTTAATTCAGTGTTAGATACAGTGGTGTTTCTTAGGTTAGGGTATCTGAAATAATTCATAGTTTTCAAAAAAAGATGTGTAAGAAGAAAGAAGAGATAGAACGATCATTTTTTTCGGAGTCTTTCCTTCTACTGAGTAAAAGACAGAGGCCCTTCCTAATGATCCCAATTTTATGATCAACTACATAAACTGTGTTCATCCACACACAAGACGATGCCGACTATCATCTTTGAGGTTCATGCTCATAAGTCGATTCATTTTTTTTTTTAGCAAATATTCAAGTCACTCACCTATGAAGCCAGATCAACTTCAAGGACTCCATCTATGGGCGTGACTCTCATTGCATGGATCTCCCGAGTGGCAGGTGTCCTTCCAGGTTGGCTTGTGTGATGACGTCACATATGTTTGAATGACACCTCCGGAAGAGAGGTCATTGCCCTTCCACGCTCCGTCAGCCCTGCTATCCATCCCTAGGCTGCTGCTCGGGCCAAGGTTGTTCCCAAGTTTCCCCAAGTCACCTTCTTCCTTGTCTTCTCTCCCTGGGCCCCCGAATAACTGCACTTCTGGTTTCCTACGATCAAAGAAAGAGAAGAGATGAAAGTCGTGTGTCATCGTGTTATAAAAGATATGAACAGCTACGAGACAGTAATAAGACAAGGAAGGATGACTGTACTTGTGAGGATCAGACCTACCAATTACCTGTGTGTTTCATTTTCCTTCCTTCGGGTTTTCTCCTAAACACAGGTGGCGGGCTTCATGGTAACACCTGGTAAGCTTGCTGTCCTAGGGCCTCACCTGACCTGTCTGTCCTGCCACCTCCTAGCTATGGGATCTTGGGCAAGTTCGTTCACCTCCCTGTGCGCCTACCTTTTGAAATCGAAGTAAAAAACAAAACAGAGATGATGACTGAAAAGGCTTAGCACAACATAGTACCTAGTGCACCACAAGGGCTTAATAGATGGAGCCATTCTTATGCACACTGATTTGAGGGTTTCGTTCCCTTTTGGTATCAAGGGTCACCTAGGTCCAGGACAAATCAGCTTCCAGGCCACCGTCCTGTCTGGTGACCACAGCCTCCGCCGTCTCTGGACAATCTCTTCCCGAAAGCACTGGATTGCTCCCCCACTTGCTTCAGGTTGTTTGAACTACAGGCGCCAAAAATCTGCCAGGGGAGGGGACAGGCCAGCTGGTTGGCAGCGTATTTTGTTTTCATTTTTTAATGTGTATTGCTGCCTCCCATGAACAGCCTCAGATGGGGGGCGGGGGGGGGGTCCTTCCTGGAAACGGTGTGGTCACTTTTGCACCAGGGACCCCTGGGAGGAGAGCATGGTGTCCTTTCCCCCAGAAATAAAGGTCATTGGCAAAGTGGGGGGTAAGGGTGCATCCGCTCCAGCACCCCTAGTCTCAGACTCCCTCCGTCTTCAGGGGTCCCGCGTGGAACTGTGAGTTTTACAAGCTGCTGGGCAGAGGCCAGCGGAGGAAAGGGGTTCCTGGAGGCTAGGAGAGCCATGGGCACAATGGGCCTCAGAAAGCTTTGGCTCGGAGAGGTCGAGGGCAGAGTGAGCCCCCAGTGGAAGAAGGCCGCTCTGCAAATTCCAACCAGACACGCAGGAAAGCACAGTGCCGCCTGGACCGTGGTTCTTTACATGAAGATTTACAAATACCTCCTGCCTACTCCCGCCCTGCCAGCTAACTCGCCCGGTCCCAGCCCAAACCAGTCCCTCTCCTTCCAGCCCTTTTTTTTTTTTCAAGGGCTCTTTCTTGGCTCTAACAGGGGGAAGGGAGGGCAGCCGATGATTGGCGGACTGAGAGCAGCAGGCCCCGCCCACGTCCTCCCGGGAGAAACAGCTGGAATGACAAGTAGGGAGGGGAGGCTGGGATTGGCTGACAGTCAGGGGCAGGGTGGGGTGAGGCCGCAGATGAAGCGTTTACCTGTCCAGGTAAGTCAGGAAGAGGTCAAGAGAAGAAAGCGGCAGGAGCCAGGGAAGCAGGACTACTTCAAAGTCCTCTCTGCCCTTTTCAATACAAGGGTATTTATTCATTCCCTCTCTTCAGCCCCCACCCAGCAGAGGTGAGTGCATGGCTAACCAACTGCTGCGTGTTCTGCTGCAAGGGGTGTGTGGGCAGGGAGGAGGGCTTTGTGGGCAATCAGAGCCACAGGGTTGTGGGGAGCCCTGGACCCCCATCCTCCCTGAGCGAGCAGGCTTTCCTCCCTGTTCCTCAACTCTTGGAGTCCAGCCGCTGGGGATCAGAGTCAGCTGGATTGAAGTGTTTTTGTGGAGACTAGAGCTGGAACACAATTTTTTTTCCATCTGCCTATTCAGGTTGGATAAGCAAATTGTATGGGCAACAAGAAAAGGAAATTGGTTTGTTTTGGAAATTTACCATCTCTGAGCAATTAAAATTGCGACTTTGAAAGAGAATAGTTGGAAGGGAAGAAATCCGAATGGGGCATCGCCCAGGGGAGAGGAAGAATGGTTTTCCATTGCCTTTCTACCAGGAAGTTGTCCCCTGGCTTTATCAGCTCATCGGCTATCTTTATTTAAATAGAGGGTGCAGTGTGTGTGCATGTGTGTGCGTGTGTGTTCAATAATGGCAGTGTGATAATGGAGCTGGCTGCGGACAGGTGTGTAAGGCGTGAGCTCTCCTGGGTTGCTGGTAAGGGGACCGGAGGTTTGGTGACGTTGGGAAAATTCCAGCTCAGGCTACCGGCTCATGTCCGGAAAACTCCATGGGCACTCTAGCTGCGGAGTTCAGCGTATGTGCACTCCACTCAATTTTCCGACTTTACCTGTTCATAGACGTAGAGATTGGCCAACAGAGAGCTCGCTGGTGGGGCCGGGCCCTCGCCCACACGAGTGCTTCATGGTGGCATGTTGCCTCTGGTAGGAGTCTCGAGTGGGCCTCAGGCTGAAGCAGGGTGGCCGCACCCATGGAGGAGCCGGCCCGTGGGGTGGCTCTGCTGTATTTTCCTCCAGGTGCCCCAGCTGATGCTTCATGGGGCAGGTTTGCCTGCACACGGGAGCAGGATATAGAAGTCCAGTTAGAAAAGCAAGCCAGTGCTCCCTTATCTGCCTTGGGGTGCTAACCCTCTGGTCCCTATCACCTCACCTCTTTTCCTCCTGCGGCAGGAGAGAGGGAAGAATCCATCGGGTTTCCCATCCTGGCACCTGGCACTTTAGGCATTAGCTTAGCCCACACGTCAGAACCGGGCCTCGGACCCCTGCCTGACGGTGAGCTTGTGGGCAGGAAAGACAGCCTGCGTGTGGAACAAAGCCTGTCTGTGCACAGGACGGCTGTCCCCACCCCGTCCCTCAAACCCACGGGTGAAAAGGGAGGTTCTGACATTGCCTGAGCTTCCCCACAGACACCCACCCATGGGCCCGTGGAGAGGGGCACACACGGCACCACCTCCAGTCTTGCTGGCGTTTTCCTTAGTTCGTTCTCCAACCTGGGGCACATTTATGGGCATCCATCTAAGAGGAATCTGGAAACTTCCTTGCGACTGGGCGGGAGGCTGAGCTCCAGAGGCCGTGGGGGTGGGCTCGTGGGAGGAGTCTGGGAGGCATGCAGAACCCGAGCTGGGAAGGGGCAGCCTCCTCCCACCCCAGCGTCTTCAGTGCCACCGCTGCACATGCTCTTAATGACTCCCCTCCCAGGCTCGGCTGGCGTGAGCGGAGCAGTTAATATTTAATGCGCCTCTGCATGGGGGGCCCTGATTGTAGACGGTGTGCCTTCCTTAACCCATTTCCTCCGCCCCTCAAGTCCCCAAAAGCATGAAACTCTCACCTGAGCATGTCGCCTGTTTCTCAGGCTTCTTATCGGGTGGCCCTTGAAAGAGTCCCTGCTTTTCCAGGCTGTGAGGCTGGGGGAGGGAAATGTGGTCCCCAGGCCAGGGCGAGCGGGGAGGGCAGGGGCGCGCGGTGGGGACTGTGTCGAGCTATTGGAAGATCTGTGTATTTAGCCCGCGCTGCCCACGCCTCTCCTGAGAGAGCGCGTTGGCCGTGAGGGCCTCCCACCCACAGAACGTCAGGCGTGATTAGCAGCCTCTGCGCCTCGTTAGTCATCAGTGGGTTGGCTAGCTGAATGACTGAAGCTAATCTTCATGAGTTCTCCTGCTTCTGTTTCTTTGGGTTTCTGGATATTGGGGAGCTAACCTCATGAAGGAACCCTGAGAACCACCTGACCCAATGATGATTGGGTCCTCTCTCTACCTCCTGAGAGGCTCTGGACCCTCACACGTGTCATTCGGGGGTCTCCTTTCTTCATTCCCCCTTGTCCTGTCCCCACCTTCCCCCCTAGCCCCCCACCCCCATTCTGAGCAGGAGCGGATCTCTTGTGTGGCCTTGTGCTGGTCACCTCTACACAGGTAGAAAGCCGACTCACCCAGCACAGCCAAACCCGACACTGGCATTGGGAGCAATGATTGGTTAGCAAAGGGACAACCTGTCCTGGAGCCCAACCCCCAAGTCCCAAGGTCTCAACTAGAACACATCTTCATAGGACATGTTACCTAGTAGTGGGAGGGTAGCAAACACAGCTGGGTGTCACAGAGAAAATGCAGATTCAGAATCAGATGATATTCTATGGGCTATGTCCTACTTCTCCCTCCACGCACACTGTGGCCGGCCTTGTAAGCTCAACTCTCTTAGATTCATTTGCACGGAGGAGGGTCACCCTGGCCCTCTCACCTCTGCTGGAGTGCTCCCCACAAACAGACCTCTGAAAACTCTTGGGCTTTCCAGAAGGAGGGGGCGCTGCCTTCCTCGCGATCATTGTTGGCACAACAAACTTGAAACTCTTTCCCGCAGGAAGTGGGGTTGGGAGGAAGCCCTCTAGGACTTTCCTCTTGTTCATTTGACACTGAGGTCAGGGAACCCCTGTGGGAAGAAGTGCAACCACAGAGGGGGTGATGCCCAAGGTGGCAACTGGGTTGATGTCCACCGACGTAGATGCCACATCTGTGTCTCCCAGGCGACAGAGATACAGTGTCTGTGTTGGGCCGTTGAGCTGATGGTGGCAATGTTGGCCCCTGGCAGTGACAGGGTCATGCCTCCCTTGCACAAGTGCTCTACGTGGAATATTTTGGTGTATCTCCCAACCAGCCTCAGGGCCCTGTTCCTTCCCTCAAGCCTGTAGTCCCCGTTGAACCTGAGCCTGTCTTGTTTCTCTTTGATGTATTTTGATCCTGGATGGATTTTGTCGGTTTCTTATTATAAGGACATAGCAATTGTTCATGAAGCACTCAAGTATTTACTACCAGCTCAAGCAAGCTAACTGTTCTCCTTTCATCCTTGCATTTACCCTATTTAATGAAGAAAGACAAACTCAAAGAGTAATTTGCCTCAAGTTGTGTAACTATAAATGGCTAACATGTGATTCAAACCCAGACCCAGCTACCTCCAGAATCCAAGCTGTTAACCCCTGTAATAGTTATTGTGTATCTTATGGTCATACGCCTATAGGTGAAGCTCCCTAGTTCAGAGAGCCAGGGGACTAAAGGAAGTGATGGATTTTCCTTTCCCACCAGACTGCTTCTCCCCACCCCGCGTCCATGCTCCTGTGTGTGTGCGTGAGCCTGCTTATGTCCCTCCACACAGGCTGGGGGGCTCGGGTCCGGGTCATGCTGCCCAAGGCCCCTGCCAGCTCTCTGCTCGCTTGGTGCCCCTGCCGCCATGCCGCTCCCGGGCTCACAAGTGGCTTTGATTCTTCTCTTTTCAGGCCCAGCTTGGGACACTCCTCGCTTGCCTTCGCTTCCCCTCTGGGGGCCCCTTTCAGCGTCCCTGCACCTTGCTTCTGGCAATGCCCGAGAGGGAGCTGTGGCCAGCGGGCCCTGGCTCGGAACCTGTGACCCGCGTCGACAGCTGTGACAGCATGATGAGCACCACCTCCACCCGCTCTGGATCTGTATGTACTCTCTGTCCCTCCACCTGGCCCGCGCTCTGCACACCCGCCCCACCCCGCCCACCCCCATCCTGGCTCCCTGTTCCTTCTCTCGCATCTTCCTCATCAGGGGGTGAATCATTCCAACTGATGCTTTCTGCCTCTGAGTCACCCCTGGTTCCTTCAAGACTAGGGTGAGACAGCCCTGGAGAGCCCTAGGACAGTTGGGGCTTCTTTTCTAGTTTTCATTAGATTGGAGGGCTGAGTTGAGGTCAGAGAGCAGGCCAGTGACCAACTGGACCATAGAAAGATCCCTGTAGTGTGTGGATTCCTGGAGTTCTCTGCTGTGAGAGCTCAAATGCTTCAATCTTTACAAAGATCAAAGACAACAGGGTAATTAACAGCCTGCATTCTGGAGCCAAATTGATCTGGGTTCTCCACTTATCAGATGTTTCACCTTGGGCCAATTGCGTGCTTTCTCTAAATGTCAGTCTCCTGAGTTCTAAGGTGGGGATACTATCAACACTGAATTCTTAGGGCTCTTGGGGTGGGGATGGAAGCCAATGAGATGCATGTGAAGCACTTAGCAGCACATGCCTCCATATAGAAAAGAAGTGGCCCATCTATGAGGACAGATTGAGGACCTTCCACAGTCATTGTGTTTAACTGTGAGCGGCATGTAAGAGACGATCATTGTTCTGAGCATGGATTTAAATCGTAGTTGTCGTGAAAGCTGTTGTGAAGCCTTGAGCCTGCCCTATGTCCACGTGTAATTCTTCCCTTCTTGTTGGTACTCGTCACACACATAGTAGCGCTTGACAGTTTATACTTTGTGGCTTTGTATCCTATAGAAGTACCTGAAATTGTAAGGATTATAAGGGTATCTACTGAATGTCAAGGGTGTTTACTATATAGTCCATGAGTTTCGATAGGTGGAAACAGAGTAGAGAAAGCAGCATGCACACACAGAATCCAACATGCAGGCTATCTGCATATAATTTCTCTTGGACTTTAGCTCAAGTTTGTCCAACAGAATCCAACGTGCAGGCTATCTGCATATAATTTCTCTTGGACCTTAGCCCAAGTTTGTCCAACAAAATCCAACGTGCAGGCTATCTGCATATCATTTCTCTGGAACCTTAGCTCAAGTTTGTCCAACACGTGGCCAATGGGCTGCATGCGTGCGACCCAACACATATTCGTAAACTTTCTTAAAATGTTATGAGATTTCTTTGCAATTTTTTTTTAGCTCATCAACTATCCTTAGTGTTAGTGGGTTGTATGTGTGGCCCAAGACATTTCTTCTTTTTCCCATAATGGCCCAGGGAAGCCAAAAGGTTGGACACCCCTGCCCTACATGATGGGGTGACAGAGATATGGTTCTGTCTCTGTCAGGCTGAGGCCCATATGAATAGTTACAGACCATTGGACACAGAGTGTGACCGGGATTAAAGGTTCTCACAGAGAATCCTCCCCAGGAGAGAAATACAGAGCTGTCTCTTCTTGGGTGAGGTTATTTTAGGGAGAGGGCAGTAAAAAAGATCTTTTGTTCACAGAACCCCTGGAGAGATTCCCTCAGCTCTAGGGGTTCCCAGGGCTGGGTTTGGGGCTTCCCTTTAAATGTAGGCCTCACTCAGTCAACTGGCAGATGGCTCTTTAAGGAACCAGAGGAATTTAAAAGGTTATTGGAATAGCTCCTACCCCTTTACTCTCCCCAGGATATTTTTAGGGCAATCTCAAAATCTTTCCCGGCCATCTGAGTGGATCTGAAGATCATGCAACTCTGAAGTGTCTCAAATCTTATTAGGAAGAGGGGTGGAAATGCCAGGTAGGGACTCAGGTCAAAGTTCTTATATTCCCATTTGCTTTTTTGGTTTTTCCTTCATCCTTCTTGTTTGGGGAACGACTGTTCTGAGAATCTTCCTGACCTTTGAGAACACGGGCAATAACCATCTTAAATGGCCAGAGCATTTTCTTCTAGATGTTCCTATGGACTTTGTCATACCAAAAATTATTTATTGAAGATCTACTTAATATTTAATACTAAATTGCCTTCTCCCCCACCCTAGATACCTAGCCAGTTTCTTCCCCCTCCCTCTTAAGTTAATATTTTCTTAAGAAGTGCACACTTATTGGAACATTAGCCAGAGCCAAATACCAATGAGAAAGTAAATACACCAGGGGAGGAAAAAAAATAAAAACGCTCCACGTGGAATGCAGTTCAGAGTCAAGAATAAATTATTTCGTAAATTTATCTGGGGCTAATCATGCCTCTGTTCTCACTGGCCTGACAGCAAGTAGTTGATTGTGTTTCCTGTTTGTCCTCATACTGTCCTTGACATGCCAGATCAAGTATACAGACGTGCTTTGAAAAGCCCAACACAGTACCATTCAAGGGGAAAGTCAAATCACTACGCTGCCTCTACACATGAGAGTAAACGCAAAGTGAAACACAGAGAAACTGCAGTTCTGATCAGGGCACCTAAGCAGCTGACCCAGGACTCAGCAACAAGAAAAGAAAAGGGGGCCACTAGTCAATTGCATGCCCAGCTGTCAGGGCTGGGTGCTCATGGGACAGCAGCCCGGCCTCTCTGCCCTCAGGCCCCAGGGTCCGATGCTTCAGGAAGCAACTCCAGCAGGTTTGCAGAGTAGCACGCTGCAG
This sequence comes from Craseonycteris thonglongyai, assembly GCA_004027555.1. Classification (NCBI taxonomy): domain Eukaryota; kingdom Metazoa; phylum Chordata; class Mammalia; order Chiroptera; family Craseonycteridae; genus Craseonycteris; species Craseonycteris thonglongyai. The sequence goes on along the minus strand of PVKE010000048.1, from coordinate 161,761 downwards.
AGGTTTCCAGCTCGTCAGCATTCCTTCCCCGGGCACGGGGTGGCTCTCAGCCCCACCAGTTTCTGGGAGCTCCCTCTCCTTCCTCCTCTCCTCCCTCTAGAGTGACAACAGCTACGACTTCCTGTCTGCTGAAGAGAAGGAGTGTCTGCTGTTCCTGGAGGAGACCATTGGCTCGCTGGACACCGAGGCTGACAGCGGACTGTCCGCCGACGAGTCTGAGCAAGCCACCACGCCCCTGGGTCCCCACGCTCTGCCCACCGCCCAGCCTGCTCCCCCGGGTAAGACGGGCAGCAGCTGGAGGGAAGCCCAGAGGATCTGTACGTCCTCCTGGCCACTCCCAGCATGGCCCTAAAGGGTCACAGCAAAAGAAGGGGGCGCTTCACCCCTCTCTGCTCTCCTGGCCCCAGTAAAACCTTGTGCCCGATGGGAAGGCGAAGCCGGCTTCCTGTCTTTCCTCTGAAGGATCTGAGGCCGGGAGGGAAGAGGGCATGGCCAGCCCCCCTGTTCTTGTGGGGAAATGCTCACCAGATGCAGCCACAGCGCTGAGGGAGGGGTGGCTGCTCTGGAGAGACTGAGGCAGGCTGTCCTGCCAATCAGAAGGGCTCAGAGGCTGAGGCCGGAGGCGATAACTTGAGTGATGGCCCCAGAAGGCTCTCGGGAGAGAATGTGGAGGCTCAGGAGACGGGGAACAGGATGGCCCATGAGCACAGGGCCTCAGGTCCTGGGTGAGGGGGGCACTGGATTCCTCGGGACCATTCTGCTGGTATTGGGGCCCTAATCGTTTAGTTGTACATTTAGCAACTATGTGTTGACAATGTGTTAGACCCTCCCTGGAGCGACAGCGGTAAGTGGGGACGGGAGCTTTGTTGCCACCTTGTTGGGCCTGATGTACCGGGCTAGCTCACTGGAAAGAGGGAGCTCATGTCCCTCTGTGGGGCAGGAACATCTGTGGCTGTTATAGAATCATCCAGGCACTCACAGGAAGTAAAGGGGACGATGGAAGGCGGGAGCCTAGTCAGACCAAGAGCAAATCACTTGTTCAGGCCATTGGTGTTCAAGGCTTCCATTGGAGTCACCTGGGAGTGTAAGAGAGTGAGAGGGACTGTCCTCAATCTGTCCCCAGCCCTGTGTGTAGAAGGTTAGGAAGAGCCCGAGTCAAGGACAGGGAGCTACCTAGGGCTGCCCTTTCCCCAGCCTTTGTGAAAACTCAATCCTTGGTTGAAGGGAATCTGCCAATATCCATCTGATAGTCTCATGATATCCAGACAAGAGTGCTGCCCCTTTAAGAGCAAAGAAACAACAAAAACAAAACCTGTCCATGCAAATTAGAGACCAGAGTCCAGGAAGCATTTGCTTGGCTATGGGCAGCGGGGTTCTCACCTCTGTCCCCTCTCCTCTGCCTGTCCTCCCTGACCCTACCTCACAGGACATCCAGAGGAGAAGACCCTGCAGCCGGGCCTAGAACCCAGGGGAGTGACCCCGTCCAGCTCACCCCAGCCGCCTGAACCCCAAGGCCTGGGCCTCCGATCCGGCTCCTACAGCCTCCCCAGAAACATCCACATTGGCAGCAGCCAGAACTCTAGGAAAAGCTCCACCCAGGCCAACAGCCACCTGCCAGGGGAAGCCAGCGCGCCCCTCCCAGACCCCGAGAGCCAGCAGGTCAGCAGGGCTCCCGCGGGGCCTGGAGAGGCTTCCCTCGATTTGGACACAGCGCTCATCCCCCCACCGGAGGCATTCCGGGACGGCCACCCCGAGTGGCGTGGGGGAGACAGCCCACCCAAGAGGCGGGGGGAGCCGAGCCTCACAGCCCCGCAGCCCACGGCACTCAGCCCCCGGAAGCAGCAGGAGCTGTCTTCGGAGGCCATGTCCCAAAAAGCCAGTGAGGAGAGGGCACCGGGACAAGCCCGGCCTCCCCCTGCCGTGTCCTCGCAGAATTCCAGACCTGCCGATGCTCCCGTCCCATCCGGCGGGGAGGCTGCGGCCCAGCTGCCCCCGCTCACGGCGCCGAAGCCGCGGAAGCTGCCGCCCAACATTGTTCTGAAGAGCAGCCGCAGCAGCTTCCACAGTGAGCCCCAGAGCTGGGTGTCACGCCATGCCGAGGCTGCCCCCGGAGACCCTAGCCCGGTGGCCTCTACCCTGCAGGAGCAGCGGAAAGCCCGCAGAGAGGCCCTGGAGAAGCTGGGGCTGCCCCAGGACCGGGACGAGCCGGGCCCTCACTTCAGTCAGCCCACCAGCTCCCTCAGACTCAAGGGGGCCCACGCCCAGGCCCCCTGGCCTGGCCCCGCTCCACCTGCAGGCCCAGCTCGGGTCCCGGCTGCGGGGCCCACCCTGGCCCGGGGACCCTCTCCCCTAAAAGCTCTGCCTCCAGCACAGGGGTCATCCCAGGAACCCCCTCCAGGGAAGGGCCCCACAGCCAAGTCCACCCCCATTCCCATCCCCAAAGCCCCGGGGGTGAGCGGTCCCCTGGCTCAGCCAAAGCTGACACTCCCGGAGAGGCAAGTCCCTGGCCTGCGGCAGGTCAGCTTCAAGTCCAACACGCTGGAGCGCTCCGGGGTGGGGCTGAGCAGCTACCTCTCCGCCGTGAAGGACCCCCGCCCCCAAACCAGCACGTCCCTGGGGAAAGACCCCTTCCTGGACACGCTCGCACCCCACGTCCTGCGGAATTCACGGCCCCGCCCCGCCTCCCTGGGCACAGGCAAGGACTTTGCAGGCATCCAGGTGGGGAAGCTGGCCGACCTGGAGCAGGAGCAGAGCGCCAAGCGTCTGTCCTTCCAGGGGCAGAGCCGCGACAAGCTGCCTCGGCCACCCTGTGTCAGCGTCAAGATCTCCCCCAAAGGCGTCGCGGACGAGCACAGAAGGGCGGCTCTCAGGAAGCTGGGACTGTTGAAGGAGTAGAGGTGGCCCTGACCCCCGCTCCGGCCTCCCATCTACCAGGAAGAGACTGGCTGGGGCGGCTCGTAGTGGGAGCCGTTGAGGTCTCACAACTCGGGGTGGGGGCTGGGGCCGGGTGGGCTTCCCCCCGATGCCTCTTCTCTCTGAGGATTCGAGGCTAAGTGTACACTTCTATTCAGGGTGGGTGTGCCCACCCACGAGTGCCTGCACGAATCATCCAGGCGATGAGTCCCACAAGAGAGTGTGCGTGGGTGTGTTCTAGGTTGTACAGATCCCTGAAGCGACTTGTATGGCCCCAGGAGTCTTGCTCAGAATTCTGCTCTCCGGGGAGATTCCCGTAAGTCGGGTAGAGTTCAACCTCAGTGGAACTGAGTGGATGGGGACAGAGCCGGGGCATAAAAACCCAGCCAGACAGCGGACGGGTCAGGGACTTGGGCACATGTAAGCGGCACCTGAAAGGTGGGTCTCCCAGAAGCCGCTGTGGAGTGTGGAGTCGGGCTCAGACCCCACTGGATCCCGCTCAGTCCTGGCCTTCCAGGCAGGCGCCTGGGGCCAAGTGCGGCCACGTGTTATCTCTTCGCCTGCTGCCTTCTTGGTTCATTCCAAGGATGGGACACATTCCTGTAACTCAAAACTCTTGGTTGACTGACCGCAGCAGAGTTCTTGTGGGTCTGAGAAGGCAAGAGACGTGACCACACTGCACACCTCCACGGTGCAATGCCCTGGCCCACGGGTTTCGGAGACTCCATAAGAAACTGCACGGCAGCTCCGGGGTCTCCCATTCCTCTTCTCCCTGCTCTGGTCTCAGTCTGCACATGCCTGACCCCAGGGCTGGGCCGACACTGAAGACGGATCGGGAGCCCAGCAGGCCTTGTCCGCTCTCGCATGTCGTTTCTCACTTCCTCAGTGCCTATGGAGGACGATCAACCCCATGCGTTCTCTGCTAGCTGCTGATAGAACAGCGGAGCTGGACGGCACCTCAGAGATGTGCTGACCCAGCCTGTTGGGGAAGGGAAGTGGCTCCTACAAGGTCACTGCCACTTAGTAACAGCGGGGCTCCTGAACCCCGTTCCAGGGTGCATGCTGCCTCCTCTCAGGCATCCACACTGCACCCCCGGGCCTCAGCAGTCCTCCAGGGCTTAACCCTCAGGCTCGTCCAGATCCTAAGGTCTGTCCGGACATATCTGAGATTAAATGCAGTTCATGTCCTACGTAGTGGTGTGGCTTTTTTATTTTCTCTTTGCAAAGCGGCGATCCAGTAGGAACTCCTTACTCATCAGCCCACACGCCCTGGCCAGGTTGTGCACCTGGAGAAAAAGGCGGGAAGAGGGTCAGATGTGCTGGTGGCGTGGGCTTGTGAGCACAGGCCTGGAGCTCGGGCGTGGCGAGACAGGAGCCCTGCTCCCCCGAGGACATAAATGCTCTGCGTGACTGACCTGGCGGGAGTCCAGAACCCCGGATGTGAGGAGGAGATTAAGGGCATGGCTGTTGAAAAGCTCCCCTTTCTGTCGGCCAGGCATTTCTGGACCATGTCCTTAGGCAGCCGGCAATGAGCAGGGTGACAAGGTTAAGGTAAGGACAGGACAGTGGCCCTCCCCACCCTGTCATGGTATGTGGGGTATGGGTGTGGCGGTTTCTGTGTGCGCTCTCACACACACACCCAAAAGCCTGCTGCCTGATTCCTGGCCCTGGGCGATAATCTGCTGTGTCCTGGGAGACAGAGCGTCCCACCAGGAGCCCAGCCATGTCTGATCCCAGGGGACATGCTGTGTGGCTGAGCTGCGTCATGTGTAGATGTCAAGACACAAGCACCTGATTGTGTGTTGAGCTGCCCTGATAAACAGGGAACCTCGGGGGTCGTTGTCCATAAGACTGGTCGGAACCCGAGGCCCTGAAATCAACATAAAGCTAACCAACATCAAGGTGAGTCAGCAGAAGGTCCTATGACGTCCCCAGTCCCTGACAGAGGGCACGTCTCCCCCGACAAAACAGACTTACGGACAATCTGCCTCCCCATCTGCCTCCTCAGAGCGGCCTGCCCATCTCCCCAAGTGCCTTCACTAGAGAGACGCCCTTTTCCTTAAAGATGCCACGCCTCCTGGGTGCTCGCCCTTCAAAGAGAGTCTTTCTCTCTAAGGATGGTCTTCGGGACCCAAGACTAGAATAGTAAGTCCACATGCAGTGGTCCTCATGCTGAAGTTGGGCCACGGGGTCCCAGTGAGGAGACCCGCCCTCCTGAAGGTGACGGCCGGGCTACCTGTGAAATTTCATCTTTGTCCTGTGTCCACACGCCTTTGCTCTTCATTCAGTTTGGTCTGATGAGATGGGAGGTCATGGTGGAGTCATGGTCATTCTAACCCCTTTCTGAAGGATTTGGGGTGGAAGTGTGGAAAGACCAGTCACTTGACTTTGGGGTTTTTTGTTTTTAAGATTTATTTTACTGTTTGAGACCAGGTGAGAGAGGGGACGGGGAAGGGCCCAGAGCAGTCTCCATTGCTATGTACATTATTAGCTGTGACAAGGTTTCATTCCACTCAGGTGCATGTGGGGCCTTGCAGGGCAGAGAAGCAAACCGGGAGCCTCCCACCCAGGAACCGAGAACCTTCCCCACTGAGCCATCCCAGTTTGGCTGCAACTCAGCATAAGGGGTTTGCACAGGCTGGAACTCGAACCCTGGACCTCACGATTGAGAGGCAAGCACTCAACTGCTGAGCTACCCCGGCATCCCCCCAGTCATTTGATTTTATTAATAAAAAACAAAGTGACAAATCTTCCGCTTGGCCCTGGATTTCTGTCACACAGTCTTGCTGCTGTTGGGAATAAGCCATCTATCTGCCAATGCAGGAGCTGCCCACCCCCCACCCCCCAGCCTGGCATGTGCGGTCTGTGCCCTCAGCTATATTGGCAGCCAGTCCCGCAAATGGCTACTCAGGGGCTAGTCTGGGAGTACTGCTCTGTGACTCGGTGATGCAGGCTACATGTCGTCCTACACAGAGGTCAGGGGATGAGCCAAGGCACGTCCTAAGTGCCTTCCTCCTGAGCGGGCAGAGTGGTCTGGCAAAGGCCACCCCGTGCCCTGGGGCGGGTAGGTGTGCAGAAGTCGGTGTTTATTCCCTGGAACCTGTTTGATGTTGTGAGTTAGAGCTGGAGGCGAAGACTTCAAAGATGACCGTACATGTAAGGACGTGAGATGAACCACTCCATCCTTGAATCCACCATCGTGCGTGTAGGAAGAGAAGGATCAGACTGTCAGAATATGAAGCCGTGTGCTTGTGGACAAGAGAAAATGGGTACCTAGGAGATCAGTCAGAATCTATGGAAGAAAGCACAACAGTGACTGTAAGCGCTTGGCCTCACATGAGTGACACGGAGCCTATAGTTCTGGGCTCAGTTCGACCTCCACCACTACCAGTCAGGGAACCCCGGAACTTCTGAACCCCAGAGTCCTCATCTGTAACATGGGACAATACCATTCTTCCGAGATTGTGAGGGTAAACAAGTAATATCAACTATATAAAGCTCAGTGCTTGACACGGCTTAGATACTCCATAAATGACAGCATTGTCCTCCTGAGTTGTACTCCTTCTTTCTCCAAGGGTGCAGATACTGAAAGGGCTGGAAGCCAAGAGGTCACCTGACCCAGCCCCGAGAGTAACTGGGAGAGATCTTGCTGCAAGTAAAAGTCCAAAGTAACAACCAGGCTTTGGCACACCCTGTAGGCGACTCAGCTTCAACCAAACCATGGTTCCTGGAATTTAAAAAGAAAGGAATCAGCATGAACATGCTGTTTCCATGAAGGTGGAAGCCATCCATTCCAGCTTCTCTTCTCCATCAGTCTCTTGCTCCCCGTGACCATATGGTTTGCTTCTTTTTGCTTCTTTTACTTACTTTTGCCCCATGGCTCAAAAAACTATCTGCTACTCAATCATTACTTTTTTTAAGTGGGTGAAAAGATTAAACTTACATAATAGGAGAGAACTCTGGTTAACATCAGGAAGAGATGAAACTAGCAAAGGTTTCAAAATTTCTGGAGCAATTAAAAAAAATAAGGTAGGCATCTGGCAGGAGAGAGTAAATCAGGCATTGGTTAGCAGGAGGCAAGAAGGTAAATTGAATGACTCCCCAAATCTCTTCTGATGTGAGGCCCTGTGATTCTTCAAGGTCATTACCATCATTGCCATCTCCACCGCCGCCACCATCATCATGGACGTAGTTGACAAACGAGGTGGAAACAGGCATGTCTTAACTGCGGGCTGCCACTCTCTCTGGCCCAGGGGAGCTTCAGTGAGTCACACGGGGACTGGGATTGGCCTGCCTCCCAGATCCATGCCAGCCCGGAAATGTCCATTTCCATAAGACCAAGCAACTTAATTAGGAGGAGCGACACCCTGCCCAAATCACCACAACAGAGTCTAAGGTGAAAGGTACCTCATAGAACCTAAGAACTGGAAGGAAACATTTAGGTTATCTAACCCAACCTCCCACCTAAAGAGAAGTTATATCTATAAGTAGATGTAGATATAATCAGAAAGATGAATGAATGAATGAATGAATGAATAATGGATGGGTGGATGGATAGATGGATGGATGGATGATGATGATGATAGGTGGATGATGGATAGGTGGATAGATGGATGGATGCATGGATGGATGGATGATGGATGGATGGATGATGGATGGATGGATGGATGGATGGATGGATGGATGGATGATGGATAAGTGGATAGATAGATGGATGCATGAATGATGGATGGATGGATGGATGGATGCATGCATGCATGATGGATGGATGGATGCATGCATGCATGCATGCATGATGGATGGATGGATGATGGATAGGTGGATAGATGGATGGATGGATGATGGATGGACGGGAAGGAGACAGAGGGACAGGTGACTGAAAACATATAGTGACCAAGAACACAGGCTTAAGAGTCAGGCTGCCAAGTTTCCTGCTCCTCAGTTTCCTTTTCAGTGTCTTTCTGATGCCTTTAACTCCCTTTAATGTGTGCCACCCTACAGTTATTCAGTCTAGAAATGGAGCTAAAAAGGGACATCTGGGGAACCTGGGACGGCTCAGTGGGTTAAGCACTCACCTTGCAGTCTCGGGATCTGAGGATCCAGTCCTGGCCCCGGCCTGTGCAAACCCACATGCTGAACTGGGGTGAGCTTCCCATGTGGGAGACCCCCAGCCTGGTTCCTGCCCTGCGAGGCCCCTACCCACCTGTGTGGAATGAAACCATGGTGAAAACTGATGACGTACAGCTATGGAGACTGCTCTGGGCCCTCCCCCTTCTCTCTATCTCTGTCTCTGTGTCTCTGTCAAAAACAGTAAAATAAATCTTTAAAAAAAAAGGAATCCCTGTCAGGGAGGCAGGCAGCTGTGTGTCTACTAGTCCCGCCCACCCCGTCATCCCTGGACTGGACATCCTGAGCCATCGCCTCACATCAACCTGTCTCGGTTTCCTCTCGCCCAGAGCTTGGCCACTCGCTGCCTCTTCTGCCCCGTTGAGGTCAGAACCACAAACTGAAACCAGAGGCCCCGGGCCCCCTCCCACCTCAGAAGGGGCCAGGCAGGAAGGTAACAACGAGCCAATGTTCAGCTCAGGAGACAAAAGGCCCTTTGAGGCGACCTTGGCTGTGGCTGCCTCTTGCATCCACCAGCAGCGTGGATTCTGTTCAAGGGGAACAGGAGGAGGACGAACCCCTCATCCACCGTGTGTGACTGAGGCCTGGCGCCCAGTATGAAGCTGCGGAGCCAGCTGCTGCCTCACCCTCAGGAATGCTCTACCTGCCCTGAAAGAGCCGGGGCCCACGGGCCCGCAGAACAAGAACTCATACCCACCCCCGGCGTCCCAAAGCACTGCTCTGCGATCAAGACCTGTCCCCCGGTGAGAAAGTCCCTGCACCAGCGACATTCCCAGGGACCCATCTCCTGTCACGCACCAGTTCCTTGGTGCGTTCACTATCTCAGCTGATCCGTTTTCTGAGGCAGAAGGTCAAGGAGCAAACTCCGCAGGTGCGGGCAGCCCTGCAGGGACAAGGAGGGGGCTGAGCTGGGGAGGACCCAGCCCGCTGTGGGGATGGGACAGGCCATCCTCCCAGGGGGAGGACACTGGGTGAAGAAGGAAGCTGAGAGAGGCTCCAGGGATAGTGTCTACCAGGCCCGCCCGCCCACCTCTGGACCCGCCCCTTCTAGCACCTTCCCTGCGCCATCGGCACAATGACCCCCCTGTCTATGTCCCCACAGGAAATGTCTCAGGATACACAGAAGACCCCTGCCCCCTGATTGGGCCATATTCTCACAGGGAAGACACTGTGGAAGGACATCCTTCTGGTGGCCGTAGCATCAGCCTCTGCCCCTCCCACCCCAGCTGGAACTTGGGGAGGAGAGTGGACCGTCCAAAGGGCTTTCGAGGGGGGTCGGCTGAAGCCCCGCTGGTTTCAGGAGCTGATGAGGAACGATGCTTGGAAGAAGGAACTGCGCTCACAGATCAAGAGCCACTGTTCGGACTCTGCGGATGTGATCAGTGGGGGGCGGGGGACCAGAGTCGTCTGATAGCACGATTTATAATAAGGAATAGTGTGTTGTCCTCCACCCGTTCCCAGTACAGAGCCCCCAAAACCGCTGGAATGTACCTGCCCTGGAGTGAAAACGGTGTCCTTGTTACACGAACGGGGTGACTTGAGAGCGTCCCCAGCTCAGCTACTTGCCAAGTGACTCTGGACGTGCTTAGAAGGGCCCTCCCCACTTCTCCCTCTCTCTCTCCTCTCAAAAAAAGTTTTTAAATTTAAAAACATAAAATAAGCCATGCTTTAAAGTTAACCAGCAGTGAAAACCGGAAAGCATTCCCCCACTTTCCCTTCTACACCTGACCCCGATGGTCCATGCCTTTACTTTATCACACCAGCGTGCCCCAGACAGTGAATTCAGTGGCAGGGAGGGGACAGGCCCAGGAAGACGTGAACAAGGATTAGAACAGGTGTCACTACTTGCTTATAGGGGGTGGAAGCCAAGGACCAGCAACCACCACCCCATTCTGAAGGACCCGCTAAGCCACCAACTGGTCGGAGCCTGTTGGTGCCGAGCTTCCAGGGGGCAAAGACCCGCCTGGCCTGGCTCAGGGTGGCCTGTCTGCATTCCGGTGCCCACACTCACCGGGGAGGCGGGGGCTCGGCCCTTCTTCACCCCTTCCCACCCGGGCAGCGGACCACGGTCCTGCCCCCACGTAGCTGACCCGGGCCCGGGCATGGCTCCCTTCTCTGGTTCAGGGCTGAGGGGTCTCTGGGGGTGGGGTCTGGGATGGAAACATGGGAAACCAGTGTCCAGTCCTGAGGGTCTAGACTTTGGGCACAATCACAGCTCGCACACGCCGGGACCAGGTGGATCCCCAACCCCTCACTCTTCATAAGATTTGCCCTTGCAGTACATTTTCACTTTTCACTTACTTAGTTTTCCTCTGGGTACTTTTTTTTTCCTAATATCTTTACTTGGCTACTTAAATCCCATTTAATTATTTAATGTAAATTATTAAATTATTGTTAATTTTATGAACAATTATTTAATTTAATTATTTAATAATTATTAGATTGGATACAAGCAATTTAAAGTTATACATTTCCCTCAAATTTCTACTTTAATTTTGAAGTGTCATATATTTTTATTGTTTAGAATGAAAAATGTTTCTAATTTGCATTATTTCTATTTCAACCCATTAGATATGTAGAGCTCTGTTTCTAAATTTCCAAAAATATGGCTTCAGAAACATAGCTGTGCTTTTGCTACTAAATTTTAACAAAATTGTTCTGTGATCAGATAATAAGATCTGCTTGATGTGAACTCTTTGAAATTTGTTGAAAGTTGATTGATGATGTACAATGGTCATCCCTTCTTGATTTTTTTTTATATATAAAAGAGTGTGTTTTCATTAATTAGGAAGGATAGTATTTAATAATGTCCCTTGGATCCACTTGTTAATTATTTTATTCACAATGACATTTTTAGAAACACAGGGGAAAGCCGGGACGGCTCAGCGGGTTGAGCGCTCGCTTTGAGGCAATGAGGACCGAGGATCGAATCCCGGCTCCGGCCCAGGCAGGACCCACGTGCTGAACTGGGGAGTTCCCACAGTTTGGTTCTCTAACTGTCTCTGTCTCTGTCTCTCTCTCTATCTGTCAAAAAGTAAAATAGAAATAACTATGCACTGAAGACAAAAAGATAATTTCTCTCTATAAATGTGAAAAGATAAAAA